>CM024578.1:34089989-34458884 GCA_014182395.1 Eucalyptus sp. ANBG9806169
TCGGATATCGATGGAATTCTGTACATGCTTATCGTAGCTTTATGCAACCTCCTTTCGATAAAAAGTTCTCTCTACTGGCTCTTCTTGAGTGGTTGGATAAGATAGATGAAGACGTGAAGAGAGCTCACGGAGCAAGCTCTTTCCACTACCAGTCAGTCACTGGAGGGGCTTTGATCATCAAGCTCGAGAATATGTTGTTTTTAAGATCATTTAGCTCTCAAAGCAAGCTCTTTCTACCATCAGTCGCTGGAGGGGCTTTAATTATCAAGTCCGACAATATGTTGTTTTTAAGATTAATTCCATAAAAATCCAAAATCGGTACATCTGTAATTAATTTTTTAACTATCAAAAACCCCAAATTAAAATACTTACAAAAAATTTACTCAAAACTATCAAAAAGTCTCAAACTGATATATATGTGACAAATTTACTCTTTATTAGTTTCTGTTAAATTTGATTCATACTACAAAAAAAAAACCACAGAGTAAATTTGTTTGATATTACAAAAAAACCACAAATTGGTATATTGGTAATAGACGGAGGGCAAAACCCTAAACTAGTATACTCATTAGTAAATTCAGTAATTTGATAGTGAAATTTAATGAAATCTTATAAATGTTATTTTTATTATGAATGTACAAATTTGAGATTTTTCATAATATTAACATGTTGCGACATCACCTTCCCAAAAAAAGCTCAGTGGATCTAATGAGAGGGAAAACTATAGCCATTCTTCGGTACTCGCCAATCTTGCTATCGTGGTTTATCCTCTGCTGCTATTCTCGCTCTCGTCACCTATTAATCGAAACTACTCCTCACTGGACGCTGGTCTAGTTAACTGAGAGGAGTAACTCTTTCTATTCTCTCCCATCCACTCTCAATCTCCACCACCACAGCCCCAATGCACCGCCACCTGCTCCTCTTCACAGCAGCGACCGCCCTCCTCCTCCTCCCGACGGCATCGTCTCTCTCTGCCGGCAAATCTCTCTCCAACTGCAGCCGAACCTTCAGCTGCGGCAACTTCGTAAACGTCTCCTACCCCTTCACCGGCGGCGACTGCCCTGCCTACTGCGGCCCGCCGGAGTTCCACCTCAGCTGCGACAGCTACTACCCCGAGCTCACCGCCGACTCCCTCACATACAGCGTCCGGGCACTCAACCAGACTCGCCGATCGCTCATTCTCTCAAGAACCGATCTTGACAACAGCAACGGCTGCTTGCCGCAATACGCCAACACCACTCTCAACTCCACCATCTTCACCTTCGCTAGCGACGGCGAAGACCTCACCTTATTTTATGAGTGTTCAAACTTGACGAACATCAATCCCGATAATCAGTTCAGTTGCAAGATCAATGGGACCGAGACGGACAGCTATTACTTGATCGGTGCTGTCCCCACTGACCCGATTCTTAATGGGAGAAAGTGTGAAGTGAGCGTCACGGTCCCAATTCAGCCGTTCATGGTGAACATGTCCACCGTCCCCTGGCTCACACGGGCTCTGATGGAGGGTTTTGAGGTGAATTACACGAATCCGTACGAGGATCAGTGCGTGATGTGTGGTGGGATTGGGGGGGAGTGTGGGTTCGACTCTGATCAGGGGAAGCCCATTTGTATTTGTGGTGACCATATTTGTTCCACATCGACGCCAGGTACTTCAATTGATCCGCTTCTGTTCGTTCAAATGAATCGGACGACGTGCTCCGGAATTGCTGATCTGAGACTGAGTTGTTTTCTTATCATGCGTGCTAGTTTCCCCCTCGCACCTTTTACTTTAGTCAAGGAACAGCCCCATAGCAGAGAGGCTTTTTGATAAAGCTAGAGGCTAGAACAGATAGCTCCCTTGCTATAGATAGATGGAAAAGGATGTGGCATTCCAATCCAATCTAAGGGGAGAGGAAGTTACTTGAAATAGATCAGTATCGCTTTATGGATAGTTTACGGATGATTTCCAACACAGAAAGGACTTCATGTCTTGAATATGATTTGAAAATGCAGACAAGGTTTTCACTCTTTGGGTGTTTGCCGTCGGCAATTCCTACATACACTCAATTTACACTAGATTCTTGTAAGGTTGATAGCATAATGGTTTTTGGACTACTATGAGAGTAATATCTTGTTTGAGTTACAAATTTTTGAAAAAATGAATCTCATAATAATCTATAATTATTTATTATTTGATTTTTTGTAATTCATAACAGACTGTTATTCTCACAATAAATTAAAGACTATCACTCAATCATTTCTCTTTTTGTAATTGTAGAGTACCCTGTTTCCCCTATCCAAGGATCCAACAAGAGGAGTAAACTTATCATAGGTAAACATCTCTTTGATATCGCTCAATTTGTATCTCTTGCTTTGGTAGATCACTAATATCTTTTAAGGGATTGAAAATGATAGGTGGAGCGTGTGCTATTGGTGCTTCAATAACTGCAATTCCCATCATTTTCATATGGAAGGTTCTACTCTTCAAGAACAAGAAAGATGGCGAACTTGAGCAATTGATAGGAATCCTTGGATCTCTTGTTCCAAGAAGATATCGATATATCGATTTGGAGAAAACGACATAATCATTTTCAGAGAAACTTGGTCAAGGAGGATTCGGTGCGGTGTATAAAGGAAAGACTAGAGATGGTTTTCTTGTGGCAGTGAAAATTCTGACAGAGTTGAAAAGTAGCCCAAAAGAATTTATCAATGAAGTTGTGAGCATTAGTAGAACTTCTCACATTAATGTAATCACTCTCTTGGGTTTTTGTTATGAAGGGAAGAAGAGAGCTTTAATATTCGAGTACATGCCTAATGGTTCGTTGGATAAGTTCATATATTATGGAAGAGCTTTAAATACGAGTAGTTCCTTGGAATGGAAAATACTATATCAAATTGCAATTGGCATTGCTCATGGGCTAGAATATTTGCATCGAGGCTGCAATACCAGAATCTTGCATTTCGATATCAAACCTCAGAACATCTTGCTCGATAGAGATTTTACCCCCAAGATTTCGGATTTCGGCCTTGCTAAACTTTGTCATGGACAAGAGAGTGCTGTATCAACTCTCGGCATGAGAGGAACGATTGGATTTATTGCACCAGAAGTTGTTTGTCGAAACTTGGGAAGAGTCTCTCACAAGTCTGATGTTTACAGTTACGGAATGTTGGTTCTTGATATGGTAGGCAAAATTTTTTTTGACATCAAAATTTCCAAAAACAGTGAAATGTACTTTCCGGAATGGATTTATAGGAATTTAGAGCCTGGCAAAGATTTGAAATTGCCGATGAATGTGACAAAGGAGGAGGAAGTGCTGGCGAGGAAGATGATCATTGTGAGTTTGTGGTGCATTCAAACCAGTCCATTTCATAGGCCACCAATTGTAAAGGTGATAGAAATGTTGGAAGGAAGATTTGAATCACTGCAAATGCCGCCGAAGCCCATCATGTATTCTCCATCGCGAGAATTGTCAGACGACTGGGAAATGTTGATGTCAAATTCTAATGGGAGCCATGAGGAGGACAGGATAGTGGAGAATTTAAGGAAAACAACTGATGATAAAGTTGTAGTGCATGATATAACTCCTCGAGGTAATTGTCATGCTTTAATTTAGATTGAATATGTTGTTCATAGAGTTGTGATGAAAGTAGAGAGGACAGTTTTGTTATAATTGCCTGCATATCGTATTCTTGCAAACATTCACATGAGATCAATATTTAGAATAATATAACATATGTAGTTTTATATCCATGCGACGCGGTGACATCCTTCTAGCTTAACTGTAAAATTAGTGTGAATGAGACCATATTTTCTAGATGTGTGACACGTCAAAAGCATCTAATTCGTAAACAATCAGCTAGGGAAGATGATAAGAAAAGACGCACGCTCTTACAATTGATAATCCTACAGGAATAACAGGTTCACTAAGAAAATTCCATAATTAAAAGAACCAACCCCTAATAATATTTTCCGAAACAATATTGAGTCTTTGCCATTGAAATTTCTTGAATAATATACCGTTGTTAGGACTAGAAATAGCACCTAGAGGGGGGTGAATAGGTGTTTGAAGCGATTTCAACAATTCAAATCGAATGAGAGATTTAAAATCAACGATCGCAGCAAATGAAAATAGTTAACAATATAAAGGATTAGGGATAGAGAATCAAGACTCCAGATTTATAGTGGTTCGGCTTGGATCAAGCCTACGTCCACTCTCCCGCACGGACAGCCCTTCAGGCTGGATTTCACTAAGAATCAATAAGAGTGATTACAGTCTCACGCTCTTGAGTCCATAGTGTAGATTACTCTACTACACTTCCTCAAGGTCTACAATATGATCTCTCTTTTGATTACACGTGACGCTCAAAGAATGATATCGCAAAATAGAAAAGGAGATTCAGACTTTGGAATTCTTCTATCCGCACCCTTCAACAACTAGAGCATCTCTCTTATATACTTCTTCATGCCTTCAATACCGTTGGCACCTTTCAAAGAAGTTCTTCCAATCAACCCGTTGGACAGAATCAATTAGAGAGATCTCGAGCTCTTTAAGGTAAGTGTTGATAGCCCATCAATCCTGCTCGCCCATACAATCAGGATCTCGGTTTCCATAAGTAAATCCTTCCAAATATAAGTTGCGAAGTTGTCAAAGAATCCAAGCATATTCCATATAAAACTTAGATCGTTTAGTGCTGAATTCAGTAGAAAGATATCCATTAGTCGTTAGAATAAAGATCGTATAAGATCGAATAAACGTCGTCCCGGAAACTGTCCATGTGAGTAGACTTTCAAATATAAGTCTTGAGTCTTGAGTCTTGCTAACTTCAGACTTTAATCTTCAGACTTTGTCAAAAGAATCTGTAAGTCTTCAGACTAGACTGATAAACCTGTTTTGTCAACTTCAAAATACTTTAAGGGATTTCATCCAACAATCTCCCCCTTTTTGATGGTGACAAAACTTTCCTGCAGATTTGAATATTATCGCCCTGCAATACAACTTTTAAGCAAGCATATAAAAGATTAAATAAGATAGTAGAAGTTATCCTGCATACGATATCCCGTACGAGACTTTCCCGTACACGAGATCTGCATTCACCGAAACCTCATTAGTCATAAATAGACAGTACTATCTAATTTATAAAGCTTAAGGTATTGCCATAGAGAGCACACATTCAAAAACTGCATACGTTTAAAAACTCAAGTCAAAGTCAAGCAATCAAAAGATAAAAAGATAGGATTTGGTTTGGTTTTGAAAAAAAATCTCAAAATCTGCAAAGTCTTCTCCCCCTTTTTGTCAGCATTAAAAAAATCAAGGAGCTCGAGGAATGCGAACAAGTTGAAAGTCTCCCATAGACTTGACGGTGTCTTCCAACTTCCTCAAATCTTCCGTACTTGGGTGAGAGTGGTCCCTTTGCGGTATCCCGAATCGACGACGAACATCTTTAAGCCGATCATGCAAAGTGATGAACATTGCATGATTTTCATTCCGCAAGGTCTGAAATTCATATCCCATTGCATAAATTTGACCTTTAAGTTCCAAGATGATCTCAAGCAGCCTTTGAAAATCTCCGAGTTGTCGCCCCGAGTGCTTGTTTCAGCTCGGTCTGAAGGTGGAGTCAAGCCACTATGAATGTCAGCAGGAGGTTCAGTGTGTGGAGATGATGCTTCTCCTTCAGGAAATTGTGCAGCATGAATGTCCTCAGCATCAGGAGGTGATCGACTAACACTTGTTTCTGCATCCTCTTCTCTGAAAGTCAGCCGAAGAGGTGAGTGTTCTCTTTCTTTATCTCCCCCGTCTCCATGTCTTCGGTGGAGAAAAGAATTCTTCTTTCGAGGCGTTTCCTCGGTGACGGGATGTTGTATATCCTCCTTTTCTCTTTGGAGAATCTGTTCTTTTTGGTTCATCTCGCTTGTTCTTCTTTTCCTTCTTCCTCTTCCTCTCTTTCTTCCTCTGTCTTCTCTTCCTCTTTCTTCTCTTCCTTCTCTTCCTCTTTCTTCTCTTCCTTCTCTTCCTCTTTCTCTTTCTCTTTTTCTGCAACTTGATGTTCTGAAACAGTTGGAATAGATGCAGCAAATTGAGAAATAAGAGTAGAGATGGGAATTGCATCCTCATCATCTTCATCTTCCAGGATGACTGCCCTTCTCTTCTTGGTAGAACTAGCCACAGGTTCTTTCCCTTTCCTTTTGGCTGCTGATGAGTCTGGTCTGAGCTTGATCGGAGTCTTTTCCTTGAATTGCTCCAGCTTCTTGCTAAGCTCTTTCGGACGCATCTTGGTAATCATCCTCATCCGATGACCATTTTATCAATAGTCTTCACTTTGTGAGAATGTGAGGAGGTTGAATATTAAGATGTCTCGAAGAGACGAGTAATAAGAGCAAAGCATAAGGAAGCTTTCCTTTGTCCTTAACCATGCATCTATACATGTGAAAGATGATAGTATGTGGCAAAGAGAAGTTCACACCTATCTTGATGGCAAACATCAACTTAGCTTCGAAATTGATACATCTGTCTTAGATGTTGATTTGGGTCTTAGACAGGTTGATTACAATTTTGTGCAGCAAAGTATTTGTTGCATTCATTCGGAATAAGATAGTCTTCCTTCGCAATTCTGTCCTTTGCTAGTTCAAGCGTAGCATGGCTTACTGAACACGCCGATTGGTTGGAAAACCCCTCTTTCCACACCAAGCACATCAGCCAAAATGTCATTATCAATGACATACTCCTTATCTCTCACATGAAGGTAAATTTGTTTGCATCAATGAAACCGATATTGGACTAGAAATAGGCCGTCAATTTAGAATGTGCCGTGTCACGTCGTGCGTAAGCGATAAAGTTGAAGCTTTTCGAATTTCTCTCGCAGATGTATGCTCAACAAGTCAGAAAATCGAAATCCACGGTTCGTGGGTTCATCACCCCACGCTTCAGCAATTTTTCATATCTCTTCCTGTGTCCGTCTGAGCGGAACAATTCATCCTTCTTCCCTCGTAGGCTCGCAGCCACACCCATCCATGGTTTGAAGTGTATGAACATCTTTTCATCATCGTCCTTTCCCTCAGGCGATTCATACTACTAAACCTAGGGTCACTCGGGAAATTTGCAAATGCTCTTGCAAAGCGCGTTCCCTTAGGCACAATTCCAGACCTTTCCATAACAGTAAGAAAGTGCGTCTCGTTTCTATAACCCTTCTCTTTCAGAAACTCATCCACAAAAGTCATGGCAGAACCTTCCTTTAACGCAGAGTAAAGCTTGTAAACAAAGGCAGGCTTTAGAGTTCTTACTGGTTCGATATCTTCATAAATCGTTTCTGCATCTTGAGGGCCCTGTTCTTGAGGTCTTGTAGGGGATGACCGCTGTTGAGAAGTTTGCTCAGTATGAATGTCGCTTTCCTCAGTGAGATCAAAGTGCGTAGGTCCCTCACCAGATCCCAAAGTGGTCCCCTGTTTGCTATTCCGGAAGACTTCCTACGATACGACATTGTGCTTTTCTTTGGAGAGACTTTCTCACTTGTGTCGCAAGAAAGTTGAGAACTTTGAAACGAAGAAGTTTTGGAAAGAAAATTGCAGAGCAGTGAAAAGCTTTTGATTTAGGGTTTTTGAGTAAAGTGAAAACGAAGGAGAAGAGATGTATAAGTATAACAGGTACGGGGGATAACCAAGCGTCGTATCTTTTGAAAATCTTGATTTTTCCTTTTTGAAAAATAACTGCCTTAATAAAACGAAAACCACTTTCTTTAAAAATAATCGACTTAAAATAGACAGATAATCTTACCTTATCAATAAGACAGTTTAAGTAAATGAACTTACAATCGTGTCGATTCGTATTCTCAGTCTTTTGACCTTTGAGTCTGATTCTCTGTCAGACTTTAGTTTCTGAGTCTGAACTTCAGCATTCTTCAAGAGATAAAATATTGAGTCTTGAGCGAATAGACTCAAACAGGCTTTTCTCAAGTGGCTTTGTGAAGATATCTGCCAGTTGATTCTTTGAGTCTATGAATTGTATCAAGACGTCTTTGTTCTGAACATGATCTCTTATAAAGTGATGTCGAATTTCAATATGTTTTGCTCTTGAATGTAGGATAGGATTCTTTGTAAGATTGATAGCACCGGTGTTGTCACATCTAATTTACGTGCAAGAGTCTTCAATGCCAAAGTCTTGCGGTTGTTGTTTTATCCACAATATTTGAGAACAGCAACTTTCAAGAGCAACGTATTCGCTTCATTGTTGAAAGAGCCACAAAGATTTTTGTTTTCTTGAAAACCAGGATACTTTGCTCTGTTTCCAAGCAATTGACACGTACCGAAGTGCTTTTTCTTTCAACTCTACAACCCGCAAGATCTCGCGTCCGAATAGCCAAGAAGTGTAAAGTCTCATTCTTTGGGATACCAAAGACCGATCTTAGCAAATAGTAGCAACATATTTAATAATACGTTTAACAGCACTTAAGTGAGATTCTCTAGGATCGATTGAAACCTAGCACATATGCAAACACTAAATAATATGTCGTCCGGATGCGGTAAGATAAAGAAGTGATCCAATGATACTCCCGTATAGTTTTTGATCGACTTTCTTCCTCGCTTCGTCTTTGTCTATCTTCAAGGAACTTGACATTGGTATGTCGTCTTCTTGCGGTTTTCAGCACCGAACTTCTTAACAAATTCTTTTGCATATTTCTCTTGATGAATAAATATCCATTCCTTTAGTTGTTTCACTTGTAGACCAAGGAAAAAGGATAGTTCACCCATCATGCTCATCTCGAATTCATCCTGCATAGACTTAGAAAATTTCTTGCACAAAGTTTCATTAGATGATCCAAATATGATGTCATCAACATAAATCTGAACAAGTAGAAAGCTTTTACCTTCATTTTTAATGAACAAAGTAGTGTCTACCTTCCCTTTAGAAAAGCCACTATGAGTTAAGAAATTACTTAGCCTTTCATACCAAGCTCGAGGAGCTTGTTTCAGTCCATATAAAGCTTTCTTCAGTCCGAATACGAGTCGGTTTCTTCGAATCTTCAAAGCCAGGAGGTTGTTCTACATAGACTTCTTCTTGAATAAATCCATTCGGGAATGCACTTTTGACATCCATTTGAAACAACCTGAAATTCTTATAGCAAGCAAAAGCAAGTAATAATCTGATTGCTTCTAACCTTGCTATTGGAGCATAAGTCTCATCATAGTCTATCCCTTCTTCTTGCGTATATCCTTTAGCTACGAGTCTTGCTTTGTTTCTTGTTACTTTGCCTTTTTCATCAACTTTGTTCCTGAAAACCCATTTAGCTCCAATAAATGATTTACCTTTTGGTTTGGGAGTTAATTCCCATATATCGTTAATACTGAATTGTCTGAGCTCTTCTTGCATTGCTTCAATCCAGCTTTCATCAGCTAAAGCTTCTTCAATATTTTTGGGTTATATTTCAGAAATAAGAGTAACAGCACTAGACTCTTCTCGCCTTTTGGATCTTGTTCGTATTCCCTCATTAATGTTTCCAATAATGAGTTCTTCAGGATGACTAGACTTGTGCTTCCAGTTATTGTTGATCCGATAGATTGTTGATCTTCTTCTTGAGTAGGTTCTTCATCGGTAGCTTGTTGTATTGATTTTGATTTAGCAACCGCTTCGGTGGAGTTAGATCTAGCGTAATGTCCGGAGCAGATTCCGAGTCTTCGATCAGTATCGCCTGAACTTGTGGAGAGTCTTGAAATTTGACATTCATTGATTCTTCCACAGTCCGAGTCTTTTTGTTGAACACTCTAAAAGCTTTGCTTGTTGTAGAGTATCCAAGAAAGAATCATTCATCTGATTTTCTTCAAACTTACCAACACGATCATTTGCATTCTTTAGAATAAAGCATTTGCAACCAAATATTTGAAAATAAGAAACTATTGGTTTCTTCCCTTTAAAAATTTCATAAGGAGTTTTCTCAAGAATTGGTCTTAAAAACACTCGGTTTATAATATAGCAAGCAGTTGAAATAGCTTCTGCCCAAAACCTTGAAGAAACTTGATTTCCAATTAAAAGTGTTCTTGCCATTTCTTGTAAAGATCTATTCTTCCTTTCCACAACCCCATTCTATTCTGGTGTATATGGAGAAGAAAATTTATGTTGAAAACCAAATTCATCACATAAATTAGTAAAGTTTTGATTTTCAAACTCACCTCCATGGTCTGTACGAATGCTTGTAATAGTGTGACCTTTCTCATTCTGCACATTTTTAGCAAATTTTGAAAAGAGAGAAAGTCTCTAACTTACTTGTAAGAAAGTAGACCCAAGTAAATCGTGAATAGTCATCCACTATTACCAGACAGAACCTTTTACCACCAATGCTTTTCGTTCTGGTAGGTCCAAACAAATCCATGTGCAAAAGCTGCAATACATGATTAGTGGAAACTCTATTTATTGATCTCGTAAGAATTTCTAACCTGTTTACCCAAGACGCATGGTGTACATAGATCAGACTTTGAATAATTCAGAGTAGGCAATCCTCGAACAAGTTTCTTTGTAGAGATCTTGTTGATCCGCTTCATGTTGATATGGCCTAGCTTTTTGTGCCATAGATTTGCTTCATCTTGTACGATATTAAGCATCTTTGTGATCTTTCTTGATTCACATCCGTAAGATAGATATTTCCATGTCTTCGACCAGTAAAAGATTGAGTAAGGTTTTTTTACCGATTCGAGCACGTTTCTTCCCGAAAGTTGATCTTGAAACCAGAATCACACAACCGACTTATGCTAAGCAAGTTGTAATTTAATCTTTCAACTAATGAAACATTATTGATAGACAAACTTCCAATCTTCATTGTTCCTCGACCAGTAATCTTTCCTCTGTTGTTACCACCAAAAGAAACTTTTCCCCGTCTATCCTGGATAAGTTTTATGAAGCAGCTCGAGTCTCCCCTGTCATATGTCTTGAGCAGCCACTATCAAGATACCATTTTATCTTCTTTTTGATAGTAACCGCAATTAATGAAATCAAGCTCTTTTTGGTACCCATACCATCTTGGGTCCGAAGTGTTAGTACAATAGACAGTCTTAGCCCGGCTCCTTTTAACGGGTCTCCGGACCAAAGGACATTCTTTCTCGAAGTGTTCTAAGCTTTTACACTTGGAACATCTCGAGCATTTCTACCAACAAGGTTTTACAAAGACTTTACGGAAATGATTCTTGTAAACAGTTCTAGCTGGTCTTTGTTTAATTCTTTCTTTTACCTTCGGAAAATTGATCAGTGGAATAGTTTCGGAAGTCATACCAAGACCTAATTTATCAAAATATGGTCTCTGTATCGAAAGAATCTTATCCAGCTTTTAGAACCATTTGAAAATCTCTTTGATATGTTTGTAATATCATTTTTCAAAAGATTATTTTCATTTGAAATCTTTGTCTGAGTTTTCTTTCACAACAGCAAAATCTTTTTCAGTTTTCAAACTTTTCTTTCATAAGTTTATCCTGTTGTTTCAATGTAGAATTTTCCCTTTTCAATTCGGAGATCCTCTTAAGAGAGATTTTCAGACTAAGAAAAGTTCATCAATGTATTTAGAAACTTTAACAGGAATTTTCAAGTTACTAACCTCGAGTTCGCCGTCCGAGTCCGTGTCCGAATCAAGGTCTCGAGTTTGAGTCCGATTTTGCCATCAAACAAATATTGGCATAATCATTGTCACTATCTTCACATTCAGTATCACCCAAGTCTCTCGCTTTGAGTGCCTTCTGTTTTTCTCGGTCTTCCCTTTTCTCTTCTTTAACGGCGGACAGCGTTTAGGTCGATATGTCCCTTTTTCTTGCATTCAAAGCAAGTCACTTCTTTATTCGTATCATCTTCCTCTCGTTGATCTGTTTTGAAACCTTTGAGAATTTTGTTTCTTCCAATTGAATTTCCTTCCTTTTTGTTCAACTTTCGAATCTCTTTATCATAAGTGCGAGTTCTTCATCATCTAGATCTTCTTCGAGTACGTAACATCGAATAGTCATTAGACTTTAAGGCAATAGATTTCTTACCTTTTGAGTCTTCCTCTTCGTTGGTCTGTTCTACTTCATAGGATTGAAGAGTCCCAACCAATTCATCTACATAAAGTGGAGCAATCCTCTGTGTCTCTCTTATTGAGGTCTTTATATAATTCCAGTCTTTTGAGAGTCCTCGAAGAAGTTTGTTGACCTTCATATGTCCTGAGATTGGATGTCCTTGATATTCAAGACCATTCACAATTTCAGAAAGCGACTAAACATGTCGGTAATTGATTCTCCCGATCTCATCTTAAAGACTTCATATTGTCCCAAGAGAATGTTGATCCTTGTTTCTTTCACACGATCGGTTCCTTCATAGGTAATGTGAAGCCTATCCCATACTTCTTTTGCTGTATCACAAGAAGATATTCTATTATATTGATGAGGGGATAAAGCACAATATAAAGAGTAAATAGCTTTGGCGTCGAGAGTTTGTCTCTTCGTGATTTCTTCTTGAGTCAAAAGAATAGGAACAACAGGTTCTTTTCCTCTCTCCGAGTCTGATGCAACAACAGGAATGATTCCTTTATCAACCACTTCCCATTCCAAAGGATCTTTCGATCTTAGGAATGCCTTCATCTTGTTTTTCCATATGCTGTAATCTTTTCCATCAAAGCATGGAGGTCTGGTATTGCTTTGACCTTCAACCAACCCTGTAGGCAGCATACTAGCCATAGATCTTTAACTTAGAAGTAAAGACACTTCTTATAAACAAGTACACAAGCTCTGATACCAATTGTTAGGACTAGAAATAGCACCTAGAGGGGGGTGAATAGGTGTTTGAAGCGATTTCAACAATTCAAATCGAATGAGAGATTTAAAATCAACGATCGCAGCAAATGAAAACAGTTAACAATATAAAGGATTAGGGATAGAGAATCAAGACTCCAGATTTATAGTGGTTCGGCTTGGATCAAGCCTACGTCCACTCTCTCGCACGGACAGCCCTTCAGGCTGGATTTCACTAAGAATCAATAAGAGTGATTACAGTCTCACGCTCTTGAGTCCACAGTGTAGATTACTCTACTACACTTCCTCAAGGTCTACAATATGATCTCTCTTTTGATTACACGTGACGCTCAAAGAATGATATCGCAAAATAGAAAAGGAGATTCAGACTTTGGAATTCTTCTATCCGCACCCTTCAACAACTAGAGCATCTCTCTTATATACTTCTTCATGCCTTCAATACCGTTGGCACCTTCCAAAGAAGTTCTTCCAATCAACCCGTTGGACAGAATCAATTAGAGAGATCTCGAGCTCTTTAAGGTAAGTGTTGATAGCCCATCAATCCGCTCGCCCATACAATCGGGATCTCGGTTTCCATAAGTAAATCCTTCCAAATATAAGTTGCGAAGTCGTCAAAGAATCCAAGCATATTCCATATAAAACTTAGATCGTTTAGTGCTGAATCCAGTAGAAAGATATCCATTAGTCGTTAGAATAAAGATCGTATAAGATCAGAATAAACGTCGTCCTGGAAACTGTCCATGTGAGTAGACTTTCAAATATAAGTCTTGAGTCTTGAGTCTTGCTAGCTTCAGACTTTAATCTTCAGACTTTGTCAAAAGAATCTGTAAGTCTTCAGACTAGACTGATAAACCTGTTTTGTCAACTTCAAAATACTTTAAGGGATTTCATCCAACAACCGTCACCTTTTGACAATGCATTTTGGCTTTTTTACAAGTATTAAGCACTTAAAAACATTGCAGCCTGCTGAAAAAGCTGCCTACAATAAGATATTAAGATCTATAGACACAATCAACTATATTTGAGCGAATATGCTATTCAAAATAGGGAAAATTGTTCAAAAAGCCCAAAATCTATTGGCCATCGTAGTCTTAAATCTTTTGATGATTTGCCAATTTAATTCTTTTGGCCAATGTCAATCGGAAAGTACTAACGTGGATGACAGGAGTCCTACGTGACATGGCCGGATCTGAATCGGCTTATGGGACCTTGTAGGGTGTTTTATGCCCCTCAATGTTTGTGTCATAAACAAGAAAACAATATGTTTCATATAAAGTTAAGCAAAAAAAGCAAATAAAGTATGAAAATAAATCTCATCGAATCATATCTTTACATATGCAACATGGCATTCGGTTGAAGATTGAAAAGCATATATATAAATATATCCTTCAAAGTTTCCCTATCTGAGAGAGTCTCGGGATGAAGGTACTTTTACCTGCCTCGGAGAATTCCCCGGATCAAACTGGCTATCAGAGTAGGCCAAAGGGGCCAAACCCAACTGGAGTAGACGAAAATGGAAGAACTAAAACAATTAGCCTTGCAGAGGTTGTTCCACCCTCCTCCTAAATGGTCCTCCATTTGCTGGCCCTGGCAGAGGAAAGCCCAGAATCTCAAAAACACATTGTCGCCGTCCTGAACAAATTTCGGCACATGAGATGAAGAGACAATATTGTAGAAGGGAAAAAACCAGAGTAAATGCTCAGGCTCACGGCCACAGCCCCTCTCCTTCGATGATGATTCCAAATCCTATCAATCATGCTCGAGAGACAATTGCTGTAAGTCCTGGCCAGCAGTCGTTGCCCGGGACTCGGCAAATCCCCTTGAAGAATCGAGCCTGGAAGCTGAGGACGGTTATGAGCAAATGTTCCGGACAGCTCCTCTGAATCCATCATCCTTAATCGTGTTGAGAAACCACTATCGATAAATTTCAGGATGCGTGGTGGTCTGACAGTGAAGAAGATACGGGATCCCCAACTTCTAAACCATGTGTAGCAGGGTCAAACAAGAGGCAATCCCATATTTCAACGTCACGAAGGGTATCTTTTATACTCGATGATCTCCCAAATCATAAGTGGCCAGAGAGATTGCAAGCGTTCTATGCTTAATTAGCCATCAAAGCCCTTAGCATCAGAGTTCGCCATTATTATATTCTTTCAACAGTTGCCAGTAAATTCCCTGGAAGCCGTCGAGATTGGTGGACGTCTCTTTCTAAAGAGGACAAGACAGCCTTTCTGGTCCTACAAGAATTCAATCAAGTGATCCAAATTCTCCATCAATTTTTCATCGACAATCCAGAAAATTTGAAAAAAGAAGTAATTTTTTTCCAACAAGAGAAGAAATCTCGACAAACACTCCAAACAAATGCCGAAGCTTTCAAATGTGAGTCTTAAGCCAGTGTTCCTATCATCTATTCCGAAGTAGATAGTTATATTAGTGTAAGATCTTTTCAAAAGCGAAGGGGATAAGTACATTAAAAGTTCTAAAACTTGTCACGAAAGTATAGTTAAACCCTAAAACTTTCAAAAAGAGTAATTCAATCATAATAATTGTCATGAAAATGTAATTTAGTCCTTATATTTTCAAAAGGTACAATTCACTCATAAAAATTATCATGAAAGTGTAATTAAGTCCTAAAATTTTTAAAGAGTGCAATAAAGTCTTAAAACTTATCGAGTAGGTGCAATCAAGTCTTTCTATTAACTTTGTCTAACTTGACAAAAAAAATGCCGACAAGTTTTAGAACTTGATTACATCAACTTGACTAGTTTCAAGACTTGATCGCACCAACTTTCCAAGATTTAGGACTTGATTTTAATTTTTGAAAATTTTGAGACTCAATTGTACTTTCAAATTTTAGGAAAAATTTTAGGACTCAACTGCATTTCATGACAAATTTTAGGATTTTAAGTGTACTTATTCCAAATACACTTGTTCCAAATTGAAATAGAAGAGTTGTTGATGCCACACTTGGCAAACTCCAGTTAGTAATCCATATTGCAATAGTAGAATTGTGTCTTGGAAGAAAAGCAATGAAGGATTACTTGCATGACAAAAGAGAGAATTCGACAAGGCCCGTTTAAAGCCTGCTCGCTCAACGATTCCTCTGTGACATGCTGCGGTAAAGAATAAACGGCATCGACAGACGTTTCATCTGTGATCGCAAAGGACGCTTTGCAGAAAAAAAAATGCCCTCAAGCCAAGAAAAAGAAATGCATATGTTGCAAACCATTGAGACGAAGACCGGAGTATCTTTCCAAGAAGATGATCCTGAATCAATTTTATACTTCTGGTCAATGATCCAGATCCTGATGATAGCTTTGCTCCTTTTCCCAAGATCCAAAAGCACCAAACATCCAAAGTTTTTGTCAGACCTCTCATGCTCCCAAACCATGCATTCCAATTAATATCTTTCTTTCCAAACATGGCAAGTTCATTTCAATTACTACCCTCGTAGACACCGGCACAGATGCACATATGTTTGATCTTAAAATTCTTCCACAAGAAATTTCGTAAATCCCAAAGTCACCTCAAAGTAGGAAAAGTAAATTCTAAACTTATTGTATTTGTGTCAATTTAGTTATAAACTTTTTAATAGTGCCAATTTAATCATAATTTTTTTGATTTAGTACCAGTTCAGTCTTTCCGACTAACTTTGGCGGGATATTGCTGACATAAACGTAGGTTGGCTTACATGGCACTATCGAAGTTGACATGGATAATTTTTAATAATATTTTAATATTTTTCGATTATTTGTTATTTATTATTTATTCATGTCTTTCTTTTTTCCTTTCTTCTTCCTATTCCAATGCCGGCCACTAGTCATAGGCGATGGCCGAGCGGGTTGGCCTTGCTTGGGTGAGTATTGATACCTACATCCATATAGAGGGGTAACAGTAAATAATTCACTATAATTGGAGAATCGGAGTAATGACTCTAATATTTCCCACACTTAAACTCTATTTGTTTCGTAAAAAATAAATAATTTGGAAATTATTTCTTTAAAAATGATCACTTGTATTGCTTACCAAAATGAACGAATAAAAAATATTTGCATTGTCCAAAAAACACTTAAACATATATTGTTGTTATAAAAATAATTTTCATTGACCAATCATATTGATTGAAACAAATGATCATCTTCACCAAAATATTTTTTGAATTCAAATTATAACCAAAATTTAAAGTATTTATAAATAAACAAATCATGTAAAACACACACGACACGAATCACATGTGTAAGCTCAACGCAAAAACTTTTCCACGCGGCCGAACCAAGAAGTCACGTTCTTTATTTTTTTGTTCTTCGAACGGCGGGTCCAGCAAGGTCACTCTGCGGCTCTTCACGCCTAGGAAAGCCCACGAACTTTATCATTTTCCTCTTATATACTTTGGCCCCACACGCGCGACTAATCGCTTGGTCAAACCGAGATGTTCTTCTCCATCAAAATGAAACAAATCCTTTGCCCATCGAGAGGGAAAAAAAATAAAGAAAAACAAATCAGCAACTTCTTTATTTCAAACCACTTCTCACTCTCGATTTGGATTAAGGAAAGGTTCCCTCGAAGGCCTATTTATTCTACCGTACGAATCGGTGGACATCCTTCAATTCTATCCTGAATTCGAGACACATATTTTCCTGTTCTAGTTAGTTAAATCCACTCTCACTCTCACCCTCCACCACCACCACCACCACCGCCACCCACCGATGCACCGCCACCTGCTCCTCCTCATCACAGCGGCCACCGCCCTCCTCCTCCTCCCCCTGATGGCGTCGTCTCTCTCCGCCGGCAACTCTCTCTCCAACTGGAACCGAACCTTCAGCTGCGGCCCCCTCATAAACGTCTCCTACCCCTTCACCAGCGGCGACTGCCCCGCCCACCGTGGCCCGCCGGAGTTCCACCTCAGCTGGGTCGGCGACTCCCCCGAGCTCACCACCGACTCCCTCACTTACTGCGTCCTCGCACTCGACCAGACTCATCGATCGCTCACTCTCTCGAGAACCGATCTTTACGACAACACCTGCTTGTCGCAATACGCCAACACCACTCTCAACTCCACCATCTTCATCTTCGCTAGCGACAATAAGAGACCTCACCTTGTTTTATGAGTGTTGGACCATGAGGACCTCTAATCCCAAGATTCTGTTCAGTTGCGAAATCAATGGGACCGAGACAGGCAGCTCTCACTCGATCGATGTTGTCCCCACTGGTCTGATTCTTAATGAGAGCAGCTGTGATGTAAGCGTCACGATCCCAATCCTGCAGTCCGCGGTGATCTTGCTTACCGCAAATGGGTCGAAGCTCGGGGAGGCTCTGATGGAGGGTTTTGAGGTGAATCACACGAATCCGTGCGAGGATCGGTGCGTTATGTGTGGTGGGATTGGCGGGGAATAAGGGTTTGATTCTGATCAGGGTGACCAAATTTGTCCCACATCGGCCATAGGTACTTCAAGTGACCCACTTTCTGTTCGTCCAAATGAACCGGATGACCAGCTGCGGAGTTGCTAATCTGAAGCTGAGTTGTTTTCTCATCACGCATGCTAGTTTTCTCCCTTGTACCTTTTACTTTAGTAAGGGAGTAGCCCCAAAGCAGAAGCTTTTTTAAAAAGCTCGAGGTTAGAACAGATTGGTCCCTGTTTATAGGTAGATAGAAAAGCATGGGGCTCCAATCCAATGGAAGGGTAGAGGAAGTTACTTGAACTAGATTAGTATCACTTTATGGATAGCTTATGGATGACTTCCTACACAGAAAAGACTTCCATGTCTCGAATATGATTGTCCAAATGTAGATATTCACCACACAGGCAAAGTTTTCACTCTTTGGGCGTTTGCTATCGGTAATTTCTATAATTGTACTCAACCTTGGAAATAATAGATTTTCCTTTTCAGGATCCACCAGAACATCTCTTTGACATCACTGAATTTGTATCTCTTGCTTTGGTATTGTGCTAATATCTTTTAAGTGATTGAAAATGATAAGTGGAGCATTTGCTGTTGGTGCTTCAATATCTGCAATTACCATCATTTTCACATGGAAGGTTCTACTCTTCAAGAACAAGAAAGATTGTGGAATTGAGCACCTGATGGGAATCCATGGATCTCTTGTTCCAAGAAGATACCGATATACTGATTTGAAGAAAATGACAAAATCATTTTCAGAGAAACTTGGTCAAGGAAGATTTGGTGTAGTGTATGAAGGAAAGATCAAAGATGATTGTCTTGTGGCGGTGAAAATTCTAATAGATTCGAAAAGTGGCCTAGAAGAATTTATCAATGAAGTCGTGAGCATTAGTAGAACTTCTCACATTAATGTAATCACTCTCTTAGATTTTTGTTACAAAGGGAAGAAAAGAGCTCTAACATTCGAATACATGCCTAATGGTTTGTTGGATAAGTTCATATATTCAGGAAGAGCTTTAAATATGAGTAATTCCTTGGAATGGAAGATGCTATATCAAATTGCAATTGGCATTGCTCATGGGCTAGAGTATCTACATCGAGGTTGCAATACTAGAATATTGCATTTCGATATAAAAGCTCAGAACATCTTGCTCGATCGAGATTTTATCCCCAAGATTCCGGATTTCAGCCTTGCTAAACTTTGTCACGGGCGAGAGAGTGCTATATCAATACCTAGCATGAGAGGAACGGTTGGGTTTATTGCCCCAGAAGTTACTTATCAAAACTTGGAGAAAGTCTCTCACAAGTTGGATGTTTATAATTATGGAATGTTAGTTCTTGATATGGCAGAAATTCTGATGTCAAAGTTTCCGACGGCAATGAAATGTACTTTCAAGAATGGATTTTTAGGAACTTAGAGCTGAAATTGCTAATGAATGTGACAGAGGAGGAGGAAGTGCTAGCAAGGAAGATGATTTTTGTGAGTTTGTGGTGCATCCAAACTAGTCCATCTGATCGACCTCCAATTGTGAAGATGATAGATATGTTGGAAGGAAGCTTCCAATCATTGCAAATGCCGGTGAAGCCCATCTTGCATTCTCTATCGTGAGAATTGCCACAACACTGTGAAATGACGATGTCGAATTTCAATGGGAGCCACGAGGAGGATGGAATACTAGAGAATTTGGAGGAAAGCAATAATTGATGGTAAATTGGCAGTGCATGATATGACTTCTCGAGGTAATTGTCATGCCTTTCTTTAGATTTTTTTTTTTGAACGAGTTCTTTAGATTGAATATGTTGTTCTTAGAGTTGCAAGGAGAGTAGATAGTACGGTTTTGTTATTATGTCTTGCAAACATCGGTGTTGACAACAACATTTAGAATAATGTAATAAATATAGTTTTAGATCTTGCCAGCTTAACAGTAAAATTAGTGTGAATGGGACATATTTGCTAGATGTTTGACTCGTCCAAAGCATCTGATTCGTAAAGAGTCAGGAGGGGAAGATGATAGGAAGAGAGTGCACGCTCTCCTAATTGATAATCCTACATTACGAAAATTCCATAGTTAAAAGAACCAACTCCCCCGATAATATTTTCTGAAACAATACTAAATCTTTGCCATCGAAATTTCTTGAATAATATACTGTCGCCTTTTAACTATGCATTTTGGCTTTTTTTACAAGCATTAAGCACTTAAAAACATTGCGGTTGTTGAAAGGGTTGCCTACATAATTATTGACTATATTTGGGTGAATATGTTGCTCAAAATAGGGAAAACTGTTAAAAAAATCCTAAACCTATTTTACGGAGGTCAATCCAATTATAAACATTTTAATTTGGCCAATTTTGTCTCTTTTTTTTTTACAATCTACTAATGGAATTCTTCAAGTCAATGTTGATTGAAATTCACTGACATGGACGTTAGCAGTCTTATGTGATATGGTTGGTGTTAGATTTGTCAAATGGGTGGGTCGAATTGAATTTAGGTCAGGTTGAAAATAGTACGATCTAAATTGACCTATTTAACCTATATTGACCCATTTTTATGTAATATAATTTTAACAGCTCAAACTTGACCTAGTGCATATTACTAAAATATATCCATATCCGTACCAAAACATTTAACTTACTTAAGATTCTTCATAAGAATATGTTACTTGAATAGATTATTTCATCAAATTAAAAAATAAATTAACTAAATAGGATTTGTTAGTAAATAAAAGAAAAACATAAAAAACCTAAAGTTTGAAATGCACATAAAGAACTAGAAAAATATGCATGTATCGTTGTTGTCGGTTCTAATAAAATTTTGAAGTTTTTTTTTTTTGATCGGTATTAAATTTTTGAAGTTGAAATGGTCTTTTTTTAATCTCATGATTAACTTAAGTGGGAAAAAAATTCCAAAATACAAATATAAAAACATGAAAGTTAAAAAGCTAATTTCCTAAAAATAGGAAAAAATGAAATTTTAAAAACACAAGAAGATAAAGCCATGCTCGGCTCCCGCTATCTCCTTGCGGAGAACGCAGGGTGTCGTCTTCTTTCTCTACCAACGTATGCACGCCTCTTCTTTCGCGTGGTCAATGGTCACTTTGTCACGCCAAGACTACCCTTGCCGCACTGCCACCCTCATCGGGCCGTCGCCTTTTTCAACCCGAGTTCAAGGACCTTCGGAAAACCAAGCTCAGCGCCAAAGCCGAAGCAGGTGGAGATCCTCAGCCTCATATTCGAACCTCAAATTGGAGGTTGCGCTTGCGCTCTATCTTCGCTGATTTGGAGGTCCAAGACCTCTACTCCGAGGTCGCGGATCTTTTGTCGGTATCAGATCTAAGAGATTTTGAGTCTTGGGGGAGAGGGTGATCCAAAACTGAGAACAGAGGATGGTCGCGGTGCCCAAAGGACGAGCAATTGCAGTGACGAGCGATGGAGGAAGGTGACGGTGCGCGAGCGATGGGGACGATGGCGATCCTCAAGGGATGAGCAACGGTGGCGAGTCGTGTCCTTGCACGGAGCTTCGCAGATTAAATTTTGGGTTTGAGTGAATAAGTTGAATATGGGTCAATTGTAGACTCATATAAACAAAAGTCTCAAATCCTTTTTGACCTGTTTTTAAAATTTGAAGTGACCCTTATTCAATACGGGTCAATTCACCCTGCTCACGGCCGGCAAGGGCATCACACCCCTTGCTAGCTGTTGGTGAGGGCCCGACAAGCCTCGCCCAACAACAGAGGGCCTAGCAATCCTCGTGCTGCGGTACGGCACGTGGAGGGATCTCTCACCAGAACTGAGGGCCTTCGCTTTGGTGTGGTCAGTTTTACTAATTTTCTTTTTACTTCTTCTTTCGATTTGTTTATATTCATTTGGTGTGTATTTTCGCCGTATCGATTTGATCCGAGGGACTATTGAGATTCATCACTGAATGTTCTCATGAAAAAACCAATTTATCTAAAGGTCATTCATGGAATGGATGAATTTGAACGAATTTGCATCGAAGGGTCGTATATTAGATGAAAAAAATTGAAAGGACTATTTTGTGCGCTCATCTAATGAATGTACCTTCGTTATTGGTAGGTGAAAGATAAGTACATCATGTAGTCAGCGTTCTTTTCCCTTTGGTGTTTCATTGGCAATTTCAAAATATTATGAAGGTTTTGACAAGTTTGGTCGATCACATAAGCTTGTTCACCATTATGCCAAAACTTTGCTTGTTTACCATTGTCACGTGGCTTACTATGTAGATGCTCACGGGTTCTCTTTAAAGCACATGTTCGATGGATATTTGCCATATGAAATGTACGTGATGCAGACTAATGGACCATGTGATATAAGTTGCTACCTGGTGCTTATTGTTGTATTAATTTGTCCGGTAGATTGCAATTGCTTGATGTTTACATTAGTGTGTAACTATTTCAGGATATTTCCCTTAGTTGATATGATATAAATCACACGAGATTGGACTTTTAAATTTGTCTTTCAGTGTGGATTTTATCATTACTGAGAGGTATTACACCTGGGGTTTTGAATAGCCTTTGTAATGCCATGATAAGATTATTCAAGTTTTAATAGTCTTTCTCGTATGAAAAAATGATTTTTTTTTGCTTTCACTTTGTTGTTCTGATTTAAATATTCTTCATCCAAGCTAGTATGACAAGAATCAACCGATTGGTGAATCTACCTACCCTATTTTATTTTGATGATTCGGTTATTTCTTTTCATTACTTCATTGCAAAGGTTGTAGCACGGTTCAATGAGATTGTGACAAAGCTTCTACTGGAGGGTGCCCTGAACACTTTCAAAAAATATTCAGTACGAGAAGAGGACATAGACGTGAGTAAAACTCTGTAGCTCCTACAATCCTCATGCCTACAGCTCTGGGACTTTACATGTTTCCTGTTTGTAGAGTTCGTAAAGATAATAATTTTCCATTGTCATCAGGTTGTATGGGTTCCTGGCAGTTTTGAAATAGGCGTTGTTGCTGAAAAGCTAGGGAAGTCTGAAAAATATCATGCAATCTTGTGCATTGGTATGTTTTCCCTTCCTTCTGGTCATAGGAAAATTATGCCAATGGATACGTCCTGGCCCTGGTCCTTTCATCACGTTTAGCATGTGGATAACTTGCTGTTTAAGGCTAATTCATAGTCTTAAAATGTCAATAGATAAGGGGCGACACTTCACACTATGATGCTGTTGCTAATTCGGCAGCCTCTGGGGTGCTTTCTGCTGGTCTTAATTCAGGTTGATACATGCTTTCTTTCTTTTACTTGCAAGGCTGCTTTCAAGTTTTAGTGTCACAAAATGCATGAACTCATGAATTTGTTTATTATTTGTTTATTATATGCAGACCATCATAACGATTCAAATAATAGAGCAGGATATAATTCCTTTATAAGCGTTTGATCAACTTGTTACATTTGTCATGATGGCTAGTAAAATGACCCCAAGTAGATATGGTGACAATAACAAAGGGAGGGAGATCACTTATCTGGAAAATGGCCAATATGGTTTCGACCACCTTAAGTTGTCACAGCTTGTTCCTTTTAAACATACAGCACATAATTTAAAAAATACTGCGGATTGGATACTTAAGTTCTGCTAGTTTTTTCCTTCGCCATGTAAAGGTGGCTTCCTTTCGCAATATGTGTGTGTTTCTTCTCCATAAAATGTTGCTACACATTTTGTTCTCAATTGCCGTTACAAGGGCGATTAGTAGTGTTTGTTGTTTTAACTGTTTCATGACAATGTTAGTAAGGGCGCTTGCATCAAACTGGAGGTCAAAGCAACTTCATGGTGGGTGTAGGAACCTCATCTATGCAGGACCAATCTTCTTATTTTTATAAAACTGTCTGTATGGTTACACACTTTGGAAATCTTGAATTGATCTGATATTCTTGAGTGGTCACAAAAGTTTGGCCAAAGCGTCTGTAGTTGACGATATTCATTGCTCCTATTCTCATTTAATCGCTGATTTTCCAGTTAGATGTTAGCTTTTCAAAAACAATATAATCTTATGGATGAATTTGTAGGTGTTCCGTGCATCTTTGGGGTCTTGACCTGTGATGACATGGATCAGGTGATCAATCATTCTGGGAATTTGATGGATTTTGGGTTTTCTGCTTAAGATATTGTGTTCATCGGCATTAGATTCACCTATGAACAACTTTTCCTGCAATCTGCAGGCTTTGAACCGAGCTGGTGGAAAATCTGGGAACAAGGGATCTGAGGCTGCTTTAACTGCTGTAATTTGTTGTTAATTATTCTCTTAGTTGAGCAGCCATGTTTGTTTGCATGAAGTGTTGCTTTCTACTCTCTTTTCCGTTCTGACTTTGCTTCTCTTGCTCCTATTATTTACTGTACATTGGTTTTCCCCCCAATTTTTAATACGTGGAAAAAGAATAAAGTGCAAACTGTCCTCTTCATCCCATGATCCTTCGGTTTGGCTGGTTTTGTCTTTGAACATGATGAAGTGAGTTCATCAGAAACTGTAGGAGTATTTAATCGTGCTGGTACTGCATATAGCATATCCTGCAAAGGCAGGTTAGCATTTTCATGGGCTCCCTCAAACAAAGTTTAAGTTTAATACCTCTGGTTTCTTATACCAACTCTCAGTGTGCCTGAAAGAATGCTAGACAGAGTTTCTTAATATTAGGAAGTAGAGTTCTCCATTCAATTAAGTACATGCTAGTACCCATAGAGATCTCCTTGAACATAAAACTCACACTGCCCCTAGACTGACTTTATAGGGAGATATGACTAAGCAAAGCGCCCTGAACATCTCTATCCAGAAAGTCCAATTATACTTTCAATAAGATCCTGATTTGCTGCAGCCTCCACAGGCTTGAAGATTCCTTGAAGATTCTAATTGAACTTGTCCTCGAAGAAGGTGTCCCCAGCGACATTTTGCCTGAAATTTCTAACTTCACTGTCATTAGGGGCTCTATCTTCAATCTTTTCGCAAGTTTAGGGAGATGTCATATCTCTTAATTTGACGGACAATTTACTTAATCTGCACAGATTGTGGCCGTCATCTTTGACTGTGTTCTCTTATTGCCATTGGGCACAACGTTGTATGAGAAATCTTGTGGACTGGTGTTTGATTATGATTTAATGATGTGCTCCTAGTTCTGGGAAGCTTGAGAAAAACCATCATATCATTGGTTTTTTTTGTGCGACCACCTTCCTACGGACTGTTAGGGAATTGTCTTGTGCATCAATAACCGTTCAGTATGATCTGCCTGTCTGAAAAAAGGAACTACGAGGAAAGGCAACCATAGCCTAATTTAAACAAACTATTAGATAGCTCCATGTATTTTTCACTGGTTAATCTTGCTGTTCCTATTCCTGTACAGTGGGTTTATTTATATACACACATGATGCATCTGCGTCATTGCCTGCTAGAGTTGGGTAGTTTGCCCCCTTGTCATGCAAGGGCCGTGCCTCCGTTATCAGTCTTGGGTGAGGGTCGCCCAATCCTGCTTTTCTCTGAGACATAAGGAGGCTGAATGACCCTCACCAATGTGCTGGCCACCCTTTATGGACTTATACGTTAACTTGGTTTCTCCTACGGATGATCCTATGACTTCAGCAACATAAATCTTAGTCTCTGCCTTCACCCTTTCGAATTTATTTGTTTACCTGCTTTGTGAACTGTTGTCCTTATTTTGCCAGTTTTTAATATATTTATGTGCCTGGCAGATTGAGATGGCATCTCTGTTCCAACACCACCTGCACTAGCGGTTCGAAGGGCAGAGTTGGGTGTAAACTTTCCGAGTCGGCAGTTGCAGCATGTGTTTCATTAACTCGTGCAATTCACCCATGAAGGATTTTAAGGGCTTCTGGATCATGAGTAGAATGATGCAGTAGAAAGTGCTTACACGACTTGTCAACATAAATGTTTCTGTACCTTTCGTCATTAGATCGTCGTAGCCATAAAATGATCTGGTGCCTAAGCAACGCGCTCGGTTTTGCCCAAATGAAGCTCGTCAGCATCAAACTCTGGTTGTGGACTGTAGTGCAATGAATACGTGGGAATAATTCTCTCTTTATTTAACTGATCTTGCGTTGAAGAAAGCAGTTTTTGCCGTTTGATCCATGTGACTTGAGCAGGTGTTTATTAGGAGGAGACAAGATTTAGTTTACTTTATTAATGAATAATTTGATGGACAGTAATATAATGCACGCATTTTAGTGAATATCTAGTGCTTCATATCGAATCCTCATGCACGCGTGTGTATATATATGGTGTATTTTGACGTCAGAGACACAATATACATACATATATGTGCGTGCACGCGCATGAAGGTTTTATTTTGCAATATCTAGATATAATTAGATGAAAGTTATACTCCATGATTTTGGTACTATTTTTTTTTAAAATAATTTTTTATGTGTGTGTATATAGATTATATTTTGAACTATCTGCATGAAAATATGGTTAAAACTTGTAATTCATGATTGCCTATATTTTATAATATGAAGATTAGCAAATTAATAATAACTTACTCATTAATACAAATAGCTTGCCAAGGAAAACAATTACTGCAAAAGGTTTCCATGACGTGATACTGCACATATCATCGATATATGATGCTAGAGGATCATTTAAATACTTATACAATACGACACCCTCCATTGGATCAATAAATGATATTGGATCAATGAAAAAAATTCATCATTAGAGAATTATAGCTCATCTTTTTCATGTAAATATCACAAAAACAATGAAATAATTATTGTTAAATAAATGAAAAGTACCCAGCATTACAAAATTTCTATAGTGTATTTTTAAGGAGTCATATTGCGTGATTGTGCATATTTCGTGAATAAATATTACTAAAAGCATAATTAGTGGCAACCCTTATGATCAAACTTCAATTTGGATATATCCATGAACTAAGTTGAAAAGAACAAGGGCTCACTGATGCTTTTCGAAACAATATTAGGTCTGTGCCCTAAGAAACGGGGTGAATGAGAGAGGGAAAAGAAATTGAAAAAGACAAAAAAAATCCCATGACAAGGTACAAGAAACTTTCTATAGGGGCATTACATCGAAAAATTAAAGTGGCTCGGATTATCCAGACAAAAAGGAGGTTAATTTAACACTAAGACGTTGGCCCCAGACCCCATTATATATTATTAAGACAGGACACACAATAAGCTCTCACAAGACTGCTATTGCTATTTCCAGAGCTATGAGGACTCGTTTATTTCGGAGAAAATGTTCAACGATTAGAAAATGATTTCAAAAAATTTAATAATATTTTCCGATATTTAATTACAATAGAAAAAATAATTGGAAAATATTTTTGGTCATTTGAAAAAAATTTGATTTGATTTTCCTAAATATAAATAACACTATTTAGATTCTAGTGATTTGTGCATAAGCAGTTGAGGAATCAAGTATGAGCACTTGTATTTTGAGTTTGCCCTTGATGGACCTTGATCCAAGTGCTGGGGAATAGGGCATGGGCATTGGTCCTGAGCAAGAGCACAAGCACGGATCTTTTGTCCACATAAGCCAAAGTTCATAACTTGATGCTCGTGCACGACTTCCCAGCGCCCCACCTCAAGTCCATAGAAGACAGACTCGAGGCCCTTATATCTGTGCCCGGATCCCACACGACTAAGCTAGGGTCGATCAAGGCCAACACCTAAGCACCCATGCTCGGGGTTTTTAAGGCTAAGCTCAAGTCTATTGAGTCCAAGCCCAAGTCCTAGCGATCATGGGCTCGAGCATCGGGGATTCAGGCCTTGCCTTGGACCCAGGCACAGGCATCGATCTTGGGCCTCAACCTTGATGAATCTAAGCTTGGGCATAGGGGCTTTGAGCTCAAGTACTGGAGACCCAAGCACTAGAACCCAGTCTTGGGTCGGCCTCGATTGATTCGAGCATGGGCCTTGTTGTCCTAGAGTGTGGGGCATTTAGGCACGGGTAAAGGGGTTGTGAACTCGACCTCGATGAACTCGGATTAGGCCTTTGTGAACTTGGGCTTGGCCTCAGTAGACTCAGATGCGAGTGTTGGAGACCCAAGCATGGGCATCCAGGTCTCGGGCCTCGACCTCAATGAACCTAGGCTCGAGTGTGGGAGATATGAACTAGAGTGCCAAGGACTCGAACATGGCCTTTGTGGACTTAGGCCCAAGTGCCAGAGATCTAGGCATGGGTATCGGGGGTCCTACACGGCCTTTGTAGAGCGGGGCCGAGTGCTAGGGCATCAAGCATGGGCAACGGGGCCTTGAGCCTATCCTCAATTGTCTCGGGTCTTGGCATTGATCTTGAACCCTCTATACATTTTGACCATATGCTTTGAGTTTATCTGCTATAGACATACTCAGTGAGCTTATAGATGCCGATCTAGCCGATTTTTAGTGTGCATGCTATTACTAATTAATCTCCTTGAGATTGGAGATGACATTGTCAAGAAAGAAAAATCTTAAGGAATTCCTCTCCTTGCGAAAGGATTGTTAAGATGTACGTGTGAGTCGTGTTGGAGAATTCTCGCATTGGATAATTGGTGTGGGGTGGAGCAACTAATATATCTAACTTAGTCTATAACTTATTGACTTAAGTTTTTTTAGTGAAAGTGGGTTTAATTGGATATGTTGATGGGCTCAAACATGAGCTTCCTCTTGGTATATCCTAGGATAAAGCTATTAGGCTTTCACTGCATGTTCTCAACAAAACTTTTGAATTTAAGTGGTTCTTATTATGAGTATGAGAAAGGTTGAATTTGAATTAGAGTCTGAAATAACAAGGAAATCTAGGTGGATATTTGAAGAAGGCAGTCAGAGCTGCAATAGTTTTTTAATTAGCTAAATCCGACGGAAGTACTAAAGGGATTTCATTGTATCAATTTAATAAGTTTTAAGATTTGATACACTTTTTGAAAGTTTAGGATTCGATTACACTTTCAAGATAAGTTTTAGAATTTTTAGTGCACCTATCCAAAAATTTTAAAAAACATCATGGTCTATATATAGTTAAGCAAAAAAGCAAAGGAATTATGAAAAGAAATCTCACCAAATTATATTTTTCAATATAAAATATGATGTATAGTGAAAGGTTGAAAAACACTAGATAGATATCTATATAAATAACTTAACACAATGGTTGGAGTGTCACTAGCCATACTCCCGAATGAGCACCAGCTCCCTGCTTATTCAACATTGGCGCATCTTTTAGTTTCTGTGTTTAGTTTTGTTTTGTAGAGCTTTTGGGATTTATTTTGCTTGAAAGCTTTTTATATTCCTCTCTCTCATGTTTGATTATGACAAATGAATGGAATTTACTTTCGATAAATAAATAAAGAAAAAACAATGCCGCATCCTCCACTTTTTACCACCATCCCTTTCTAGGATCTTAAACTACACAGCGCGAGTCAAGTTTCTTGCTGAATTAACGAGCAAACTTCCATGAAATGAAGCTCTCTAAGCGTAGGGAGGGAGGGAGGGAGGCGCCAACGTCTCGATATGGGACTCTCGAACTGAGAATTGCTCTGATGTGGAAGGGATAGTGAGAAAATCAAGAGACGTGGTAACGTATTTATATACATGGCGGAAGAGGTCTCTTAAAATTCCTTCCGGGAGTAGGCTTGCTAGGCAGATAAGGGAAGGACTCTTGTTAGAATTCAGGCATGTTTTGCTTTGAGAAGGTCTTCATCAACTGTGGATATAATAGATTTATTACATGATATAGGGCATGTCATTGCAATGTACTTTCTCCTTAAATTTTTCATATGAAATAGTCTTTTAAGATAATTAATTTAATCACAACCAAAATTGCCCATTTTAGATTTTTGAATTGCAAGCTTCATTTTACAGTAAAGTTAACACAAGTGACTTTCCATAAAAAGGAAAAAAAAAACAAAGGTTTCTTGAAAGAGAAAATAGTTGTGTAACAGTTTTTAATCTATTGTGAGAATAACAATAAAACCAAATGACATATAATTATAAATTGTTATATGATCAATTCCTTTAAGAATTTATGGTTTATTACGTGAGCAAAACCCTTTTTTGAAGGGACTAGAACTTCCGTAAAAAAACAAAAAAATCGGTCAACCAACTTGATTTGTAAAGAATTAGCTATTAACATGGCATTGGAAAAATTTATGGAACCATCTTTAACGGCAGCATGCAAACTTTCCATATGAGGTAACCATGACGGAAATTATAAAAAAAATTATAAATATGTTGCAATTATGTCAATTCAGTCATAAACATTTATTTATTATTATTTTTTTGGCCAATTCAGTCTTAAACATTTTACAATTATGTCATAAGTTCATCTGGTCAAATTTGGCTAGCTAGCGTTGATGTGGATGTTCGTTGATCAACTGACAATGATGTAGACAACTATTAATAATATTTTATTTTATTTTTCGATTTTTTATTAATTATTTTATTTTATTTTTTTCTTTCCTTTTTTTCCTTTTCCTTTTATCTTCTTCATTCTTTTTCCCTTTTTCCCCAACAAGAGTCGTTGGCCATTGGGTGAGGGCCAATATGGTCAATTGTAGTTGGTGAGGCTAGCGGCCCTTGCTTGGCCTCACCCAGATTTGGGCAAGGCCTAAGGGTTGTAGGTGAGGCTAGCCTCGACATGTGCTAAGGTGATCTAGCCTACGGTTGGTGAGGAGATGGCTGCCTTTGTGAGGGCTTGAATGATGGCCCTAATTGCATCTAATGAGTAGAAACCTGACGTGATGCCATCTTGATCAGCTGATTTAACTGTATGTGTGTCTATTTATGGCTTTATCTTTGGACATTAACATAATGCAATGCTACTTGCTCCTCGTCCTTTACTTGACGGCGGTGTCTCCTTTTGTCGGTAGCTCTCTCTCCAACTGCACCCATATTTTCTCCCTTTTACATTTATCGTTGATAAATATTTTGTGAGAATAAAATTTATGAGTATTTTTGCCATGTTGTTAGTAGGCTTAACCAAATGCCTATTTTGGACTTGAGCAAGTCCTTAAGGCTACGTTTGGTCGTCTAGATTTTTAATCGGGATAGGACTGGATAGGATAGGATATAAAATCATGGGATTTTTTTATATCCTGTCCATTGTTTGGTGAATCACAATATTAAAGTCGGATATGTTCACATCATATAATATATATATTTTTTATATAAACGGCATATCATTGTAAATGAACCTAAATGTTTATAAATGGAAATGGTGAAAATCTCTCGTAACACTATTCCTTAATTTATTTTTATTTTATTTTTCCTCTATTTTATATTATTTTCTTTATTATTTATTTTTTCCCCTTTCATCATTCTTTAATAAAATTTTATCAAATAGTAAACTGTACTAACATACCTAAAATACAAAAATACCTAAAATATATAATAAATATAAATATTTAATTTATATATTGCATGTTTATAATAAGATAGAATTAAAGTTGAATATATAAATTAAAATAAGATTAATTAAAAAAAATTTTTATATTTTTATATTTTTTAAATTAGAATTCAAATATTATTTATTTTGAAATATAATTTCAAATTTGTTAATTTAATAAATATGTTATTTGAGAAAAATAACTTTCCTATTATGGACATTAGAAATCATATCCACCTTTATCCCACCTCCCCCATGGAATAATTTTATCTTGTCTATATCCCCCTTATATCCAACTTTATCCTATCCTGAACGAACACCAAACGTAGGATATGATAAATCATATCCTATCCCGAATTTTATCTTGACTGCTAAACGCAGCCTAAGAGGCTACAGGAGAAAACATGGGGAAGAATCCTCAAGACGTGAAATTTCTCGCTGCCTTAAGTATTCATACTCACCTGGAAAGCAAAATCTGGATGGAAACTTGGGGTGCGAGGTGTCTAGACACTAGGACATTAAAAATAAGGAGTGTAGTATGGCAAGACTATCGGTAAGCCAGACTACCATGGAGGTGGAAACACCTTTGGAAGATAGGATGCTAACAAGGTTAACATTAACCTAACCTTGTTAGCAAATGACCATCAATCAAGATAAATGTTTTGCGAGAATAAAATTTATGGGCTTTTCTGCCATGTCGTTAGGAGGCATAATCAAACGCACTGCTGATCCAACGATTGATAATTACCGTTAATAAATGACTTACAAGCATTGTCAATCATTCTACATCACGGAAAGAGTTCAATAGTTTTGAAAGCTAACTTTTCTGATTTCTTGATTTCCCATCTAACTTTGAAGACTTAGTAGACCTTGGCGTGTGTGACAGGCCATGATATTTTTCTCTTTTAAAATGACATATGTACTAAAGTAATATTAAATATCTCCCGAGTTTGAATTAAATTTTCGGGGATGTAAAAGCCGAATCTTACGGAAATTGTTTCCGTATTGACGCCGCTCAAGATAACAACAACAAACAGAAAGGAAAGTCCTAAGTGAGCTTTCTTCTTTGACTTGGTCAACACGGTGCAAGAAAGAAATAAAAGATATGGATGTCTTCCCCGAGGGAACGTGGTTTGATATTGCCAATTGGAGTCAGATTTGATTTCATGTCTCTGCGCATACGTTGGAATATGGGTCAGGGACGCATTTTCATGCCTTCTGGATCGCGAGCTATTTTGGTCGTAATCCAAGACTTCTTCCATAAATTACATCCCAATGAAACCGAAAAGTGTTTTCGTAAAAAATTTATGGTAAAATTAGTTAATTCCTTTATGACATTGAGAGATTATTTTGCGAGAAGTTATGGAGTTAAATATTGCGTGAGTTATTAGATGTGATTGGGGATTGGAAAAGAATGAAAATGTATGAGTGATTCAAGTGTGATTATAATTTCCGTTGTATTACTTAATTTTTAATAGAATTCGTTGCTACCGACGTCACTATGACCAAATCATGTAAATTTGGTGTCCGATTTATTTTTTTCTATCTATTATATTATTCAATCATATGCTTTTGTAATAAGTAGCCCAAAATTTATTAAATTCTTGATTTAAAATCAAATGACTATTTGTTGCACCATATTTGATGTTTCCTTAAATAAAAAAGTGAAGGTCTAATTTTCTTATTATTTTAGAACATATTTGGTTCTTGGAAAAGAAAAAAAATTATTTAATGAGAATGGAAATATAAAAATCATATTTTCATTTTAGGCAAAAAAAAAAATGAAAAATTAAAAAAAATTACATTATATGAGCTTTAATAAAAGCTTGCTTCTTTATCTTTATTCAGAAATTGTTTGTGATCGTCTCCTTGTTTCGTGGGTTTTATTTTTTTTTTCCTTAGACGTCAAGATTTTTGTTCTATATACCAAATTTCGCTTGGATGAATATTTATTGGAAATAGAAGAATAGCTTTCTACAAGTAAATATTTTGTGATAGTAAAATGTCCCCATGCCGACAACTCTAAGTCTCTTTCTTTCGAATTCGAAATCCAACTTTTCTAATTTCTCCTTTCACATGGACTAGGAACTTTTTTTCCAACTTTTTTCGAAGATTCCGCAATTTAAGACTAAGAAGGTTAGAAAAGCACACCCCGGCGGGTGGTGCACTATCATCCTTTTTTGATCCCCTTTTAAAATACTATATGTCCCAAAGTAGCCCATAATCTATTAAATTCGTAATTTATAAGTAAGGGACTATTTTCATATATATTCATAATTCTGCAAGTGTTGCACTATACAACATTATATTTAACATTGCCTTCAGATATTGATGCAATTCTGTACGTGCTTATCGTAGCTTTATGCAACCTCCTTTTGATAAAAAGTTCTCTCTACTAACTTTTCTTGAGTGGTTGGATAAGATAGATGAATTGGAGACCTGAGGAGAGCTCATGGAGCAAGCTCTTTCTACTACCAGTCACTGGAGGGGCTTTAATCATCAAGCTCGAGAATATGTTGTTTTTAAGATCATTTAGCTCACAAAGCAAGCTCTTTCTACCATCAGTCGCTGGAGGGGCTTTAACCATCAAGCCTGAGAATACATTGTTTTTAAGATTAATCCCATAAAAATCCAAAATCGGTATATCTGTAATTAATTTTTTAACTATAAAAATATTCCAAACTAAAATACTTACAAAAAGTTTACTCAAAAGTGTCAAAAAGTTCCAAACCGACACATTTGTGACAAATTTACTCTTCATTAGTTTTTGTTAAATTTGATTAATACTACAAAAAAAAAAATCACAAATTGATATACCCGTAACAGACGGAGGGTAAAACCTAAACTGGAATACTTATCGGTTGTCACATATCAAACTGTAATTTGACAATGAAATTTAACGAAATCTAATAAATATTAAATTTATTATAAATGTACAAATTTAAGATTTTTCGTAATATTAGTACGTTGCGATACGTCACCTTCCCAAAAAGGCTTAGTGGAATTACTGAGAGGGAAAACTATAGCCATTCTTCAGTACTCACCAATCTTGCTATCGAGCTTTATCCTCTGCTGCTATTCTCGGTTCATTCTCGCTCTCGTCACCTATTAATCGAAACTACTCCCTCTGGACGCTGGTCTAGTTAACTGATAGTAGTTACTCTTTCCATTCTCTCCCATCCACTCTCAATCTCCACCACCAACCCCCCAATGCACCGCCACCTGCTCCTTTTCACGGCAGCGACCGCCCTCCTCCTCCTCCCGACGGCGTCATCCCTCTCTGCCGGCGAATCTCTCTCCAACTGCAGCGGAACCTTCAGCTGCGGTGACGTCGTAAATGTCTCCTACCCCTTCACCGGCGGTGACCGCCCCCATTGCGGCCCGCCGGAGTTCCGCCTCAACTGCACCAGCTACAGTGTCCCCGCCGGCTACACTGAGGTCCCCGTCGGCTCCCTTACGATCAACCCTGAGGTCCCCGCCAGCTACCCTGAGGTCCCCGCCAGCTACCCTCAGGAAACCTTCCGCTACCCTGAACTCACCTCCGGCTCCCTCAAATACCGCGTCATGGCACTCAACCAGACTAGCCGATCTCTCACCCTCTCAAAAATGTCTATGGACAACGTCTGCTCGGAGCAACACGCCAAAGCCACTCTTAACTCCACCATCTTCACCTTCGCTAGAGTCACCTTGTTTCTTAAGTGTTCGAACTTGACGAACATCAATCCCAATAATCAGTTCAGTTGCGAGATCAATGGGACCGAGACGGAAAACTATTTCTTGATCGGCGCTGTCCCCACTGACCCGATTCTTAATGGGAGCAAGTGTGAAATGAGCGTTACGGTCCCAGGTCAGCCGATCGTGGTGAACATGTCCCGCGGCTTGCGGCCGTTTCTCCAGCTCCAAGAGGCTCTGCTGAAGGATTTTGAGGTGAATTACAAGAATCCGTACGAGGATCAATGCGTGATGTGTGGTGGGATTGGGGGGGAGTGTGGGTTCGACTCTGATCAGGGGAAGCCCATTTGTATTTGTGGTGACCAAATTTGTGCCGCGTCCCCCGGCAAGCCTACTCCGACCGCGGGTACTTCAATTGACCCACTTTCTGTTCGTTCAAATGACTCGGATGGCATGCTGCGGAATTGCTGATCTGAAACTGAGTTATTTTCTTATCATGCATGCTAGTTTTCCCCTTGCACCTTTTGCTTTAGTCAAGGAACAGCCCCATAGCAGGGAAGATTTTTGATAAGGCTCGAGGCTAGAACAGATAGCTCCCTTGTTATAGATAGATGGAAAAGGATGTGGCATTCCAATCCAATCGAAGGGGAGAGGAAGTCACTTGAAATAGATCAGTATCACTTTATGGACAGTTTACGGATGATTTCCAACACAGAAAGGAGTTCATGTCTGGAATATGATTTGAAAATGAGGACAGGGTTTTCACACTTTGGGTGTTCACTATCAGCAAATCCTGCATACACTTAATTTGCACCAGATTCTTGTTAAATTGATAGCATAACAGTTTTTGGGCTACTTTGAGAGTAATATATTGCTGTGAGCTATAAATTTTTGAAGGAGTGGATCCCATGACGATTTACGATTTACGATTATTTATTATTTGATATTTTATAATTCAAAACAGACTGTTATTATTACAATAGATTAAAGACCGTCACTCAAGTATTTCTCTTTCTATAAATGTAGTCAACCCTGGAAATAATGGATCTTTCCATTTCCAAAGATTCAACAGGGGGAGAAAACTTATCATAGGTAAACATCTCTTTGATATTGCTAGGTTTGTATCTCTTACTTTTGTAAATCACTGATATCTTTTAAGAAATTGAAAATGACAGGTGGAGCGTCTGCTATTGGTGCTTCAATATCTGCAATTGCCATCATTTTCACATTGAAGGTTCTACTCTTTAAGAACAAGAAAGATGGCGAAGATGAACAATTGAAAGGAATCCTTGGAACTCTTGCTCCAAGAAGATACCGATATATTGATTTGAAGAAAATGACAAAATCATTTTCGGAGAAACTTGGTCAAGGAGGATTCGGTGCAGTGTATAAAGGAAAGACCAGAGATGGTTGTCTTGTGGCAGTGAAAATTCTAACAAAGTTGAAAGGTAGCCCAAAAGAATTTATCAATGAAGTTGTGAGCATTAGTAGAACTTCTCACATTAATGTAATTACTCTCTTAGGTTTTTGTTACGAAGGGAAGAAGAGAGCTCTAATATTCGAGTACATGCCTAATGGTTCGTTGGATAAGTTCATATATTCTGGAAGAGCTTTAAATACAAGTAGTTCCTTGGAATGGAAGATACTATATCAAATTGCAATTGGCATCGCTCGTGGGCTAGAGTATCTACACCGAGGCTGCAATACCATAATCTTGCATTTCGATATAAAACCTCAAAACATCTTGCTTGATAGAGATTTTACTCCCAAGATTTCAGATTTTGGCCTTGCTAAACTTTGTCATGGACGAGAGAGTGCTGTATCAACTCTTAGCATGAGAGGAACAGTCGGATTTATTGCACCAGAAGTTTTTTATCGAAACTTAGGGAGAGTCTCTCACAAGTCCGATGTTTACAGTTATGGAATGTTGGTTCTTGATATGGTAGGCAAAAAAATTCTGACATCAAAGTTTCCGATGGTAGTGAAATGTACTTTCCTGAATGGATTTATAGGAATTTAGAGCTTGGCAAAGATTTGAAATTGCCGATGAATGTGACAGAGGAGGAGGAAGTGTTGGCGAGGAAGATGATCATTGTGAGTTTGTGGTGCATTCAAACCAGTCCATTTGATCGACCATCAATTGTGAAGGTGATAGAAATGTTGGAAGGAAGCTTTGAATCATTGCAAATGCCGCCAAAGCCCACCTTGTATCCTCAATCACGAGAATTGTTGCAACACGGGGAAATGTCAATGTCAAATTCTAATGGGAGCCATGAGGAGGATAGGATACAGGAGAACTTAGAGGAAAACAACAACTGATGATAGAGTCGTATTGCACGATATAACTCCTTGAGATAATTGTCATGCCTTAATCTAGGTTGAATATGTCGTTCATAGAGTTGCGATGAAAGTAGAGAGGGTGGTTTTGTTATAATTGTTTGCATATCATATTTTTGCAAACATTCACGTTGATATCAATATTTAAGATAATATAACAAATATAGTTTTATATTTATGCGATGCAGTGACATCTTGCTAGCTTAACCGTCAAATTAGTGTGAATGGGACCATATTTTCTAGATGTGTGATACGTCAAAAGCATCTAATTCGTAAATAATTAGCTGGGGAAGATGAGAGGAAGAGATGGACGCTCTTATAATTGATAATCCTACACGAATAACAGGTTCATTATGAAAATTCCATAATTAAAAGAACCAACCCCCAATAATATTTTTCAAAACAATACTGAGTCTTTGCCATCGAAATTTCTTGAATAATATACTGTCGGCTTTTGACAATGCATTTTGGCTTTTTTTACAAGTATTAAGCACTTAAAAACATTGCATTCTGCTGAAAGGGCTGCCTACAATAAGAAATTAAGATCCATAGACACAATCGACTACATTTGGGCAAATATGCCGTTCAAAATAGGGAAAAAATCTAAAACCTATTGGCCATTTTAGTTTTAAATTTTTTGATGATTTGTTAGTTTAGTTCTTTTGGCTAATGTTGGTCGGAAACTACTGACGTGGACAATGGCAATCCTACGTGATATGGCTGGATCTGAATTGGCTCATGAGTCTTGTAGGGTGTTTTATGGCTCTCAATGCTTCTGTCATAAGCAAGAAAACAGTATGGTTAAAGTAAATGAATTATGAAAATAAATCTCATCGAATCATATCTTTACGCATGCAATATGACGTACGGTTGAAGATTAAAAAGCTCAATTTTTTAAATGACGCCTGCGTGGATATGTACGTTCCATCCTTCAGATTTTCCCTCTCTGGGAGTCTCGGAATGAAAGTACTTTTACGTGCCCCGGAGAATTCCCGGGATCAAACTGGCTATCGGCATAGGCCAAAGGGGCCAAACCCAACTGGAGTAGACGAAAATGGAAGAACTAAAACAATTAGCCTTGCAGAGGTCGTTCCACCCTCCACCCTCCTCCTAATGGTTCTCCCTTTGCTTGCCCCGGCAGAGGAAAGCCCAGAATCTCAGAAACACATTGTTGCCTTCCCGAACAATTTCGGCACGTGTAGACAATATTGCTGAAGGGAAAAAAGCAGAGCAAATGCTCAAGCTCACGGCCACAGCCCCTCTCCTTCGATGATGATTCCAAATCCTATCAAATCATCCTCAAGAGACAATCACTATACGTCCTTGCCAGCCGTCGCCGCCCTGGACTCCAGCAAATCCCATTGAAGAATCGAGCTTGGAAGCTGAGGACGGTTATGAGAATATGTTCTGGACACTCCTCTGAATCCATCATCTTTAACCCTGTTGAGAAACCACTATCGGCAAATTTCAGGATGCATGGTGGATCTGACACTGATGAAGATACGGGATCTGCAGCTTCAGAACCATGTGCAGCAGGGTGAAACAAGAGGCAATCCCATATTTAAACATCACGAAGGGTATCTTTCATACTTGATGATCTCCCATATCATAAGTGGCCAGGGAGATGGCAAGCATTCTATGCTTAATCAGGGTATGTTTGATAACCATTCTGTTTTCGAAAATAATTTTTATTCATAAATGATTTTTTTTATTCCATCCTCCGAAAAAATATCTTAATTTTTTAAGGTGCTTGATAGCTGTCCAAAATCTCTATTCTTATGATAGAAATGAGTTTGGCAGGATTCTTAATTTTTAAAACTTTTATTATATTTTTTTCTTTTCTCTTTTTCTTTCTCTTTCTTTGTGGCTGTGACTGGTGATCGGTTGGCTGAGGTTTGGTCAGCTCGCTAGAGGCTCACCTAGCCACCACGAGCTTTGGCCTTTGCCAAATTTGGGTGAGCCCAAGCCTTGCCAATGGCCAAGCGATCCTCCCCAAGCCACTGGCGAGGCTAGACCTCGCTCAAGCGGTGCGAGGTCGGCCTCGTCCTAGCTTGGTGAGGCCTAGCCTCTTGCTGACTAGTGAGGCTCGAGTCCACAGAGCGAGGTCGAGCCTCGCCGATAGCCTAGTGAGGTCTAGCCTCTCATCGACTAGCGAGGCTTGGGTTGACGAGCCTTGGCTCGACGTTGCCAACCCCTGGCAATGCTCTATCGAGGTCACTGACCCTCGTTTGGCTGTGGCCAACGACAGGTCAAAGGGAAGAGGAAGAAGAGGAGGAAAGAGAAGAGAAAAGAAGAACGATTAGACTTGATTCTATGAATTGTTCGTGTGAACAAGAAATGATTTTTTTTACTTCTTAATTCTGTTCCAAATCTATATTCATGAATAAAAAAAAATAGATTTTTGTTCTCAAGAACAAAAAATTTACCAAGCAAACTTATATTCTTTCATCAGCCGTTAGTAAATTCATTGGAAGCAGTCAAGATCGGTGGACGTCTCTTTCGAAGAGGACAAGACAGCCTTTCCGGTCCTACAAGAGTTCAATCAAGTGATTCGAATCCTCCATCAATTTTTCATTGACAAGCCAAAAAATTTGAAAAATAAAAACAGTTTTTCCTTACAAGAGAAGAAATCTTGACAAACACTCCAAAGAAATGCTGAAGCTCTCAAATGCAAGTCTTAAGTCAATGTTCCTATCGTCCATTCCAAAGTAGATATCTATATTAGTCAAAAGATCTTTTCAAAATCGCAAGGAATAATTGCATTTAAAATTCTAAAAATTATCATAAAAGATCAATTGGATTCCAAAATTTTCAAAAGAAGCAATTCAATCCTAAAAATTATCACGAAAGTGTAATTAAGTCTTAAAACTTTCAAAAAGTATAATTCAGTCATAAAAATTAACACGAAGTGTAATTGAGTCTTAAAATTTTCAAAAAGTGCAATAAAGTTTTAAAACTTACTAAGTCGGTGCAATCAAGTCTTTCCATTAACTCCATCTAACTCGACAAGAAAAATATAGACAAGTTTTAGAACTTGATAACATCAACTTAACTAGTTTTAGAACTTGATTGTACCAACTTAACAAGATTTATGGCTTGATTGTAATTTTTAAAAAATTTAAGACTCAATTGTACTTTCATAACAAATTTTAAAATAAAGTTTTAAGACTCAATTACACTTTCATAACAAGTTTTAGGATTTCAAGTGCATTTGTTCCAAATTGAAATAGAAGAGTTGTTGATGCCACACTTGGTAGACTCCAGTTAGTAATCCATATTGCAATAGTAGAATTGTGTCTTTGAAGAAAAGCAACGAAGGATTACTTGCATGACAAAAGAGGGAATTCGACAAGGCTGGTTTAAAGCCCGGCTTGCAAATCAAGTCTCGCTCAAGGATTCCTCTTGGACATGCTGCAGCAAAGGAGAGACGGCATTTCTAGAAAGTGTAGTTCTCAAATCTTCCGAATGAAGAGAAGGAAGATATATAGAGGGAAAAAGCCACCAAAAACCCCAAACTTTGCTCAAAGTGACAAATTTACCCTAATTTTTTTTTGTGACATGAAAAACCCCAAATTTTGCAAACTGTGACACATTTACCTCATTAAGGGCATTTTCATCTTATGTTTTGTGTTTTTTATTTTTCTTTATTTTTTAATTTTTTTTCCTTCTCTCTTCCCTCCATTGGCCATGGCAGAGGGAAGCCGGTGAGGGCGGCCCTCGCTGGACACCGACGGAGGGAAGAAAAAACAAAGAAAAAAATAAAGTAAAAAAAAAGTAAAAAAAAGTAAAAAGTTTCTGCAGATATGCTTTCCCACAGTGAGCGAACAACTCCCATTCAAGCCCTTCAGGAATGGCCTTTTAGCAGAAAACCATTCATCCATTTAGTTCAGAGCCTAAAGACACCATGGGAACCAGGATGGAAACGCTTCTAATCTACCCGAGCTGCATTTCCTAGAGGATCCTACCAGGCTGGAGAAGAAGAGGAGTTTAGAAAGCCATAGAGGTTTTACAAAATACTCACTTTATTTCAGGGGACTCTGCCCAACACAATACACCCTCCTTGTCTTATATAGACAATAAGAGGTCACAAGCGAACAAGGACCAAGCTCATGGGTCCGGAAACAAACAGAGGCACCGAAAACTTCCGGGAGGGAATTATTCGCACACTATGAACAGTAACTGTACTGTGAAAAGTACTTTTCCTAGCCTAATGCTACAATAAAAATGAACAGTGCCTTGCTACAATGAAATTGTACGGACATCGGCTTTTCAGCGGTCTCGTTCGTCACGAGCATTGTAGTCATAGTCTGAGTCGTCCGAGCTGTGTTCGGTGAGAGGATCCGATTTAGCGATGTGATGAGGATGCTTCTTCGTGGGCTTGGTGGGATGCTTCTTCTTGAGCCCAGTTTGTATTGTCATCTTCTGTAGTGTCGGCAAGAATGCTTGGCTGAGGCCAATTAGATGGCTGTGCATAGTAGGAAGTGTCCACTTGAGATAAAGATAAGGGTCCTTGGTCGTAGGGATCTTGGGAAAGAGAACCTCCCCAACGTGCATAGGGGTCTTGGGTGGATTGGACAATGTCATCTGCATATGTCATTTCATTATCTTGGGATGACGCAGCTTGTCTGAATTGTCTGAGTGCTTCCTTAACTTCTGGTGCTAGGTCATAATGATCCCATGCAGTAGGTACATTATAGTTCCATATATCTTCAGGAATGATTTTATTTTCTTGGCACAAAATTCTCTGGAGTTCTCGGTACTGGAGTTGACAGGATCTAACAGATCTTGGATAGGATTTGTGAATCCGAGCTTCTCTGCTATCCAAATGGGGTTTGTAGGACGTGGTTCCTATTTCCAGGGGGCATGAATGATGTTGTCATTATTTCTGAAAAAATACCATGGACGTCGGAAAAACAGGATGGTATGGACTTTAGGATTTGGTGTTGTGGTTCTTAGTTCTTTCTTCAAAAGATGTTTCCAGTGAGTAGGAGGATAGAACCAATTGAGAAAGTCTAAAAGATTTTGATCACTTTCTTTTTCAACATTTCTTCCGAGTAAGAATATCCTGGTGAGGTTGGCGACGAATCTTCTGGTTGGAATTTCAATAGCTATCAAGTACTTATTAATTAAGTACCATAATAGCGTCTTGAGCTGATCAGGAAAATCATCTTCTTTCCAGATAAGAGGATGTATGAATGGATAATCCGAATTTAATTCACAAGGATAAAGAATCGAACCTGCATTGAATCGAACAGATCTATATGGCATTGCCACATGAGATTTCCCAGATTTTTAGTCAGATTGTCATTCTGGATTTGTTCAATAATCTCCTGGGGATATTTCCAGCTTGGTAGATCTTTGATCTTCTTAATCTTGTATTTTACGCCATGATTGAGCATATGGAAAGCAGGTCTTTTGATGTACATATTGATTTCGGCTGGTGCTTTTGGTCTTGACAAGAAATCAGCAAGCACATTTTTTTTTTTCCGGGAATGTGTTTAGTTTCAAAAGAATATTTTGAAAACCATTCGGCCCATCTAAGCAGTTGAGAATTTGGGATCTGCTTCTGTTTAAACTTGGTCATCTGGGGAAAATATGCCATGTCTAATTCTGCTAGGAAGTGATGGCCGATGAGATGGAATTCAAACTTCTTGATTCCATTCTTTACTGCTAAGATTTTTTTGAAAGTGGAATGGTAATACATTTCAGATTGAGAAAACTTTCTACTTTTATGAGCACAAAAGTGTCTCTTACCATCAATTTCTTCAAGTAGAATGGCTGCCCAGTATTCATCACTAGCGTCAGTTTGAAGAATTCTTTTATCTGTTGATGGTATCTTTAATGGTGGGAGATTCTGCATAACCTCCTTAAGCTCAGCGACTGCTTTTTTCTGAATTTTTCCCCAAGGTGAGGGATTCTTCTTTAGCATAGATTGCAAAGGAATCAGGAGTTTTGCAATATTTGGGACAAAATCCCTGAGATAATTAATTATCCCAAGAAATTACTGAACTTCTTTCTTTGTGAAATTCTCTTCAGGAAACTTTAGTAGTTCTTGAGCAATATGTAGTCCTGGATAGTATGTACCGTTGTTGAGGTGCATACCAAGAAATTCGATTTCTGTTTGGGCAATATTCATCTTTCGTTGAGAAAGCATAATGCCATGTTTTCTGACAATTTCTGCGAATTGTTCAAGGAGTTGGCAGTGTGATTAGTCATCAGGACTGTAGAGCGGGATATCATCAATATAGACTGCAGCACTTGAGAGAATTGGTTCGAAGATACGACACATGGCCTTTTGGAAAAGGGATGGTGCTACCTTTAGGCCAAAAGGAAGAACCTTCCACTGGAAGTGCTGGTTCAGAATACAGAATCCTGTTTTGGATATGTCTTCAGGATGAATGCCCAATTGCCAAAATCCGGTTTTGAGGTCGAATTTGGAATAGATATGGGCCTTTGTTAATCCAGTAAAGAGGGAAACTATGGATGGTAAAGAGAATTTATCATCTTGGAGAAAAATGTTAAGAGGTTGATAGTTGATTACCAATCTCATTTTTCCTCTATTCTGCTCAGCACGCTTATTGACATAGAAGGCTTCACAAGCCCATTGAGAGTTGGAGATTTCAATAAGGCCTTGTTGCAATAGTTTTGAGCATTCTCTTTGAGCTAAAGCCAAGTGTTCTGACTTCATTCCCATGTGGCTCGCCTTGGTTGGATTTATATCTTTATTCTTCTTGAAAGAAAGGCGAACAAAGAATTCTGGGTTTTTACATAAGGATGAGAACACTTTTGAGCAAATTCCGAATGTGATTTTGAACAAGATTCTAATAACTTTTGCATGATTGGGTCTAATAGGCTCATATGAATCGAAAAGAGTTTCTGAATGTTGACGAACTCACAGAATTAGTCCTTATACCTAAGACCTTTTCCAGGAATGATACGAAATTGTGAGATCTGAGTCATAATGTCCCAACCAATGGTTAGGTCTTTGTTGGGGAGATTGGATCCAAATTTTTTTGTGGTTATAGAACACTGGGGGAATAACTGAACAGTCACAGGAGTAGTTCTCACATTTGTGGAGAAAGTATCTCCTGAGGCAGAGTTGAAATATCGGACATAAGGAGTCCAATATTCTTTAGGAAGAACTTTGGTATCCAAAATTGAACAACTTCCTCCAAAAGTATCAATGAGAGCGATAACAGTGATAGGTTTAGCAAACTTTGAGGTGATGATTTTTACGGGGAAATGGGGACAGTGAGTTTGACTTGAAAATATGTCAATGCTTTGTTCTGTAGATGTGGGTGATATGTGAAAAATGTTTTCAGATTCTGAATCTGTTTTGTTGGAAGTGTGATAATATGAATGACACAAAGAGTTTGTTCAGATGGTTCTTCATCAGTAGAGAACAATGATTCGATATCATCATTTTCAAGATAAATACCTGTTTCGTTCTCAATTTGATGTATCAAATGATGCTGACCTTTTCTGGCTTGGGGATAGTTTTTGGCAAAATGTCCTTTCAGTTTTGCGGATGTAGCAACGATTCGACTTTTTATGGCCCGTGCGATCCTTTCCTTTTCGTAGGTATCGCCATTTCTTCTTCCTTCGGAAGTTCTTGTGGCCATTTTTGGACTTTTTCATCCAGAACTTCTTGAAGTGTTTCTTCTTCCGAGAATACTTTCCACAAGTATCATCACAGTCTTGCTTGGAACATTTGATTTTTAACTTCTGGCGAGAGTAGGCTGTCTCAAGGCTTCTATCATCTGTGATGTAGGAGCGGACCATCTGGCGCTTTAGGCATATTTCTTCTAGACATAGATGGATTTCTTGTTGTATTTCTCCCAAGGGAATATCCTGTACTCTCCTTTGTCTTCCAAAAAAGGATATTTCGACCATTTGGGACAGTTCCTTAGGAATGGAAGTCAGGAAAACATGCTTCAGATTTGAATCGGCTCCAATTTGGTAAAATAGCTGAAGCATTATTTGATAATGCTTATCAAGGTGTTTCTTTTGGAGAGAACAACATTTTCTCTCGAAAAACTCTCTTCTTTTCATTTCTATGAGGTCGGTGGGTTTTCCCACAAAGAAATGGTATAAGAGAGTAATGGCATGGCTAAAATCTGGTGACATCAGGAAATAAATCTGGTCTTGTTCTGACACTGATTTCCACCAAAGTTTAAGGCTTCCTGTGAACCTAGTGACAAAATTGTAAAGGACATCATTTATATCATGGTTGGTGATGGACTGAGTGTTTAACCAAGTATGAAATTCCTCAAGTCTTTCTGGCCATTTATGATAGGGAATATCATAGATGGTGAAAAACTGTTTTGATGCCATGGAAACATGGTTTCTCGGATTGTCTCGAACAATCTCTGGGTCAGAGTAATTTGATTCAATTTCTTGATCTGGAGGATCAGCAATGAATATAGATGAAGTTACTGGTACAATAGGAAGGGAATCGGGTTCAGGAACTGAAAAGGATGAAGAGGATGAAAATGATACTAAATCAGATACAGTATCAAAAGTGGTAGGATCAGTTTGCTCTACTGGAAATAGAGTTTGATCATTTGAAGAGACTGGATCAGTTTTTTGGACAGGATCATGATGTTCCTGGACACTCAAATCCTTTAGAAAGGATTCTAATGGATTTGCTAGTATCATCTGATATGGCTTTTCTCTTATGACAACCGAACATGATTCTACATGAATATTCTCTTTTCCTCTTTCTTTTTGGATTCGATTCAACTCTTTGAGACGATTTCGTACTTCTGCCATATCTGGTTCCTTTCTAAAAGGATCTTGTGGAATGGCAGCAAAGATAGACGTCTGGGGTGGTGGAGGTAAGTTTCTAGTTCTTACTGGAGTTGCGAGTGGATCAAAGGGTTTGAACCTTCCTTCTTCAAGGAGTTGGATTTGTCTTTTGAGCTTTTTTATCTCCGATTTTGGGCTCTTTAGATGATGGTACCCAAGATGTTGTCCTGATTCCAAGGCATTTAGCCTCTTTTGGAACTCAGAAACCATTTTCTTGGTGGTCTCATTATACTTTCGAAGATCTTGTTGCACATTTCCAATCTTGGAATCAATTGCTTTGAAAGCATTATTTTGTGCTAACAGAGTCTCTGATTGCCAATTTAGAACAGCTTCAGCAGCAAGAGTCTTTCTCTGTCTTCCATGTTCATCCACATCAGTGGGGGTAGGTATTTTAGGAACATGGCGATATCTGCCTTGTGGATCAATAAATTCCTCTGGGGCAGGAAACGAGAGTTTAGAACCTTCTCTGACAAGAGGGGGAAAATCAATATCGTGAAACATGGCAATGGAGGAAGTGGGTGGTGTTTCTGCTGGAACTTCGAGTGGGTAAGAGTGCTTTTTGGCCCACTTTAGGATTGGCTTATAGAACGGAGAGAGAGCTTGTTTTTTTTCTGAGGAGGAGATGGTGGAGGTGATCTTGGTGGATCTGGTGAAACTTGGGGTGTAGTCCGACCTCTAGTGGTGGAGTTGGTGCATAGGAAACTATGAACGGTATTTATCACACTCACCAAGAGTGTCAACGGAGGAGTCTCCGTTTAAGTATCTTTGGTACATCTTATCCTTTGGCCTTTTCCGTCGAGGTGGAGGTTTATCATATGGATTTACTTCGTTAGGAGAATTCATACAATAGGAACATTGGGAAAAAGGATCCTAGAAAAAATGACCATACTTGTCTTTATAGTAATGGACAGGATGTCCATTATCGTTAAAGTGTCAAACAAGTTTTTTGGATTTAGCTCAGAAATTAATTCAAGAATACATGGTTCAATCATGAAGAGAGTTTGGAAGATAGAAGGACTTTCTTCCTTTTCTTTGCCAAATTTGATGGAAACAGTCCCATCTTTTTTCCGGGCGAACTCAGAGTCCGTAGACTGGAAAGGCTTGTTATGCTGGTGTAGTTTTTCGTAGTTGGTAATCCAAGTCTCTGGAAGGAGCTTGGCCAACGTGTCCTTCGGGATCTGCCGAGGAACATGGGTGCATGATGCCTGATCATTCTGCATGGAGATAAACAAAGCATCTTCATTACCATTGTTGAAGTTTAGATCAAGAGCATGATTCTGAACTCGATAGACCATCTGGTAATGCAGAGTTGCAGCTACAGAGTCAGCAGTTTGAGGAGCTCCAGTGAGCTGGACTTGAACTTTTAAGAAAGAGAGTAGCTGGAGGTCTGAAAGGGCGATGTTGAAGTTTGGATACAAAGTCACAAAGACTATTCCAGCATTCAGAGTAGTTTGAACAGTACCGATGCAAGCATGCTAGTATTGTAAAAATCTGGTATCCAACAACGCAATTCTTGCCACAACGGGCAAACCTTTACGACCATGAAATGTTAGAGCAAGATGAACAGCGCTATAATAAACATAAGTATATCCCTGTTGAGCCCATTGTCTGGGAAACTCAAGAGGGATCTGAAGAGTAATAAAGTACTCCTTTTCAGTAGCAGGAATGGGGTGCTGGTCGAATTTGGAGGACTGGACGTACTCCTTTACTTGCTTTGGGGTTTGGTGAATAAGTTGGCGAAAGGAGCGGATAGGTGAGAATGACGAGTTAGGTTTAGCAAAAGCAGAATAAGGGTTCATGAGAGGGAGCTGGGTTTCAGAGATTTTGGTGTCATCACTAAGAGAGACTTCATAAAGATAATCTATCTTAGAAGCATTGGAAACACGAAACTCTGGAGGGGTTGAGGATGATGTAGAGGGGGCAAGGGAAATGGGTGCTTCGAGAATTTCAGGTTCTGAAGACATGATGTAAAGAGATCTTCTCAGTATTGGATTCACTTACTAAGCGCATGAAACAGATAATATCACAAACGAAACCATGGCTCTGATACCATAATGGACCTAGACCTAGACCAAAATGCCCCTATGATTTGGGGTAAATGTGTCACACAAATGAAAATTCAGGGTTTTTTGTGTCACTGATAACTCTATAAAAATAGAGTTATTTACCTATTTTAGACAACAATTAATGCAATATCTATGAGAAAATATTTGGATTTCCTTCGATTATTTGAATTTTCCTTATTTATGCAGAATAATGATATATGGAGAAGATAAGGAAAAAGATGGCAAAATCGAGGAATTTAAATCAAGCGACAGCGGGAGATAGATATCAAATCAAAATCTTCCGATTTACTCCCGATTTTGTGCGCAATTGCTTGGAGATAAGAATCTTGGATATATCTTATGAAGAGGAGAATAAAGAGAGAGAAGAGCAGCTAGGTTTTAGTTTTATAGTTTTTCTGTTTAGATTGTTTTTCATTGTTCTGAGAGATTTTCAAGTATTTTGAAGAGAAGACAAAAGTGGTGACAGAATTCTTGTTCTTCGATTCAAGATGCTGAGTTTAATTTATATTTATATTTCTTCATCTACTATGTTCTAATTTTCTTTTGTTAGGGCTACGATGTAGCCTAACCATGATGATGTGAATTTCATGATTTTTATGTTTTACAATTAATTTCATTCATGTGAGTTATATATTATTGTGCTTAATGCTTTTGAGTGACTGGCCACCACTTGAATGATTTGATGTGCATGTTTGAGGCGAGAAGTGATAATATGCAATTGCTCATTATAATATATAACCATGAATTAAACGTGGATAGAGATATACCGCGTTATTTGTGTAGCTTTCGGTGATAAGGTGATCCAAAAGACTCATTGTAAGCCGGGAATATTCATAGTTCTTAATGCACTCGTGTTTATTTTAATTCACATAGAGATATAGTGGATTAATAAACTGAGTAGGTTTGCTATACCTAGAGATAGGATAGTAAATAGGTTAGGAAATTCCGCTATCACATGTTTGATATCGTTCTTGTATTCACAATAATCTGAAATTCATATCTAGTGGTTATGGTGAAATCGGATGCTCTAACATATTTATCGATCGATTTACTGCATTTAGTCTACAAATTTCGTTTTTAATTTATTCTCAATTATATTTTGATCTCGTTAGATAAATTTTAGAGTTAATCTATTTTAGTATTTAATTAGTTTATTAATCATCGATCTTCGTGGGACGATATTCTTTCTCATCATTATATTACTTGTTCGACACGTTCACTTGCGTTTAGAATTTTACGAACAGTCACAAATAAAAATTTGGGGTAAATGTGTCATGGTTAGCAAACTTCAGGGTTTTTCATGTCACAAAAAAAAAGTTTGGGGTAAATTTGTCACTTTGGGCAAAATTTAGGGTTTTTGGTGGCTTTTTCCATATATAGACTTCTTTGTCAAAAGATATTCCAAAAAAAAAAAAAAAAAAAAAAGACATATGTTTCATCTGTGATCGCAAAGGACGCTTTGCAAAAAAAATTGCCCTCAAGCCAAGAAAAAGGAATGCATATGTTGCAAACCATTGAGAAGAAGACCGGAGTATTTTTCCAAGAAGATGATCTTGAATCAATTTTATACTTCTGGTCAATGACCCAGATCCAGATGATAGCTTTACTTCTTTTCCCAAGATAGAAAAACACCAAATATTGAAAATTTTTGTCAGACCTCTCATGCTCCCAAACCATGCATTCCCATTCATATCTTTCCTTCCAAACATGGCAAGCCCATTTCAGTTATTGCCTTATAGACATAGCGCAAAAACTCATATCTTTGATCTTAAAATTCTTCCACAAGAAATTTGGTAAATCCCAAAGCCCTCACAAATCGGGAAAAAATGTCAAAAAAGTCCTAAATCTTTTAATAGTGTCAATTTAGTCATAAGCCTTTTAATTTAGTGCTAATTCAGTCTTTCCGACTAACATTGGGGGCATATTGTTGACTTGAACGTCGGTTGGTGTACATGGCACTATCGGCGTTGACATTAATAATTTTTAATAATATTTTAATATTTTTCAATTATTTATTATTTATTATTTATTATTTATTTATATCTTTCTTTTTTCCTTTCTTTTTTCTATTCCGGTATCGGCCATTGGTCACATGCAATGATGGCCAAGTGGGTTGGTCTTGCCTAGGTGAGTATCGGTACTTACATCCACATAGAGAGATAGGAGCAAATAATCAATTATAATCGGAGAATCATAGATACGACTCTAATATTTTCCACACTTAAGCTTTGTTTATTTCATGAAAAATAAATAAGTTAAAGATCATTTCTCTAAAAATGATAATTTGTATCGCTTACAAAAATAAATAAATAAAAGAATATTTGCATTATCCAAAAAATATTTAAACATATATCATTGTCATAAAAAAATTTTCATCAACTAATCACTTTAATTAAAACAACTGACAATTTTCAACAAAATATTTTCTAAATTCATATTACATTTAAAATACAAAGTAGTATTAAATAAACAAATCAATTGGACGGAAAACTCACGACATGAATTACTCGTTTAACCTCAAAGCAAAAACTTTTCCACACACTGAGGGAAGCCCGCGAACTTTTTCATTTTCTTCTTATTTACTTTGGCCCCACGGGCACGACTAATCCATTGGCCAAACCGAGATGTCCATCTTCTCCGACTAAAAGAAACAAATCCTTTGCCCCTTGAGGGGGAAAAAAAGAACAACAAATCAGCAACTTCTTTATTTCAAACCACTATCACTCTCGATTTGGATTAAGGAAAGGTTCCCTCGAAGGCCAAATTATTTCTACCGTATGAATCGGTCAACATCCTTCCTTCAAATCAATCATGAATTTGAGACATTTTTCACAAATAGAAATTACTACTCCTCACTGATCTAGTTAGTCATGTCCACTCTTAACTCTCACCCTCGCCTTCCACCACCCACCGATGCACCACCACTTGCTCCTCCTCCTCACGGCGGCAACTGCCCTCCTTCTCCTCCTCCCGACAGCGTTGTCTCTCTTTGCCGGCGATTCTCTCTCCAATTGCAGTTGAACCTTCAGCTGCAGCTTGTTTGTAGACATCTCCCACCCCTTCACTAGCGGTGATTAAGGGTGTGCATGGTCTGGGTGGGCAATTCCTTATATAAGACTGGGAATCGCCTGTTAATGACCGGTTTCTAAGAATTGTAATCAGGAACTGTTTGTTAATTGTATGGATCTATCCAAAAATCAGACCAGACCAAAAATCACCCGTTAGTTGCATGGATCTACCCGAAAACTAGACCACCGGTTCGGTATGGTTTCCCGGTGGATCCATAGAACCAATCTCACCAAAAGCCATTAGTTATTCGACTTTTTTCCCTAATGCTCTTAAATGCGATCCACCCATTAATTGATAGGGTAGCTATCTTCCACATTTACGTGCAATCTTTCTAAAACATCTACACCAAAATTTGACATGAGTTCTACTCTGAAGACTGAATCTGATCTTGACATTTGGTTACTCAAGCTCTTGGTGGCCACGCATCTCCATACATCACTAGTATGACCGCGAAGCCAGAGGAAGAGAAACTCGCAGAAAACTTTACCACAAGTTCTTGGCCAAAGTAATAGGTGGACCTTTCAGTATTACAATTCAGCTTCTGCATATTCACAAACACGTAGCACCCGAACTTCAATCCGAGTCATTGATAGAAAATCCTAGCCTAAAATCCTCACGCTAGGTACCATGAAACATTTTTGAAATTTTTTTAATATTAAAAATTAATATATTATTATAATATAATTAGTCCAGTCTGAGTGGACGGATGGACGGATCTGCTTATAGAACCGGAAACTGAGCTAGTATCCACCGGTTCTCATAAATTGCAATCGAGAACCGGACCACTTCCTTTAAGAACCACGGGTTCCGAATGCTTTTGGTCTAGTTGTGGGTAGTCCAGGCGGATCCCAGTTCGTTTACACACCCCTAGCGGCGACTGCCTCCCCCACTACGGCTCGTTGGAGTCTGTCTCAACTGTTTCGACTCCCCCGAGCTCACTGCTGACTCCCTCACTTACCGCTTCCTCGCACTCGACCAGACTCGTCGATCGCTCACTCTTTTGAGAACCGTTCTTTACCACACCGCCTGCTTGTCGCAATACGCCAACACCACTCTCAACTCCACCATCTTCACCATCGCTAGTGACGACGAAGACCTCACCTTGTTTTATGAGTGTTGGATCTTGACGACTTTCCTCAAGCTCGAGAATCTGCTAGACTGAGAGATCGATGGGACCGAGACGGCCAACTATTACTCGATTGATACTGTCCCCGCTGACCCGATTCCTGACGTGAGCAAGTGTAATGTGAGCGTCACGATCCGAATCCTGCAGTCCGCGGTGATCATGCTCACCGCAGATGGGCCGAGGCTCACAGAGGCTCTGATCATGGGTTTTGAGGTGAATTACGCGAATCCGCACGAGGATCAGTGCGTGATGTGTAGTGGGATTGGTGGGGAATGTGGGTTTGACTCTGATCAGGGGAAGCCCATTTGTACTTGTGGTGACAGAATTTGGCCCACATCCACCGCAGGTACTTCAATTGACAACTTTCTGTTCGTTCAAATGAATCGGATGACATGCTGCGGAATTGCTGATCTGAAACTGATTTATCTTCTTATCATGCATGCTAGTTTCCCCCTTCCACCTTCTACTCTAGTCAAGGAACAGCTCCATAGCAGAGTTTTTTTAAAATGTTCGAGGCTAGAACAGATAGCTCCCTTTTCATAGGTAGATGGAAAAGGATGTGGCATACCAATCCAATGGAAGGGAGAGGAAGTTACTCGAAATGGATTAGTATCATTTTATAGATACTTTACGGATGATTTCCTACACGGAAAGGACTTCATGTCTTGAATCTGACTTGAAAATGCGGACAAGGTTTTCGCTCTTTGGGTGTTTGCTATTGGCAATTCTTGCATATGCTCAATTTGCACTAGATTTTTGTAAGGGCTTTGATAGCATAACAGTCTTTAGGCTACTACAAGATTAATAACTTGTTATGAGTTACAAAATTTTGAAGGAGTATATCCTATAATAATTTATAATTATTTGTAATTTGGTTTTTTGTAATCTAGAATAGACTGTTATTCTCACAGTAAATTGAAGGCTGTCACTTAATCATTTCTTTTTCCGTAATTGTAGTTAACCCTGGAAATAATGGATCTTTCCATTTCCAAGGATTCAACAGGTGGAGAAACTTATCATAGGTAACTATCTCTTTGACATCATTGGATTCGTATCTTCTACTTTGGTAAATCGCTGAAATCTTTTAAAGGATTGAAAATGACAAGCATAGCGTTTACTATTGGTGCTTCAATATTTGCAATTGCCATCATTTTCGAGTCTTTGGACACTTGAAGTGTCAAAACTTAGTACGGAGGGACACTTAGGGTGCGTTTGTTTGTGTTTCGTTCTTTTTGTGTTCCAGGGGAACAGAAATAGAAAAAAAATATTTCTGTTAGGGGAACAGTTTTGAACAAAAATGCGCGTTTGGTAAACTTGTTCTGAAATAAAAAAAAGAACAAAAACATGTTTGGTAAATTTATGTTCTTTTTTTTATTTCTTTTAATTTTTTAATGTTTATTTTTATTTTTCATTTTTTTCTTTCTTTTTCTTTTTCTTTTCTTTTTCTTTTTCTCTTGCTTTGGCCGGTCGCCGGCCTCGGCCATGGCCGGCCGGTCGCCGGCGACCGGCCGACGAGGGCTGGCGGCCTCGCCTTGGCTGGGCGAGCTCGGGCTCGCCCAGATCCGGCGAGGCCGAGCTCGCCCACCACCGGCGAGGCTCGACCTCGCCGGGCCACCGCCAGCGGCCGAGCTCGCCCGGCCAAGGCGAGGCCGAGCCTCGCCCAACCACGGCGAGGCTCGGCCTCGCCGGGCCGGCGAGCCTCGCCGTGGCCGGGCGAGGCCGCCGGCCCTCGTTAGCCGGTCGCTGGCCATGGCCGAGGCCGGCGACCGGCCAAAGCAAGAAGAAGAAGAAAAGAAGAAGAAGAAGAAGAAGAAGAAGAAGAAAAAAAAAGAAAAGAGAAGAGAAGAGAGAGAAAAAGTGTTTCTCGTTTTTGTTCCAGAAACAAGAAACAACTTTTTTTTGTTTCTTGTTTCTGTTCTTTTTTTGTTCCCGGAAACAAAAGAATAGATTTGGAACAAAAACGCAACCAAACGCGTTTCTGTTCTTTTTTTGTTCCCGGGATCAAAAAAAAACAGAAAAAGTGTTTCGGAACAGAAAAAGAAATACAAACAAACACTGCCTTAAGTGCCAAAAGTTAGAAAAGTAACACTTAAGTGCCAAAATTTGAGCAAAATGGATCATTTAAATGCCAATCCGGCCAAAATACTTACATGGCGATTTTCCAGCGAGATAAGTGTAAAACGTTGTCGTTTTGCATGTTGATATAGTTAAAAAATGTACAAATGACGTTTTGTTTTTGACGTGGTAAAAAATTAATATAAATTAATTAAATTTATTTAAAAATTTAAAAATACAAATACAAATATATATATATATATATATATATATATATATATATATATTTTAAAGGGGAGGGAGGGAGGCGGTTGAGGGCTAAGTCCTTGCCGTCGTCGCCTCCCCACCACTGCCGGGAAGGACCGGCGACGGAGGGGGAGGGTCAACTAGGGTCGCCGACCCCTTGGCCAACCGGCGACGAGCCCGTGAGCCCTCATTGGATCTAGGCGAGGGCCAATGAGGGCTTACCCAAGTCTGGGCGTGAGGGTCGGGGCGAGGGCTCGTGGTCCTTGCCCAGATTTGATGAGGGCTCGCGAGCCCTCGCCGTCGATCGGCCGGGGGCCGGCGACCCTGGCCGACCCTCCCCTCCGTCACCGGCCCTTCCCGGCGACGGTGGGGAGGCGGCGAGGGCCCGTAAGCCCTTGCCGGATTTGGGCGAGGGCCCGTACTCGTCGGATCGGGCGAGGGCCAAGACCCTTGCCCTAGATTTGGGCAAGGGCTTGTGGGCCTCGCCGCCAATCGCCATGGGTCGGCAACCTCGGTCGACCCTTCCCCCTCCGTCATCGGTCCTTCCGGCGACGGTGAGGGTTCAACCCTCAGCTATCTCCCCGGTTAAAAAATATTTTTATTTTTATTTTTAAATATTTTAAATAAATTTAGTTTTAAATTAAATTTATTTAAAAATTTTAAAAATACAAATTCAAATATATATATATATATATATTTTTTTTTTTTTTTAAAGGGGAGGGAGGGAGGCGGTTGAGGGCTAAGTTTTCGCCATCGCCGCCTCCCCACCGTTGCCGGGAAGGGCCGGCGACGGAGGGGGAGGGTCAACCGGGGTTGCCGACCCCTCGGCCAACCGGTGGTGAGGGCCCATGAGCCCTCACCGGATCTAGGTGAGGGCCAATGAGGGCTCGCCCAAGTCCGGGGGAGGGTCGAGGCGAGGGCTCGTGGTCCTCACCTGCACTGACGAGGGCTCGCGAGCCCTTGCCGTCGGTCGGCTAGGGGCCGGCGACCCCGGGCCGACCCTCCCCCTTCGTCACCGGCTCTTCCCGGCGACAGGGGGAGGTGGCGAGGGCCCGTAAGCCCTTGTCGGATCCGGGCGAGGGCCCGTAAGCCCTCGCGGATGGGCGAGGGCCAAGACCCTTGCCTTAGATCCGGGAAAGGGCTCGTGGGCCCCCTCGCCGCCGTCGGCCGTGGGTCGGCGACCCCGCCGACCCTCCCCCTCCGTCGTCGGCCTTTCGCGTCGGCGGTGAGGGTTCAACCCTCAGCTATCTCCCCCTGTTAAAAAATATTTTTATAAATAAATATTTTTATTTTTTTTACCATATTTGCATGAAAACGACATTGTTTTTGCATTGTTTAGTCATGTTAGCATGCAAAACGACACCGTTTTGTACTTTTCGCTACCACGTCAGCATTTTGACTAGATTTTAGCCGGATTGGCACTTAAGTGATCAATTTTGTTCCAATTTTGGCACTTAAGTGTCACTTTCCTAACTTTTGGCACTTAAGTGTTCCTCCGTGCCAAATTTTGGCACTTGGAGTGTACTTCTCCTTATCATTTTCACATGCAAGGTTCTACCCTTCAAGAACAACAAAGATCGCAAAGTTGAGCAATTGATGGGGATCCTTGGATCTCTTGTTCTAGGAACATACCGATATACCCAATTGAAGAAAATGACAAAATCGTTTTCGAAGAAGCTTGGTCAAAGGAGAATTTGGTGCAATGTATGAAGGGAAGACCAAGGATGTTGCCGTGGCTGTGAAAATTCCGACGTAGTTGAAAAGTAGCCCGGAGGAATTTATCAACGAAATTATGAGCATTAGGAGAACTTCTCACATAAGTGTAATTAATCTCTTAGGCTTTTGTTACGAGGGGAAGAAGAGAGCTCTTATATTTGAGTACATGCCTAATGGTTCATTTGATAAGTTCATATATTCTGGAAGAGCTTTAAATACGAGTAGTTCCTTAGAACAAAAGATACTATATTAAATTGCAATTGGCATTGCTCATGGACTAGAGTATTTGCACCGAGACTGCAATACCAGAATCTTGCATTTTGATATAAAACCTTAGAAAATCTTGCTCGATAGAGATTTTACCTCCAATATTTTGGATTTCGGCTGTATTAACTCTTGGCATGAGAGGAATGGTCAGATTTATTGCACTAGAAGTTGTTTTCCGAAATTTGGGGAGTCTCTCACAAATCTAATATTTACAATTATAGAATATTGGTTCTTGATATGGTAGGTATAAGAAATTATGACATCAAAGTTTCCAATAGTAGTAAAATTTACTTATCATGATGGATTTATAGGAACTTAGAGCCCAACAAAGATTTGGAATTGTTGATGAATGTGATAGAGGAGGATGAGGTGTTGGCAAGGAAGATGATCGTGGTGAGTTTGTGGTGCATTCAAACTAGTCCATCTAATCGACCACTAATTATGAAGGTGATAGAAATGTTGGAAGGAAGCTTCAAATCATTGCAAATGTTGCTGAAGCCCATCTTGTATTCTCCATTACCATCATGGTTGCAACATTGGAAAATGACGATGTCGAATTCTAATGGGGACCACGAGGAGGACAGAATACTAGAGAATTTAGTGGAAAGCAACAACTTATGGTAAAGTAGTAGTGCATGGTATAACTCCTCAAGGGAATTGTCTTGCCTTTCTTTAGATTGAATATGTTGTTCTTAGAGTTGCAATGAAAGTCGAGAGGGCATTTTGTTATAATTCTCAACATATTGTTATTCTTGCAAATATTCATGTTAACATCAATATCTTGAATATAGAAAATAAATATTGTCTTCGATCCATGTAACGCGGTGATAACTTACTAATTTAACAGTGAAATTAGTGTGAATGGGACCATATTTGATAGATGTTTGACTTGTCGAAAGCATCTAATTCGTAAACAGTCAACTGGAGAAGATAATGGGAAGATCGTGCACGGTCTCATAATTGATAATCCTACGGGAATAACAAGTTCATTTCGAAAATTCTTCACTAATATTTTGTGCGGCTTAATGAAGCCCACGAACTTTTTCATTTTCCTCTTCCATACTTGGGCCCCACACGCCCGACTAATCTATTGGCCAAACCGACATGTTTGTCTTCTCCATCAAAAGGAAACAAAGCCTTTGCCCATAGAGAGAGAGAGGACGGAAAAACAAATAAAAAATCAGCGACTTCTTTTATTTCAAACCACTTCTCACTCTCAATTTGGACGAAGGAAAGGTTCCCTGAAGGCTTAATTATTTCTACCTTACGAATCAGTCGACATCCTTCCTTCAAATTTATCTCGAATTCCATACATATTTTTCGCAAATGAAAATTACCACTCCTCACTGATCTAGTTAATCACATCCACTCTCCCTCTCACCCTCCACCACCACCACCACCCACCGATGCACCGCCACCTGCTCCTCCTCCTCACGGCGGTGACCGCCTTCCTTCCGACGGCGTCGTCTCTCTCCGCCAGCCACTCTCTCTCCAACTGCAACAGAAACTTCAGCTGCGGCTACCTCGCAAACGTCTCCTACCCCTTCACCGGCGGCGACCGCCCCGCCTACTGCGGCCCGCCGGAGTTCCGCCTCACCTGCAACGGCCACTCCCCTGAGCTCACCGCCGACTCCCTCACATACCACGTCCAGGCACTCGACCAGACTCGCCGATCGCTCACTCTCTCAAGAGCCGATCTTGACATCGGCGACGCCTGCTCGCACCAATACGCCAACACCACTCTCAACTCCACCATCTTCACCTTCGCTAGCGACAACAGAGACCTCACCTTGTTTTTTGAGTGTTCGAGCTTAACGAACATCAATTCCGAGAATCTGTTCAGTTGCAGGATCAATGGGACCGAGACGGACAACTATTACTTGATCGGTGCTGTCCCCACTGACCCGATTCTTAACGGGAGCAAGTGTAATGTGAGCATCACGGTCCCAATTCTGCCGTCCTCGGCGATCACGCTCACCAGAGACCGGTGGAGGCTCAGAGAGGCTGTGCAGAGGGGTTTTGAGGTGAATTACACGAATCCGTACGAGGATCAGTGTGTGATGTGTGGTGGTATTGGTGGGGAGTGTGGGTTTGACTCTGATCAGGGGAAGCCCATTTGTATTTGTGGTGACCAAATTTGTTCCACATCCCCCAGCAAGCCCATTCCGACCGCAGGTACTTCAATTGACCCACTTTTTGTTCGTTCAAATGAATCAGATGACATGCTGCGGAATTGCTGGTCTGAAACTGAGTTATTTTCTTATCATGCTAGTTTCCCCGTTACACCTTTTACTTTAGTCAAGGAACAGCCCCACAGCAGAGAAGCTCTTTTAAAAAGCTTGAGGTCGGAAAAGATAGCTCCCTTTTTTAGGTAGATGCAAAAGGATGTGGCATTCCAATCCAATCGAAGGGGAGAGGAAGTTACTTGAAATAGATTAGCATCACTTTATGGATAGTTTATAATTGATTTCCTTCAAAAAGTACTTCTGGTCTCGAATATGATTTGAAAACGTGAACAAGCTTTTCACTCTTTGGGTGTTTGCTGTCGGCAATTTCTACATACACTCAATTTGCACCAAATTCCTATAAAATTGTAGTCAACCCTGGAAATAATAGATTTTCTTTTTCCAGGATCCAACAGGTGGAGAAAACTTATCTTTGGTAAACATCTCTTTGACATCACTAGATTTGTATCTCTTGCTTTGGTAAATGACTGGTATCTTTAAAGGATTGAAAACGATAGGTGGAGCATGTGCTATTGGTGCTTCAATATCTACAACTGCCATTTTCACGTGGAAGGTTCTACTCTTCAAGAGCAAGAAAGATCGTGAAGTTGAGCAATTGATGGGGATCCTTGGATCTCTTCTTCCAAGAAGATACCGATATACCGATTTGAAGAAAATGACAAAATCATTTTCAGAGAAGCTTGGTCAAGGAGGATTTGGTGCAGTATATAAAGGGAAGACCAGAGATGGTTGTCTTGTGGCGGTGAAAATTCTGACAGAGTTGAAAAGTAGCCCAAAAGAATTTATCAATGAAGTTGTGAGCATTAGTAGAACTTCTCACATTAATATAATCACTCTCTTAGGTTTTTGTTACAAAGGGAAGAAAAGAGCTATAATATTTGAGTACATGCCTAATGGTTCGTTGGATAAGTTCATATATTTTGAAAGAGCTTTAAATATGAGTAGTTCCTTGGAATGGAAGATACTATATCAAATTGCAATTGGCATTGCTCGTGGGCTAGAGTATCTACATCGAGGCTGCAATACTAGAATATTGCATTTGGATATAAAACCTCATAACATCTTGCTCGATAGAGATTTTACCCCTAAGATTTCAGATTTCGGCCTTGCTAAACTTTGTCACGGGCGAGAGAGTGCTGTATCAATTACTGGCATGAGAGGAACGATTGGGTTTATTGCCCCAGAAGTTGCTTGTCGAAACTTGGGGAGAGTCTCTCACAAGTCGGATGTTTATAGTTACGGAATGTTTGTTCTTGATATGGTAGGCTTTAGAAATTCTAACATCAAAGTTTCCAATAGCAGTGAAATGTACTTTCCAGAATGGATTTATAGGAACTTAGAACCCGGCAAAGATCTAAAATTGCCGATGAATGTGACAGAGGAGGAGGAAGTGCTAGCTAGGAAGATGATCATTGTGAGTTTGTGGTGCATTCAAACCTATCCATCTAATCGACCTCGAATAGCGAAGGTGATAGAAATGTTGGAAGGAAGCTTTGAATCACCGCAAATGCCGCCGAAGCCCATCTTGTATACTCCACCACGAGAATTGTCGCAACAATGTGAAATGACGATGTCAAATTCCAATGGGAGCCATGAGGAGGATGGAATACTAAAGAATTTTGAAGAAAGCAATAACTGATGGTAAGTGGTAGTGCATGATATAACTCCTCGAGGTAATTATCATGCCTTTCTTTAGATTAAATATGTTGTTATTAGAGTTGCAATGAAAGTAGAGAGTACGGTTTTGTTATTATGTCTGTGTATTGTCATTCTTGCAAACATCGATGTGACACCAACATTTAGAATTAATGTAATAAATATAGTTTTAGATCCTACTAGTTTAACTGTAAAATTAGTGTGAATGGGACCATATTTGCTAGATGTTTGACTCGTCCATAGCATCTAATTCGTAAAGAGTCAGCAAGGGAAAATGATAGGAAGAGAGTGCATGCTCTCCTAATTGATAATCCTATGGGAGTAATAGGTTCATTACGAAATTCCATAATTAAAAGAATCAACTCCTGATAATATTTTCTGAAACAGTACTAAGTCTTTGCCATCAAACTTTCTTGAATAACATAGTGTCACCTTTTGACTATGCATTTTGGCTTTTTTACAGGCATTAAGCACCTAAAAACATTGTGGCTGCTGAAAGGGCTGCATACACAATCACTGATTCTATTTGGTTGAATATGCTACTCAAAATAGGGAAATTTGTCCAAAAAATCATAAATCTATTATATGGAGGCCAATCCAATTATAAATATTTTAATTTGATCAATTTAGCCTTAAATCTTTTAACAATATGCCAATGGAGTTCTTCTGGCCAATATTGATTGAAATTCACTGATGTGGACACTAGTAGTCTTACATGGCCGGTGTTAAACCTGTCAAATGGGTGGGTCAAATAAAATTTGGGTTGAGTTGAAAAGGTCCGTCTAACATTGACCTATTTAACCCATATTAATCCATTTTTATGTAATGTAATTTTAACTACTCAAACCCAACCCAACCCATTTTAGTAAAACATATTCATATCCATACCAAAACATTTAATCTACTTAAAACTCTTCATAAGAATATGTTTCTTGGATAGATTATTTTATCAAATTTCAAAAAATAAATTATCTAAATAAAATTTGTTAGTAAATAAAAGAAAAACATAAAAAACCTAAAGATTGAAATGCACATAAAAAGAAGTAGAAAAATATGCATATATCGTTGTTGACGGTCTTAATAAATTTTTGAAGTTGAAATGGCCTTTTCTAATCTCATGATTCACTTAAGTGGGAAAAAAAATTCCAAAATACAAATATAAAAACATGAAAATTAAAAAATCTAATTTCCTAAAAATAGGAAAAAAGGAAATTTTAAAAACACAAGAAGACAAAGCGATGCTCGGCTCTGCTATCTCCTTGCGGAGAACGCAGGGTGTCGTCTTCTTTCTCTACCAACGTATGCACGCCTCTTATTTCGCGTGGTCAATGGTGCTGCACTGCCACCCTCATCGGGCCATCGCCTTTTTCAACCCGAGTTCAAGGACCTTCGGAAAACCAAGCTCAGCGCCAAAGCCGAAGCAGGTGGAGATCCTCAGCCTCATATTCGAACCTCAAATTGGAGGTTGCGCTCTAGCTTCGCTGATTTGGAGGTCCAAGACCTCTATTCCGAGGTCGCGGATCTTTTGTCGGTATCAAATCTAAGAAATTATGAATCTTGGAGAGAGATGGTGATCCAAAAGTGAGAACAGAGGATGGTCGCGGTGCCCAAAGACGAGCAATTGCAGTGACGAGCGATGGAGGAAGGTGATGGTGCGCGAGAGTATGGGCCAATCGTAGACTCATAAACTTGGGCTCTAACGTCTCAAATCCATCAGGACCTGTTTTTAAATTTGAAGTGAGCCATATCCAATATGGGTCCATTCACCTTTGCTCGCGGTCGGCAAAGGTGTTGCGGCCCTTGCCAGCTGCCGACGAGGGCCTGGCGACCCTCCCCCAATGGCCGGCTAGTGTCTGTAAACCCCTGTTGGCCACTAGGAAAAAAATGAAAAATAAAAAGAAAAGAAAAATAAAAAAAAAATTGAAAAAGTTACAATACTATTAAAAATCGTTTAAATTAGTGTTGACTATGTCATGTACAACGGTTGGTGTCCACATCAGCAAATTATGGACAAAATTGACCAAATTGACTTAATTAGCAAAATGTGAAAATATTTATAACTCAATTAATATTTATGACTTAATTAACAAAAATTGAAAATTTTATAACTAAATACATAAAAGTGTAATAGATTCAAACTTTTTGGACAATTTTCCCCCGTGGATGGAGATGATTGCAAGTGTGGAAGGATCCAACTTCAATAGTGGCCTCGGGTCTAAAAGGCGGCATGGTGAAGGAGTAGCACCAGTAGGTGTGGCGGTGGCTGCAGGGGTGTCGTTAGAGGTAGGTTTTCGCCGAGTGGAGGCAAAGGTGTTGGCTGAGTAAGGAGGTGAGTCATGGCTAGTTGTGGGGGTGGAATGAGATCAAAATGTTATTTATAAGAATGAAAATCATTTCCAAGTGAGATCCAAATATCAAAAAAAGTCTTTAATTACATGTCATCAAATAAAGAAAAACTAACAATTTTTCTGGAAAATGATTTTCCTTTATCATGGAGTTTTCCCAAAAAGATATGTACCATAGATTTTTTTTTTTTTAATTCAAATGGATATTACGACTTGAGAAAGAAGAAACCCAAATATTATTGAAATTTCATTATAGTGGTGAACATGGAAATCGAGAATTACACTAGAAATGCAATGAAATATTGCAAATTCCAATTACAAAAATCTAAAGGAAATTTTAGAAGCACTTAACATGTGCGTGCTCGATATTTCATCCATCCTCAATAAACTTGGAGATTAGAATGTAGTATATGATTCTTTGTCTAGGATGAGCACATATGATAAATATGATGATAGTAACTCAAGTAGGCTGTATATATGAGCTGGATGGATAGTTAGTTTGGATGTTGTGGAAATTTTTGACTCAGGATGTTATCCGTTCGAATCTCGCTAATCGCGTGTAAGTTGTTATGTGTCAGGGCCACCCATGCAGGCTAAACCCTGATCTGAATTGGCTCATGGGCCTTGTATGGTATTTTATGGCTTTCAATGCTGGTGTCCATGTTAAGATTGAAAAGCTCAACTTTTTTTTTTTTTAATATATTGTGGATCGTCTGATTTTCCCTTTCTGGGAGAGTCTCGGGATGAAGTACATTTTTCGGCCCAGAGAATTCCCCGGATCAACTGGTTATCAGAATGGGCCGAAGGGGCCAAAACCCAACCGGAGGGGCCGAAATGGAAGCGCCAAAACAATTAGCCTCGCAGAGGTTCTTCTCAATTGGCTGACAGAAATTTCTCTTGCCCAAAATAGTGTTCTCAAGCCCCAGGGCGATATACTCAAACCGAGTCCAAGCTATGCATTGCACAATCAGCGCACGCAAAAATAAGATCATACAGTCAACCAAACAGCAGTAGCCACTAATAAGCTACTTCAAACTCTACAACATATGCTAAAAAGGATAGAAACCCGGGCCATCCGTCTGCTCCTGAGACGGAAAAACTGAAGAGACGAATTAAATCTCTTCCGGAAAAGTAGCTCGTTCCACCCTCCTCCTCCTTCGAAGCATCATTTTTTTCCTTCCTGGAGACAGCCAAGAACCAGTAGTTCTCCTCATAAATGGTCCTCCATTTGTTGGCCCTGACAAAGGAGAGCCCAGAATCTCGAAAACACATTGTCACCCTCCCAAACAAATTTCGACACATGAGAAGAAAAGGCAATATTGCAGAAGAGAGAAAACCAAAACAAAGGCTCAGGCCCACGGCCACAGCCCCTCTACTTCGCTGATTCCGAATCCTATCAAATCATCCTTGAGAGACCATCTCTGTAAGTCCTTGCAAGCCGTCGCTGCCGCCCCTGACTCAGCAAATCCCATTGAAGAATCGAGTTTGGAAGCTGACGATAGTTATGAGAAGATGTTCCGGACAGCTCCTCTGAGTACACCATCCTTAACCCTGTTGAGAAACCACTATCGGCAAATTTCAGGATGCATGGTGGATCTGACACTGATGAAGATATGGGATCCACAACTTCTAAGCCAGGTGCAACAGGGTGAAATAAGAGGCAATCCCATAACTCAACATCACTAAGAATATTTTTATACTAAATGATCTCCCATATCATAAGTGGCCAGAAAGATTGCAAGACTTCTATGTTTAATTAACCACCAAAGCCTTGGCATCAGAATTCAGCATTATTATGTTCTTTCAACATTTGTTAGTAAATTCATTGGAAGCCGTCGAGATTGGTGGACGTCTCTTCCTAAATAGGACAAGACAGCCTTCATGGTCCTTCAAGAATTCAATCGAGTGATCTGAATTGCCCATCAATTTTTTTATTGACAATCCAGAAATTCGGAGAATTAGAAGAGTTTTTCAAAAGAAAATGTTATTCCTACAACAGAGAGATCTAGACACACTCCAAAGAAATGCTGAATCTCTTCTCAGCAGAAGTAGATGTGAGTCTCAAGCCAATCCCCATCATCCATTTTGAAGTAGATAGTTACATCAATTGAAAGATCTTTTCAAAATTGAAAGAGATAGGTGTACTGGAGTCCTAAAGTCTAATTGAATACCATAACTTCCATAACTTCCAAAAGTATAATCTAGTTCCTAAAAATTGTCACAAAAGTACAATTGAATCCTAAAATTTTTAAAAAAATGCAATCAAATCCTAAAACTTATTAAATTAGTGCAATCGAGTCATTCTATTAACTTTTCTATTAACTCCATCCAACGGAAAATGCTAACAAATTGTAGGACTTGATTGCACTAACTTGATAAGATTTAGGACTTGATTATTTTTTTGAAAGTTTTAGGACTCAATTGCATCTTAATGTTAAATTTTAGGACTTTTAAAGCAGTTGTCCAAATTGAAATAGAAGAGCTGTTGATGCCACACTTAGATAATTTTAGTTAGCAATCCATATTGCATAGTAGAATTGGGTCTTTGAAGAAAAGCAATAAAAGATTACTTGTATGACAAAAGAGAGAATTCGATAAGGCTTGTTGAAAGCCCGGCTGCAAATCAGGTGCTCGCAGAAGGATTCCTCTTGTCCATGCAGCAGCAAGAAGAAACGGCATTTCATGAAAGTCTAGTTCAGATATCCCTGATGAAGAAAGGAAAACATAGATTTCTTCGTGAAAGGAGATTCCCAAAGAAAAAAAAAACAAAAGACAGATGTTTCATCTGTGTGATCGCCAAGGACATTTTGCTAAAAAAGAAGAAGCCCTCAAGCCAAGAAAAAGGAACGCATATGTTGCAAACCATTGAGAAGAAGACCGGAGTATTTTTCCAAGAAGATGCTCTTGAATCAATTTTCTCTTTAAAGAATGAATCCTCAAACAAAATCGTATGTTCCATTCAAACATTCCAAGAAACCAATGATGCCGACTGGTCAATGATCCAGATCCAGATGATCGTTTATCCGTCTTTCCCCAAGATCCAAAAACTCCAAACATCCAAAGTTTTTGTTAGACCTCTCATGCTCCTAGACATACATTGCCATTCATATCTTTCATTCCAAACATGACTAGCCCATTTAAGTTATTGCCCTCATAGACACTGGGGCAAGTGCTCATACCTTTGATCTTAAATGGGTTCCCAAATCTGTCTTGCAACTGACAGGTCTAAACTTTTTTAACCCCTATTAAAGTCAGCACAACAAGGGGGAATACGATTAAACCCCATCTACTTTCATCGGCGTTCTCGTAATAAATACTATAAACAACCGCATTGCCCCTTTAATGGCCACAGAGGATAAACTTGCAATGTATATAGCTCAAGGTAGGAACAATTTACAGTTACAATATATCAATTGCCATGTTTATATGTAGTGTTCCCCTATTTAGAATGGCTGATGTTGGGCATATACCATTTTAAGCTCTTTGCATCTTGCACCTAGTGTGTTGCCCCTCGAATCTCATTGGTCAGTTAAAACCTTCTATTATGACGGTCAAGGGGTACTCGAACAAGTTTTTCCCCACAATGGCCAGCGAGGGTCGTGATCCCTCACTTAGCCTCGCCTAGATTTAGGCAAGGCCAGCCTTGTCGGCTGTGGGCTAAGATGGCCTCGTTTGTGGTTGGTGAGGACATGGCGGCCCTCACCAGTGATGGGCCTGGGTTATGGCCTTGGTTGCATCTAAGGAGCAAAAATCTAACATGATGCCATCTTGATCAATTGATTTAACTGCATGTTTATTTATGGCTTTATCTTTGGACACTAACATAATGCAATGCCACCTCCTCCTCCTCCACTTGACGGTGGTCTCCTTCTGCCGGTAGTTCTCTCTCCAACTGCACCCGTACCTTTTACATTCATCGTCGATAAATGTTTTGTGAGAATAAAATTTATGGGCATTTTCTTTCAGTATGATCTGCCCGTCTGAAAAAAGAACTATGAGGAAAGGTAACGATAGCCTAATTTAAACAAACTATTCATAGCTCCATATATTTGTCACTGGTTAATCTCGCTGTTCCTTTTCCTCTACACTGGGTTTATTTATATACACACACGATGCATCTGTGTCACCGCCAGCTAGAGTTGGGTAGTTTGCCCCGTTATCATGCAAGGGCCGTGCCTCCGTCATCGGTCTTGGGCGAGGGTCGCCCAATCCTGCTTTTCTCTGAGGCATAAGGACGGTAAATGACCCTGACCAATGTGCTGGCCACCCTCTCTGGACTTATATGTTAACTTCGTTTCTCCTACGGATGATCCGATGAGTTCAGCAACATAAATCTTAGTCTCTGCCTTCTCCCTTTCGAATTTATTTATTTACCTGATTTGTGAAGTGTTGTCCTTATTTTGCCAGTTTTTGATATATTTATGTGCCTGGCAGATTGAGATGGCATCTCTGTTCCAGCACCACCTGCACTAGTGGTTTGAAGGGCAGAATTGGGCGTAAACTTTCTAAGTCGGCAGTTGCGGTAGAAAGTGCTTGCACGAATTGTTAACATAGATGTTTCTGTACCTTTCGTCATTGGATCGTTGTAGCCATAAAATGATCTGGTGCCTAAGCAACGCGCTCGGACCTTTGGTTTTGCCTAAATGAATCTCGTCAGCATCAAATTCTGGTTGTGGACTGTAGTCCAATGAACCCGTGGAAATAATTCTCTCTTTATTTAGCTGATCTTGCGTTGAAGAAAGCAGTTTTTGCTGTTTGATCCATTTAACTTGAGCAGGTGTTTATTAGGACGAGACAAGATTTGGTTTACTCAACTAACGAATAATTTGATGGACTATATTATGATGCCCGCACTTTAGTGAATATCTAGTTCTGCATGTCGAATCCTCATGCGTGTGTGTATATGGTGTATTTTGACATCACACACACACACACACACGTGTTTGTGTGTGTATGAAGGTTGTATTTTGCAATATGTAGATGTAATTAGATGAAAGTTATACTCCATGATTTTGGTACTAAATCTTTTAAAATAATTTTTTATGTGTGTGTATATATAGAATTTTTTTTGAAATATCTGCATGAAAATAAGGTTAAAAGTTGTAATTCATGGTTGCGTATATTTTATAATATGAAGATTAGCAAATTATGATGGACTATATTATGATGCCCGCACTTTAGTGAATATCTAGTTCTGCATGTCGAATCCTCATGCGTGTGTGTATATGGTGTATTTTGACGTCACACACACACACACGTGTGTTTGTGTGTGTATGAAGGTTGTATTTTGCAATATGTAGATGTAATTAGATGAAAGTTATACTCCATGATTTTGGTACTAAATCTTTTAAAATAATTTTTTATGTGTGTGTATATATAGATTTTTTTTTTGAAATATCCGCATGAAAATAAGGTTAAAAGTTGTAATTCATGATTGCGTATATTTTATAATATGAAGATTAGCAAATTAATAATAACTTACTCATTAATACAAGTAGCTTGCTAGGGAAAACAATTACTGCAAAAGTTTTCCATGACATGATACCGCACATTTCCTCCATATATGGTGCTAGAGGATCATTTAAATACTTAAACAATACGACACCCTCCACTGGATAAATAAATGATATTAGTGGATCAATGAAAAAAAAATCATCGTTAGAGAATTATATCTCATCTTTTACATGTAAATATCACAAAAAAATGAAATAATCATTGTTAAATAAATGAAAAGAACCCATCATTACAAAAATCCTATAGTGTGTTTTTAAAGATTCATATTACGTGATTGTGCATATTTCGTGAATAAATATTACTAAAAGCATAATTGGTGGCAACCCTTGTTATCAAACTTCAATTTGGATACATCCATGAACTAAGTTGAAAAGAACAAAGTCTCACTGATGCTTTTCGAAACAATATTAGGTCTGTGCCCTAGGAAACAGCGTGAATATATATATTATATTTGAAAAATCCAATCACAAGGTACAATAAACTTTCTATAGGGGTATTACATCGAAAAAATAAAGTGGCTCGGTGTATCCAGAAACAAAAAGGGGGTTAATTTAACACTAGGACGCTGGCCTAGACCTAATTATATATTATTAAGACAAGACACAGATTGAGCTCTCACAAGACCACTATTGCTATTTCCTGGATGATTAGAGCTATAAGGACTTGTTTATTTCAGAGAAAATGTTCCATGTTTATAAAATGATTTTTAAAAATTCATTTTTCAAGAAAATAATAATATTTTCCGATATTTAATTAAAATATGAAAAAGAACTGGAAAATATTTTTCGTCATTTGAAAATGAAGGTTTGATTTGATTTTCCTAAATATAAATAACACTATTTAGACTCTAGTGAACAAACAATCAAGGAATCAAGTATGAGCATTGGCATTCTAAGTCTAGACTTGATGGACCTTGATCTAGGTGTCGGGGAACAGGGCATGGACATTGATCTTGAGCAAGAGCACAAGCATGGGTCTTGTGTCCACATAAGCCAAAGTTGAGAACCTAATGATCGTGCACGACTTCCTAGCGACCCACCTTGAGTCCATAGAAGACAAGATCAAGGCCCTTATGTCTATGCTTGGATCCCACACGGTTGAGCTAGGCATCAAGGCCAAGGCCTAAGCACCCATGCTTGGGGTTGTCAAGGTTGAGCTCGAGTCCATCGAGGTTGAGCTCACATAAGCCAAGGTTGAGAACATGATGCTCGTGCACGACTTCCTAGTGGCCCACCTTGAGTCCATGGAAGACAGGCTCAAGGCCCCTATGTTTGTGCCCATATCCCACATAGCTGAGCTAGGATCAAGCACCCATGCTTGGGGTTGTCAAGGTTTCCATCGAGGTTGAGCCCAAGTCCTAACGATCACGTGCTTGAGCATCAGGGACATTGGCCTTACCTTGATGGACCCAGGCACGGGCACTAATCCGAGGCTCAACATTGATGAATCTGAGTTTGGGCACTAGGTTCTCGAGCCTAGGTTTTGGAGATCCAAGAATCGGCACTCAAGTCCTAGGTATGCCTTGATGGATTTGAGCATGGTCCTTATTGTCCTAGGCCTCAGCCTCATGTGTGGGGGATATAGGCATTGAGTAAAGGGGTGGTGAAGTCGACCTTGATGAACTTGGGTTAGGCCTCTATGAAATCGGGCTTGGCCTCAATAGACTCGGACAAGAGTGTTGGAGACCCAAGCATGGCCATCGAGGTCTCAAGCCTCGACCTCAATGAACCTAGGCTCAAGCGTGGGAGATCTGAGCCAGAGTGCCAAGGACTCGACCATGACCTTTGTGGACTTAGGCCCAAGAGCCGGGGATCTAGGCATGGGTATCGGGGGTCCTACACTTGGCCTTTGTAGACCCGGGCCCAAGTGCTAGGGCATCAAGCATGGGCAATGGGGCCTCAAGCCCGTCCTCAATGGTCTCGGGTCTTGGCATTGATCTCGAACCCTTTATACATTTTGGCCATATGCTTTGAGTTTATCTGCTATAGACATAATAAAATGATTACGGTCTAGCCAATTTTTTAGTGCGCATGCTATTGCTAATCAATCTCCTTGAGATTGGAAATGACATTGTCAAAAAAATCTTGAGGAGTTCTTCTCCTTGCGAAAGGATTATTAGGATGTATGTGTAAGTTGTGTTAGAGAATTCTCATATAAGATAATTGATGTGGTGTGGAGTAATTGATATATCTAACTTAGTCTATAACTCAAGCTTTTAAGTGAAAATAGGTCTAACTTTATATGTTGACAGGCTCAAATGTGGACTTCCTCTTGGTGATCTCTAAGGATGAAGGTATTGAGCGTCTGCTACGTGCTCCTAACAAAACTGTTGAATTTGAGGGGTTCTTATTATGAGTTTGACAAAGGTTGAATTTGAATTAGAGTTTGAGATAATGAGGAAATCCTTAGGTAGATATTTGAAGAAGGTGATGGTCCAATGGTTTTTCAATCAGCCAAATCTTATGGGACACCAGAGATAGTAGAGAAAGCAAGAGAAGAGGGTGTGACTGTTTATTCTGATAGATGTTGTGATAGTTGTTCACAGTAGTGATTGTACATCAAAACTAAACTCCTATTTATAGGAGAACAAGAATGTACTTATCATTAATATCAATGTATCGAATGATACATGTACTAGATAAGGGAGATGAACGTTCATTGTATAGGGAGATGTACTTAGAATGTATGATACAAATGTACCATAATAAGTACATTAGATAATATGAATATAATGAATATTCATTCATGTATTTCATTGATTCATGTATTTTATAACACTCCCCCTTGAATATTCATTGTATTCATTATGATTGTGCATCAAATGATACTGCCTCATTAAAAACCTTAAGCCGGAAAAACCCGGTGGGAAAAAACCGGACAAAAGGGAAAAAGAGTGCAGAGCACAAATGTTATGATCTCTCCCATTTATAGATGCATTAATTGCCTCGTTAAAAACTTTAAGCCGGAAAACCCTGTGGGAAAAAAAACCAGACAAAAAGAAAAAAGAGTGCAATGCATATATAGCCACTACAGGGGCTAATTAATTTTGTATCTTGTGAACTCGCAGCATATTAATGCTGCAATGTATAGTTCATAATATCTTCCCCTCAATTGAGCCATATAGCCACTTCTGGGGCTAATCAATCTTGCATCTTAATTATAGAGTCAAATAAATATTATATAAGATTCATAAGCATTTTATAACCATATGAAATAACAATAATAAGTAAAATCATCATCCACCAATTTGATGCCTCATCAAAGTAATCAGAGGTCCTCACATTTGCTACTTCAGGAGCAAGAGGAGTCCCACCAACAAAAATATTGTTGGTCTCAACAGTGGTTATGGCAGTAAGATTAATTTCAATGGCATGAGATTCACCACGCTTGCTCGTATTATTTTAAAGATGCCTAGTATAGGTCAACAAAGTGCCTTGGTGTACGACAGGTACGTGACCAATGCCTAGTCATGCCACATCGATGACAAATACTTTCATTAATCACATTCTTTGGCTTCTTTTCTTTGCCATGATTTAGGCCAAAGTTTGATTTCATAGGGCAGTTAATTTTCCTGCCATTCCTTCTAGGATTATGTTCTTACCTGCACTTATAGCCCTTAAAATGGCCAGTATTTTTCTCAAAGTTAGCATGTGCTTCGAGGCAATGCTTTTGAGCCAGCAGGTCTAAGATCATGATTTTTGAACAGCAATTCATTAGTTTGCTCAGCAGTTTTAGCTAACTCTTCTGGAGTTCCAATCAAATTTATATTGTCGACATAAACTGCTACAATAGCAAATCCGGTTTCTGATTTCTTAATAAACACGCATGGGCAGATGGGATCATGCTTGTACATTTCCTTAATTAGGTACTCACTTAGGCATTAATACCACATGCGACCAGATTGCTTTAACCCGTACAAGGATCTTTGCAATTTTATTGAGAATAAATTGCGGGGAGTGCATGCTTCAGGCATTTTGAATCCCTCGGGAATTTTCATATAAATATCAGAATCTAATGAGCCATATAAATATGCCGTCACAACGTCCATAAGACGAATTTCCAATCTTTCAAAGATTGCTAGGCTAATGAGAAAACGAAATGTAATCATATCCATCACAGGCGAATATGTCTCATTATAATCAATCCCAAGTCTCTGGGAGAATCCTTGGGTAACGAGTCGGGCTTTATACTTGACAACCTCGTTTTTCTCATTTCATTTTCAGATAAATACCCATTTATATCCAACGGGCTTTATATTATCGGGGATACGAGTTACAGGTCAAAAAACCTCTCGTTTAGTTAGAGAAGCTAATTCAGCCTTAATCGCTTCCTCCCACTTAGGCCAATCTTGCCTTTGACGACATTCAATAATAGATTGCGGCTCACAATCATCATCCATATTTTTATGGGCAATTGAGAATGCAAAAGCATCATCAATGATGATTTCATTTCGATCCCAAATTTCATTATAATATGTAATGGAATTCTCAATATTCCCGGGATTAGTGTTCTTTTCATGGGTTTGTGCCTCTTTAGGGGCAATAAGCTCTTCAGGAGCAAGCACAACGCCAGGCTCTTCTGGAGCGGATTCCTGATTCTTTCCTCTTCGTTTTCGAGGAGCAGTATCATTTGATCCTATCGGTCTACCACACTTCAAGTGCGGGGATTTTGATCCATTTTAGCTGTCCTTCGAAACAGTTATCCTAACTGGAGCATTTGCAGCTAGAATATGATAATAATGCAAATAAACCTGCAAATGTGTCATTGCGCGTAAATAATAGGCAAACATGGGACCATCTACGGGATGCGTCCACTAATACCATAAAATATCGAAATGGTCAATTTAGTGGTTGTATTGGTCCACAAATATCACCTGAATTCTTTGTAAGAATAAAGGGGATTCAAGATTAACCTTTGTTATAGAAGGTTTGATAATGAGCTTTCATTGTGAGCAAGCCTCAAAATTATAATTCTTGGACAACAATACCTTTATATCCTTTAAAGGGTGCCCTTTTGTATTTTGAATTATCCTACGCATCATTGAAGCGCCAGGATGACCAAGGCGATCATGCCATAGTCCAAATTGATCAGGGCTTACCAATCTTCAGGATGTGGTAGCGTAGGTTTCAACAGCCTTAATCATGACGCAATACAAACCCATAGAAGAAGCTTCTAGCTTCTCATGGATGGTCTTCAGGCCCATCTTATAAGAGGAAATGCCAATGTATTCCTTATCTTGCTCATAAATAGCCTCGATACGGTACCCATTACGGCGTACATCTTTGAAATTAAGCAGATTCATTTTTGATATAATGCTTAGAAACGCATTCTCAATATGTAGGATGGTGCCATTTGGTGAAACAATTGTGGCATTCCTAAAACCATGAATAATCAGAACGGGACCTGATATTGTATGGATTTGCGCCTTACGCAATGTCATACTCGAGAAAAAGTGTCTACTACGAAATATAGTTTGTGTTGTTGCACTATCAAGCAAACAAACATCTCCCTTTTTCTCGGTATTTTCCATTTACATTTTATGTTGACAACTTCAGGTGTCACGTATCATAAAATTTGCATATAATCCTTGCAAAATCAAATCCTTATTAATTAAAAGGATTTCCAAATATCCACCGCTACTTCAGGAGCAGAAGGATACTTTTAGATTTGAAAAATTGGCTTCGGGCCAAGAAAAAATAAAAATGAAGAATTGATAGAAGAAGATAAAGTATAAGTTAATTAATAAAATAAATACCCACCTTGCAAAAATTACTTACTCAATCGATAGATCTCCATGCTTGCAAAAATTACTTACTCAGTCGGTAGATCTTCGTGCTTGCAAACATTACTTACTCAGTCGGTAGATCCTCATGCTTGCAAAAATACTTACTCAGTCGGTAGATCCTCGTGCTGATAACGTGTTGTAAAATATTGCGTGGCGAATAAATAATAGAAAGAATAGAGAGATTGAGTAGAGAAAATAGGACACCAGAGATAGTAGAGAAAGCAAGAGAAGAGGGTGTGACTGTTTATTCTGATAGATGTTGTGATAGTTGTTCACAGTAGTGATTGTACATCAAAACTAAACTCCTATTTATAGGAGAACAAGAATGTACTTATCATTAATATCAATGTATCGAATGATACATGTACTAGATAAAGGAGATGAACGTTCATTGTATAGGGAGATGTACTTAGAATGTATGATACAAATGTACCATAATAAGTACATTAGATAATATGAATATAATGAATATTCATTCATGTATTTCATTGATTCATGTATTTTATAACAAAATAGTCTTTTAAGATAATTAGTTTAATCACAACCCAAATAGCCCATTTCAGATTTTTGAATCACAAGCTTAATATAAAGGGGAGGTGGGGGTTTGAATCTCCACTTTCTCAGAGACGGTAGGGGTGGTGATGATTTAATTTAGATGTGGGTTTCGACTTCTACGTCCTACATGATGACAAGACAAAAGTTTGAGAATGAGAGATATAATAGGAATAGAGTAGGATCGACCAAAAAAGCACATGTGACTTTCCAAAAAAAAAAAAAAGAGGAAAAAAACAAAAGTTTTTTGAAAAAGAAATGATTGAATGACGGTATTTAATTTATTGTGAGAATAACATTATGCTCTGGAAAAAAATCAAATAACCTATAATTATAAATTGATGTGGGGTTCTCTCCTTTAATAATTTGTGGTTCACGACAAACTATTACTCTTACAATAACCCAACATCTCTTATGCTAGTAAAGCCCTTTTTGAAGGGACTAGAACTTACTGACCAAAAAAAAAAAGGGACTAGAACTTCCCACCAAAAAGAATTAGTCAAGCTTCTTGATTTGTAAAGAATTAGCTACTAACGTGGCGTTGGAAATCCATGGGACCATCTTTAATGATAGCTTGCAAACTTTCCATAGAGGTAACCGTTACATAAATTACCAAAAAAATCATAAATCTATTATAATTATGTAAATTTCATCCGGTCAAATTTGGTTGGCCAACGCTGACGTGGATGCTGGCCAGCCAGCTGATGCTAACATAGACAATTATTAATAATATTGTGTTCTTTTTATTTTTTTTCCCTTTTTTTTTTTTTTTTCTTCATTTTTGTTCTTCCACAATGGTCGGCAAGGGTCGTGATCCCTTTCTCGGCTTGGCCCAGATTTGGGTGAGGCCAACCTTGTCATGGCCTTGCCAGTTGCGAGCTGAGGTGGGACATGGCCGCCTTCGTCAGGGCCTGGGTGATGGCCCTGATTGCATATAAGGAGCAGAAACCTGACATTATGCCATATTGATCAAATGATTTAATTGTATGCTTGTCTATTTATGGCTTTATCTTTGAACATTAACATAATGCAAGGCCACCTCTTCCTCCTCCTCCGCTTGACGGTGGCATCTCCTTTTGCCGGCAACTCTCTCTAACTACACCCATACCTTTAATATTTATCGTCGATAAATGTTTTGCCTGAAAAAATCTATGGACATTTCTGCCATGTTGTCACTAGGCTTAATCAAACGCCTAATTATCAACGAATGCTGATCCAACGACTAATAATGATTGTTAATAAATGACTTACGCCTTGCCGGCATTGTCAGTCATTCAACAGCACAGGAGGAGTTCAATAATTTTGAAAGCTAAATTTTCTGATTTCTCTTATTCTCATCTAACTTTGAAGACTTCGAAAGTAGACCTTGGCGTATTTGACACACCATATGCACCCCAAAGTCATGTTAAAATATCTCCAGTTTGAATTAAATTTTCGGGCACGTAAAGGTTCAAAGCGGAATATCAAATATTGTTCAAAGCCGAAACTTACGGAAATTGTTTCCGTGTTGACGTCGGTCAAGATGATAACAACAAACAAAAAGGAAAAGTCCAAAGTGAGCTTTCTTCTTTGACTTGGTCAACACGGGTGCAAGGCATAAATAAAAGACAAGGATGTCTTTCCTAGGGGAAGTCAGATTGATATTGCCATATTGGAGTAGGCTCAATTTCATATCTCTGCATGTATATTGGAGCATAGGTCTGGGACATATTTTCATGCCTTTGTTGAGATCGTGAGCTATTTTGGTCGTAATCCAAGGCGGGAGCTTCTTCCATGAATTACATCCCAATGGAAAGCGTGTTTTAGCAAAAAAATTATGATAAAATTCGTCAATTCATTTATGAGATTGAGAGATTATTACAATAAATAATAAGGCTAAACATTATGTGAGTTTTTAGATATAACTAGGACTTGAGAAAGACTGAGAATATTTGAATGACTTGAGTGTGGTTGTAATCTCTATTGTATTGATTAATTTAAAGTGGAATTCGTTGTTACTCTTCACATGTACATAGGACTATGATCAAATTACATAAATTTGGTATCCGATCTATTACATTAGATGAGCTTTAATGAAAGCTTTTTTCTTTATTTTTATTTGCGATTGTCTCCTTGTTTCATGGGTTTTTTTTCCCTTTAGATGACAACAATGACGTAAACTTCCACAATTCTCACTAACTAAATATATCAGTGCCAAATGGAGAGCAAAATCCTAAACTGATGTATCTATTAGTTGTCACATGTGATCAAACTCAATAACTTGACGGTGAATTTTAACGGAAACTAATAAACATTAAATTTATCACTGGTGTATGAAATTGATATTTTTCATGATATTAGCCATTCTTTTTAAAGAGTGTTGCGACGTCTCCTTCCCAGAAAAAAGCTTAGTGGAACTCTTCATTGGACGCTCGTCTAGTTAACTGAGAGTATTAATTCTTTCTATTCTCTCCCATCCACTCTCAATCTCCAGCCCCCCTCCCCCCCAATGCGCCGCCACCTGCTCCTCCTCTTCACGGCGGTCACCGCCCTCCTTCTCCTCCCGACGGTGTTGTCTCTCTCTGCTGGTGACCCTCTCTCCAACTGCAGCCAAACCTTCAGCTGCGGCCTCCTCGTAAACATCTCCTACCCCTTCACTGGTGGCAACCGCCCCACCCACTGCGGTCCGCCGGAGTTTCGCCTCAGCTGCAACGGCCACTACCCCCAGCTCACCGCTGGCACCCTCACATTCCGTGTCGAGGCACTCAACCAGACTCGCCGATTGCTCAAACTCTTAACAACCGATCTTTACGACGGCACCACCTGCTTGCCGCCATTCGCCAACACCACTCTCAACTCCACTATCTTCACCTTCGCTAGCGACGGCGAAGACCTCACCTTGTTTTATGAGTGTTCAGACTTGACTAACATCAATCCCGATAATCAGTTCAGTTGCAAGATCAATGGGACCAAGACGGACAACTATTACTTAATCGGTGCTGTCCCCACTGACCCGATTCTTGACGGGAGCAAGTGTGAAGTGAGCGTCACGGTCCCAATCCAGTGGTCCTCGGCGTTTATGCTTACCAATTCCCCGTCGACGTTCTGGCTCATGAGCGCTCTGTCGATGGGTTTTGAGGTGAATTACACGAATCCGTACGAGGATCAGTGCGTGATGTGTGGTGGGATTGGGGGGGAGTGTGGGTTCGACTCTGATCAGGGGAAGCCCATTTGTATTTGTGGTGACCAAATTTGTCCCACGTCCCCTAGCAAGCCCATTCCGACCCCAGGTACTTCAATTGACCCACTTTCTTTCGTTCAAATGAATCGGATGACATGCTGCGAAATTGCTGATCTGAAACTGAGTTATTTTCTTATCATGCATGCTAGTTTCCCCCTTGCACCTTTTACTTTAGTCAAGGAAAAGCCCCATAGCAGAGAAGCTTTATGATAAAGCTCGAGGCTAGAACAGATAGCTCCCTTGTTATAGATAGATGGAAAAGGATATGGCATTCCAATCCAATCAAGGGGAGAGGAAGTTACTTGAAATAGATCAATATCACTTTAAGGATAGTTTACTGATGATTTCCAACACGGAAAGGACTACATGTCTTGAATATGATTTGAAAATGCGGACAAGGTTTTCACTCTGTGGGTGTTTGCTATCGGCAATTCCTGCATGTACTCAATTTATACCAAATTCTTGTAAGGTTGATAACATAACAGTTTTTGGGCTACTACGAGAATAATATATTATTGTGAGCTACAAATTTTTATAGGAGTGAATATCATAACAATTTATAATTATTTATTATTTGATTTTTTGTGATATAAAACATACTGTTATTCTCACAATAGATTAAAGACCGTCACTCAATCATTTCTTTTTCTATAATTGTAGTCAACCCTGGAAAATCTGAATCTTTCCATTTCCATGGATTCAACAGGTGGAGAAAACTTATCATAGGTAAACATCTCTTTGACATAGTTAGATTTGTATCTCTTGCTTTGATAAATTGATGATATCTTTTAAGGGATTGAAAATGATAGGTGGAGTGTCTACTATTGGTGCTTCAATATTTGCAATTGCCATCATTCTCACATGGAAGGTTTTACTCTTCAAGAACAAGAAAGATGGTGAAGTTGAGCAATTGATGGGAATCATTGGATCTCCTGCTCCAAGAAGATACCAATATACTGAATTGAAGAAAATGACAAAATCATTTTCAGAGAAGCTTGGTCAAGGAGGATTTGGTACAGTATATAAAGGGAAGACCAGAGATGGTTGTCTTGTGGCGGTGAAAATTTTGACAGAGTTGAAAAGTAACCCAAAAGAATTTATCAATGAAGCCGTGAGCATTAGTAGAACTTCTCACATTAATGTCATCACTCTCTTAGGCTTTTGTTATGAAGGGAAGAAGAGAGCTCTAATATTTGAGTACATGCCTAATGGTTCGTTGGATAAGTTCATATATTCAGGAAAAACTTTAAATATGAGAAGTTCCTTGGAATGGAAGATACTATATCAAATTGCAATTGGCATTGCTCGTGGGCTAGAGTATTTGCACCGAGGCTGCAATACCAAAATCTTGCATTTTGATATAAAACCTCATAACATCTTGCTCGATAGAGATTTTACCCCCAAGATTTCGGATTTTGGCCTTGCTAAACTATGTCATGGACGAGAGAGTGCTGTATCAACTCTCGACATGAGAGGAACGATTGGATTTATTGCACCAGAAATTGTTTGTCGAAACTTAGGGAGAGTCTCTCACAAGTCTGATATTTATAGTTACGGAATGTTGGTTTTTGATATGGTTGGCATAAAAAATTCTAACATCAATGTTTCCAATAGCAGTGAAATGTACTTTCCAGAATGGATTTATAGGAATGTAGAGCCCATCAAAGATATGAAATTGCCGATGAATGTGACAGAGGAGGAGGAAGTGCTGGTGAGGAAGATGATCATTGTGAGTTTGTGGTGCATTCAAACTAGTCCATTTGATCGACCACCAATTGTGAAGGTGATAGAAATGTTAGAAGGAAGCATTGAATCACTACAAATGCCACCGAAGCCCAACTTATTTTCTCCATCGCAAGAATTGTCGCAACACTGGGAAATGTCAATGTCAAACTCTAATGGGAGTCACAAGGAGGACAAGATACTAGAGAATTTAGAGGAAAACAACAATTGATGATAAAGTTGTAGTGCATGATATAACTCCTCGGGGTAATTGTCATGCCTTAATTTAAGTTGAATATGTCGTTCATAGAGTTGTGATGATAGTAGAGGGGATGGTTTTGTTATAATTGTCTGCATATCATATTCTTGCAAACATTCATGTTGAAATCAATATTTAGAATTATATAACAAATATAGTTTTATACTTATGTGATCCGATGACATCTTGCTAGCTTAACCATAAAATTAGTGTGAATGGGACCATATTTTCTATGTGTGTGACACGTCAAAAGCATTTATTCGTAAATAATCAGCTAAGGGAGATGATAGGAAGAGATGCATGCTCTCACAGTTGATAATCCCATAGGAATAACTAGGGGTGTGCATGGTTCGGGTAGGTGGTTCCTGACCTAGAATTGGGAATCGCTTGCTAAAGACCGGTTCCGAAAAATTGGAACCGGGATCCACCCGTTTGTTGCATGGATCCACCCGGGAATCGGACCGCCGATCTGGTCCGGGTCCCGAGTGGATCCATGGAACCAATCTTGGCGGCGGAATTGACACTTGGGGAGGAATCGAAATGGCTGCAGGGATCGCGTGGAGGGGCGGCGGAGCAGCGACTGGTTCGAGACCTGTTGGCGTCGGTCGTTGTGGCTGTAGGGGCTACAATGGTGTCGGATTGTTGGCAGAGGGGGCTCGGAGCAGAAGCAACGGCGGTGGTGCTCGGACGGAAAGTAGCAGAAGCGAAGGTGATCGCGATGAAGGGGGAGCGGGCGAAGGGCGCTCGTAGCTGCTGGCGCGGTGGTTGGCACGGAGGTGAGCTGTGGCGTTGCGGGTCACCACTGGGCGAAGCAAAGGCTGTGGCGGGATGGCGGCCGGCGCGGGGGCGGACAGCAGCGGCGGTGGCGTCGACGCTTGAGGAGGAATCGAAATGGCTACAGGAGGAACCGAGGAAGGGAGAGAGAGAAAGAGAGAGAACCGAAGACAAAGAGATGGTGAGATGAGATCTAGGGTTTGTTTTAGTAGTTTTTTTCTTTTAATATTAAAAATTAATCGGTCCGGTCTAGGTGGGCGGGCGGGCGGATCCGCCCATGGAACCGGAAACCGGACCGGTACCCACTGATTCCCATAAATTGGAACCGGGAACTGGATCGGTTCCTTCAAGAACCGTCGGTTCCGAGCGGTTCCAGTCCGGTTATGGGCAATCCGGGCAGATCCCGGTTCTTTTGCACACCCCTAAGAATAACAGGTTCATTACAAAAATTCCATAATTAAAAGAAACAACCACCTAATAATATTTTCTGAAACAATATTGAGTCTTTGCCATTAAATCCCTAAGCCATCACAAATGGGGGAAAAATGTTAGAAAAGTCCTAAATATATTGCATTAGTATCAATTTAGTATCAATCTTTTAATAGTGCCAATTTAGTCCTAAATATTTTGATTTAGTGTCAATTCATTCTTTATGGCTAACTTTGTTGGGATATTGCTGACATGGACACCAACAGGCTTACATGGCTCCGCCGGTACTAATGTGAATAATTTTTAATAATATTTTAATATTTTTTCAATTATTTATTATTTGTTATTTATTTATGTCTTTCTTTTCTTTTTCCTTTCTTCTTCCTTTTCCGATGTTGGGTACTAGTGATGGCCAAGTGGGCTAGCCTTGCCTAGGTGAGTGTCAATACCTACATTTACAGAGAGAGGTAACAATAAATAATCTATTATAATTGGATAATCGGAGTTATGGCTCTAATGTTTCCCACACTTAAGCTTTGTTTATTTCGTGGAATAAATAATTTGGAGACCATTTCTCTAAGAATGATCACTCGTATAGCTTACACAAATGAATTAATAAATTATTTTTTGTATTGTTCAAAAAAATATTTAAACATATATTGTTGTTATAAATGTATTTTTCATTGACTAATAATTTCGATTGAAAGAAGCGATCATTTTCAGGATTTTTTTTTTTTTTAAATTTATATTACACTCAAATTTAAAGTATTTATAGATAAACAAATCAATTGGATGTAAAACTCACGACATGAATCACTTGTTTAAGCTCAAAGCAAAAGCTTTTCCACAAGCTTAGGGAGGCCAACGAACTTTTTCATTTTCCTCTTATATGCTTTGGCCCCAGACGCACGACTAATCCATTGGTCAAACCGAGATGTTCATCTTCTCCAACAAAAAGAAACAAATCCTTTGCCCATTGAGAGGGAAAAAAAACAAAATCAGCAACTTTATTTCAAACCACTTCTGATTCTCAATTTGGATTAAGGAAATGTTCCCTCGAAGGCCCAATTATTTCTACCATACGAATCGGTCGACATCCCTTCTCCAAATCTATCTTGAATTCGAGACATATTTTTCACAAATAGAAATTACTATTCCTCCTTGATCTAGTTAGTCACGCCCACTGTAATTCTCACCTTCCACCACCACCACCTTCACCCACCGATGCACCGCCACCTGCACCTCCTCCCGTGGCGGCCACCGCCCTCCTCCTCGTCCTCCTCCCGATGGCGTTGTCTCTCTCCGCTGGCAGCTCTCTCTCCAACTGCAACCGAACCTTCAACTGTGGCCTGCTCGTAGAAGTCTTCTACCCCTTCACTGGCAGCGACCGGCCCGCCAAAGTTCCTCCTCAGCTGCGACGGCTGCTACCTGAGCTCACTGCCAACTCCCTCACTTACCACGTCCTCGCACTCGACAAGACTCGTCAATCGCTCACTCTCTTGAGAACCGATCTTAACAACACCATCGCCCGCTTGCAGCAATACGCCGATACCACTCTCAACTCCACCATCTTCACCTTCGCTAGCGACAACGGAGGGCTCACCTTGTTTTATAAGTGTTCGAACTCGACGAACATCAATCCCGATAATCTGTTCAGTTGCGAGATCAATGGGACCGAGACGGACAACTATCACTTGATCGGTGCTGTCCCCACTGACCCGATTCTTAACGGAAGCGGGTGTAATGTGAGCGTCACGGTCCCAATCCTGCGGTCCGCGGTGACCATGCTCACCGCATACGGGTCGACGCTCAGAGAGGCTCTGATGGGGGTTTCGAGGTGAATTACACGAATCCGTACGTGGATAAGTGCGTGATGTGTGGTGGGATTGGCGGGGAGTGTGGGTTTGACTTGATCAGGGGAAGCCCATTTGTATTTGTGCTGACCAAATTTGTCCCACATTCACCTAAGGTACTTATGGAACGCGTTTGGTAACTATTTTGTTTTTGAAATATAATTTTTAATTAGAAATGATTTTTTTTTATTCTGTTTTCAGAAACAATTTCTAAGCAAAAGAATGTGTTTGATAATTGTACAAAATTTCTATTCTGGAATAGAAATGCGTTGGTAGGATTCTTAATTTATTTTTTGTTTCTTTTAATTTTTTAATACTTTTATTATATTTTTCTTACTTTTCTCTTTTTTCTTTTTCCTTTTCTTTTCTTCTCCCTTCCTCACTATGGCCAATCACTAGCGATGGGTTGGGGGAAGTCCGGCGAGCTCGTCAGAGCCTCGCTAGGCCAAGGAGAGGGTCGGTGAGCTCGCCTAGCTATCGTGAGGCTCGACCTTGCTTAGGCGGCGCGAGGTTGACCTCACCCTACCTTGGCGAGCCCGAGCCTCCCACTAACCGGCAGTCAAGCCTTGTCGTGGCTTAGCGTTGCGCGGGCCGGTGATGCTCCAACAAGGTCGCTAGCCTTTGTCAGCCATCGTTGGCCATGGCCAAGGTTGGCGACCAACCTAGAGAAAGAAGAAGAAAAGGAAAGAGAAGAAATTGTTCCTAGAAGCAAGAAGTAAATTTTTTCTACTTCTTGATTTTGTTCCAAATCTATTCTCGAAAACAAAAAATAGATTTTTGTTTCCAGAAATAAAAAATTTACCAAAAGGGTTTTATTCTTTTTTTGTTCCATGAAACAAAAGAATAGAATCAATTATTCTGGGGATGGTTATCAAACAGGGCCAATTGACCCACTTTCCGTTCGTTCAAGTGAATCCGATGACATGCTGCGGAATTGCTGATCTGAAACTAACTTCTTATTTTTAATCATGCATGCTGGTTTCCCCCTTGCACTTTTTACTTTGGTCAAGGAACAGCCCCATAGCAGAGGAGTTTTTTCAAAAAGGTCGAGGTTAGAACAGATAGCTCCATTGTTATAGATAGATGGAAAAGGTCGTGCCATTCCAATCCAATAGAAGGGAGAGGAAGTTACTTGAAGTAGATTGGTATCACTTTATGGAGAGTTTACGGATGATTTCCTACACAGAAAGGACTTCATGTCTTGAATATGATTTGAAAATGCAGAAAAGGTTTTCACAATTTGGGTGATTGCCATCGGCAATTCCTACATAGACTCAATTTGCACCAGATTCCTTTTCTAGGATCCAACCGATGGAGAAAACTTTTCATAGGTAAACATATCTGACATCGCTGAATTTGTATCTCTTGCTTCGGTAAATCGCCAATATCTTTTAGGGGATTGAAAATGATAGGTGGAGCATATGTTATTAATGCGTCAATATTTGCAATTGCCATCATTTTCACATGGAAGGTTCTACTCTTCAAGAACAAGAAAGATCTTGAAGTTGAGCAATTGATGAAAATCCTTGGATCTCTTGCTCCAAGAATATACTATATATCACTTTGAAGAAAATGACAAAATCATTTTCAAATATGGGTCAATAGGCATTAATGTCTCAAATCCATCCTGACCCGTTTTTAAAATTTTAAGTGACCCATATTTATTATGGGTCAATTGCCCACGTCTAGCAAGGGCGTTATAGCCGTTGCCAATTGCCGGCGAAGGCTTGGCAATCCTTGCCCAGTGGCCTATCAGGGCCTGGCAACTCTTGTTGGCTACTAGTAATTAAAAGAAAAAAAAAAAAGGAAATAAAATAAAATAAAATATTATTAAAAATTATCAATGTAAACGAATTATGGCCAAAATTGGTTAGGCGGACTTAATTGGCAAAACATGAAAATGTTTAGTTTTGAATTGGAAAAATTAAAAAGGTTTAGAATTCAATTAGTACAACCGTATTAAGTTCATCATTTTTTAAATAATTTTTCTGTGTTGGTGTTGATGAAGCTACAAGTGTGGAGGGATCCAGCTTTGTTGCTTCTTCATTGTCTTTTTTTTTTTTTTTTTTTCACTTCAAAGTTGCTTTACTCTAAACCCAGGCTTGGGAGGCCGCTTGGGCTTCAGAGCGAAAAGGCAACATGATGAAGGAGAAGCACCAGGGGTGAGGCGGTGGTAGTGGGCTGGGGGGAAGGGATTGGGCTGAGTGGAAAGGCGAGTCATGGCTAGCCGAGGAGTGGAATGAGATTAACATTTTATTCATAATATTAAAAATCATTTTCCAAATAAGATCCAAACATTTTTTGTCACATGCCAATAAAAGAAAACTAACAATTTTCCTAAAAAATCATTTCTCGGAAAGTGTTTTCCTTTTTCATGTAGTTTTCTCCCAAAGAAATGCACTCCGCATTTTTTTATTCAAATGGATATTACGCCTTGAGAAAGAAGAAACTAAATATAATTGAAATTACATTATAGTCGTGAACATGGAAATCAAGAATTACACTAGAAATGCAATGAAATTTTGCAAATTCCAAGTACAGAAATCTAAAGGAAATTTCAGATGGGCTTCAACATGTGCGTGCTTGATGTTTCTTCCATGTTCAGTAAACTTGGAGATTAGAGGGAAGCATATGATTCTTTGTCCGAGAGGAATACATATGATGACTATGATAATAGTAACCCAGGTAGGATTCATTTATAAGTTGGATGGATGGTTGGGACGTTGTGGAAATTTTTAACTCGGGATCAAGAGGTCCTCTGTTTGAATCTCACTAACCATGTGAAAGTTGCTTTGCATAAGGGCCATTTTACGGGCCAAAGCCTGATCCAAATTGGTTCATCGGCCTTGTAGGCTGTTTTATGGCTCTCAACGCGGTTGTCCTTGTGTTATAAACAAGAAAACAGTATGTGTCATATATACTTAAGCCAAAAAAGCAAATCAATTACGAAAAGAAATCTCATTGAATCATATCTTTAGTTTTTCCTTCCTGCAGAGAGCCAAGAACTAGTAGTTCTCCAAAATGGTCCTCCAGCCCTGACAGAGGAAAAAGGCCCAGAATCTGGAAAACACATTGTTGCCCTCCGAAACAAATTTTGACACGAGAAGAAGAGACTATATTGCAGAAGGGAAAAAACCAGAGCAAAGGCTCAGGCTCACGGCCAAAGCACCTCTCCTTCGATGATGATTCCAAATCCTATCAATTCATCCTTGAGAGCCCGTCACTGCAAATCCTTGCCAACCGTCGCCGCCCTGGACTCCAGCAAATCACATTGAAGAATCGAGTTTGGAAGCTGAGACAATCACGAGAAGATGTTCTGGACAGCTCCTCTAATTATATCATCCTTAACCTCGTTGAAAAACAACTATCAGCAAATTTCAGGATGCATGGACACCGATGAAGAAATGGGATCTACAACTTCTAAACAATTTGCAGCAGGGTGAAATAAGAGGCAATCCCATAGTTCAACATCACGAAGAGTATCTTTTATACTTGATATGATCTCCCATATCATAAGTGGCCAGAAAGATTGCAAGCATTCTATGCTTAATTAACCACCAAAGCCTTGGCATCAGAATTCGCCATTATTTATATCCTTTCAACATTTGTTAGTAAATTCATTGGAAGCCGTCGAGATTGGTGGACGTCTCTTTCTAAAGAAGACAAGACAGCCTTTCTGGTCCTACAAGAATTTAATCAAGTGATCCAAATTCTTTATCAATTTGTCATCGACAATCCAGAAAATTTGAAAAAAGAAACAATTTTTTTTTTCCAACAAGAGAAGAAAGAAATGCTGAAGCTCTCAGATGTGAGTCTTAAGTCAGTGTTCCTATCATCCATTCCAAAGTAGATAGCTCTATTAGTTGAAAGACATTTTCAAAATTGAATAGGATAAGAGCACTGAAAAATCTAAAACTCATTACGAAAGTGCAATTGAATTCCAAAACTTTCAAAAATAGCAATTCAATTCTAAAAATTGTCACCAAAGTATCATTGAGTTGGCCATAAAAATTGTCAGGAAGTAATTGTGAGTCCTAATTTTTTTTAAAAAAAATACAATCAAGTCATAAAACTTATCAAGTTGGTATAATCAAGTCATTCCATTAACTTTGTCCAACTTGACAAGGAAAATGTCAACGGGTTTTAAAATTTGATTACATCGACTTGACTAGTTTCAGGACTTAATTGCACCAATTTGATAAGATATAGGATTTGATTGTAATTTTTGAAAATTTTAACACTCAATTGTATTTTATGACAACTTTTAGGATAAAGTTTTAGAGCTAATTGCACTTTTATGATACTTTCATAATAAGTTTTAGGATTTCAACCGCACTTGTTCCAAATTGAAATGGAGGAGTTGTTGATGCCACACTTGGCAAACTCCAGTTAATCCATATTGCAATAGTAGAATATTGTCCGTGAAGAAAAGCAATGAAGGATTACTTGCATGACAAAAGAGAGAATTCGACATGACCGGTTTAAAGCCCGGCTTGCAGATCAAGTGCTTGCCAAAGGAATCCTCTTGGACATGCTGCAGCAAAGAATAAACGGCATTTCTGGAAAGTCTAGTTCTCAAATCTCCCAGATGAAGAGAAGGAAGATATAGATTTCTTTGTGAAAAGATATTCCCAAATAAAAAAAAAAAAGACATGTTTCATCTGTGATCGCAAAGGACACTTTGCAAAAAAATTGCCCTCAAGCCAAGAAAAAGGAACGCATATGTTGCAAACCATTGAGAAGAAGACTGGAGTACTTTTCCAAGGAGATGATCTTGAATCAATTTTATACTTCTGATCAATGACCCAGATCTAGATGATAGTTTTACTTCTTTTCCCAAGATCCGAAAACACCAAACATCCAAAGTTTTTGTCAGACCTCTCATGCTCCCAAACCATGCATTCTCGTTCGTATCTTTCCTTCCAAACATGGCAAGCCTATTTCAGTTATTGCCCTCATAGACATTGAGGCAAATGCTCATACCTTTGATCTTAAAATTCTTCCACAAGAAATTTGGTAAATCCCAAAGTCATCACAAATCAGGGAAAATTGTGAAAAAAAGTCCTAAATCTATTACATTTGTATCAATTTAGTCCTAAACCTTTTAATAGTGCCAATTATAGTCCTAAATCTTTGATTTAATGCCAATTCAGTCTTTCCAACTAACTTTGATAGGATATTGCTGACATGGAAGTCAACCAGCTTACATGGCAATGCCGACGTAGACATGAATAATTTTTAATAATATTTTAATTTTTTTATTTATCATCTATTATTTATTTATGTCTTTCTTTTTTCCTTTGTTCTTCTTATTCTGGTGTCGGCCACTAGTCACAGGCGATGGCCGAGCAGGTTGGCCTTGCTTGGGTGAGTGTCGGTATCTACCTCCACATAGAGAGGTAGTAGCAAATAATAAATTATAATCGGAGAATTGGAGTTAGGGCTCTAATATTTTTCACACTTAAGTTACGTTTGTTTAGTAGAAAATAAATAATTTGGAAACCATTTCTTCAAAAATGATTACCTGTGTCGTTTACAAAAACTAACGAATAAAAATATTTGCATTGTCAAAAAAAAATTTAAACATATATTGTTGTTATAAAAATAATTTCCATCGATCTATCATTTCAATTGAAACAAACGATCATTTTCAAAAGATTTTTCTAAATTGAAATTACATTCAAAACCTAGAATATATATAAAAAACAAATCAATTTGATGTAAAACTCACGATATGAATCACTAGTTTATGCTCAAAGAAAAACTTTTCCACAAGCTTAGGGAAGCCCACGAACTTTTTCATTTTCCTCTTATATACTTTTGGCCCCACACGCACGACTAATCCATTGGCCAAACCGACATGTTCATCTTCTCCAACAAAAAGAAACAAATCCTTTGCCCATTGAGAGAAAAAAAATAAAATCAGCAACTTCTTTATTTCAAACCACTTCTCACTCTCAATTTGGATTAGGGGAAGGTTCCCTCGAAGGCCTAATTATTTCTACCGTATGAATCGGTCGACATCCTTCCTTCGAATCTATTTTGAATTCGAGACATATTTTTCACAAATAAAAATTTCTAATCCTCACTGATCTAGTTAGTCACGTCCACTCTAACGCTCACCTTCCACCACCTACCGATGCACCACCACCTGCTCCTCCTCCTCATGGCGGCAACCGCTCTCCTTCTCCTCCTCCCGACGGCACCGTCTCTCTCCGCCAGCGACTTTCTCTCCACCTGCAACCGAACCTTCAGCTGCGGCCGCCTCGTAAACATCTCCTACCCCTTCACCGGCCTGCGCACTGTGCCCGCCAGAGTTCCGCCTCAGCTGCGACGGCTACTACCCCGAGCTCACTGCCTGACTCCCTCACATACAGAGTCTGGGCACTCGACCAGACTCGCCGATCGCTCGCTCTCTCAAGAGCCGATCTTTACAACACCACCGCCTGCTTGCAGCAATACGCCAACACCACCCTCAACTCCACCATCTTCACCCTCGCTAGTGACCGCGAAGGCCTCACCTTGTTTTACGAGTGTTCGAAGTTGACGAACATCAATCCCGATAATCAGTTCAGTTGCGAGATCAATGGGACCGAGACGGACAACTATTACTTGATCGGTGCTGTCCCCACTGACCCGATTCTTAATGGGAGCAAGTGTGAAGTGAGCGTCACGGTCCCAATTCAGCAGTTCGCGGCGTACATGCTCACCGCAGATGAGTCGAGGCTCATAGAGGTTCTGCTATTGGGTTTTCAGGCGAATTACACGAATCCGTACAAGGTTCAGTGCGTGACGTGTGGTGGGATTGGTGGGGAGTGTGGGTTTGACTCCGATCGGGGGAAGCCCATTTGCATTTGTGGATGACCAAATTTGTCCCACATCCCCCAGCAAGCCCATTCGGACTACAGGCACTTCAACTGACCCCCTTTCTGTCCGTTCAAATCAATCGGATGACATGCTCCGGAATTGCCGATCTGAAACTGAGTCTTTTTCTTGTCATGCATGCTACTTTCCCCCTTGCACCTTTTACTTTAGTCAAGGAACAGCCCCATAGCAGAGAAGCTTTTTGATGAAGCTCGAGGCTAGAACCGATAGCTCCCTTGTTATAGATAGATGGAAAAGGATGTGGCATTCCAATCCAATCCAATCCAATCGAAGGGGAGATGAAGTTACTTGAAATAGATCAATATCACTTTATGGATAGTTTACGGATGATTTCCAACACATAAAGGACTTCATGTCTTGAATATGATTTGAAACTACGGACAAGGTTTTCACTCTTTGGGCGTTTGCTATAGGCAATTCTTGCATATGCTCAATTGATAGCATAACAGTCTTTGGGTTATTACAAGAGTAATATCTTGTTGCAAGCTACAAATTTTGAAGAAATTGATTTCATAACAATCTATAATTATTTATTATTTAGTTTTTTGTGATCCAGAATAGACTATTATTCTCACAGTAAATTAAAAACTGTCACTCAATCATTTTTCTTTTATAATTGTAGTCAACCCTAGAAATAATAGATTTTTCCATGTCCATTGATCCAACAGGCGAAGAAAACTTATTATAGGTAAACTTCTCTTTGACATCACTGGATTTGTATCTCTTGTTTTGGTAAATTGCCGATATCTTTTAAGTGATTGAAAATGATAGATGGAGCATCTACTATTGGTGCTTCAATACCTACAATTGCCATCATTCTCACATGGAAGGTTCTACTCTTCAAGAGCAAGAAAGATGGCGAAGTTGAGCAATCGATAGGAACCCTTGATCTCTTGTTCTAAGAAGATACTGATATACCGATTTGAAGAAAATGACAAAATCATTTTCAAAGAAACTTGGTCAAGAAGGATTCAATGTAGTGTATAAAGGAAAGACCAAAGATGGTTGTCTTGTGGCAATGAAAATTCTAGTAGAGCTGAAAACTAGCCCAAAAGAATTTATCAATGAAGTTGTGAGCATTAGTAGAACTTCTCACATTAATGTAAGCAGTCTCTTAGGTTTTTGTTATAAAGGGAAGAAAAGAGCTCTAATATTCAAGTACATGCCTAATGGTTTGTTGGATAAGTTCATATATTCTAGAAGAGCTTTAAACACGAGTAGTTCTTTGGAATGCAAGATACTATATCAAATTGCAATTGGCATTGCTCATGGGCTAGAGTATGTGCATTGAGGCTGCAATACCAGGATCTTGCATTTCAATATAAAACTTTAGAACATCTTACTCGATAGAGATTTTATCCTCGAATTTTGAATTTCAGCCTTGCTAAACTTTGTCATGGACGAGAGAGTGCTGTATCAACTCTCGGCATGAGAGGAACGGTCAGATTTATTGCACCAAAAGTTGTTTGATGAAACTTGAAGAGAGTCTCTCACATGTCTGATGTTTATAGTTACGGAACGTTGGTTCTTGATATGGCAGGCATAAAAAATTCTGACATCGAAGTTTCCAATAATGGTGAAATATACTTTCCAAAATGGATTTATGGGAATTTAGAGCTAGGCAAAGATTTGAAATTGCCGATGAATGTGACAAGGGAGGAGGAAGTGCTGGCGAGGAAGATGGTCATTGTGAGTTTGTGGTGCATTCAAACCAGTCCATTTGATCAACCATCAATTGTGAAGGGGATAGAAATGTTGGTAGGAAGCTTTGAATCACTACAAATGCCGCTAAAGCCCATCTTGTATTCTCCATTGCGAGAATTGTCGCAACGCTGGGAAATGTTGATGTCAAATTCTAATGGGAGCCACGAGGAGGATAGAATAATGGAGAATTTAGAGGAAAGCAACAATGGATGATAAAGTTGTAGTGCACGATATAACTCCTCGAGGTAATTGTCATGCCTTAATTTAGGTTGAATATGTCGTTCATAGAGTTGTGATGAAAGTACAGAGGACGGTTTTGTTATAATTGTCCGCATATCATATTCTTGCAAACATTCACGTCAAGATCAATATTTAGAATAATATAACAAATATAGTTTTATATCCATGCGACAGGTGACATCTTGCTAGCTTAACCGTGAAATTAGTGTGAATGAGACCATATTTTCTAGATGTGTGACATGTCAAAAGCATCTAATTCGTAAACAATTAGCTGGGGAAGATGATAGGAAGAGATGCAAGCTCTCATAACAGATAATCCTATAGGAATAATAGGTTCATTACGAAAATTCCATAATTAAAAGAACCAACCCCAATAATATTTTCTTAAACAATACTAAGTCTTTGCCATCGAAATTTCTTGAATAATATACTGTTACCTTATGACCATGCATTTTGGCTTTTTTACAAGCATTAAGAACTTAAAAACATTGCAATATACTGAAAGGGCTGCCTACAATAAGAAATTAAGATCTGTAGACGCAATCGACTATATTTGGGCGAATATGCTGTTCAAAATATGGAAAATTTTCCAAAAAGTCCAAAACGATTGGCTATTTTAGTCTTAAATCTTTTGATGATTTGCAAATTTAGTTCTTTTGGCCAACATTGATTGGAAATTACTAACGTGGATGTTGGTAGTTCTACGTGATATAGCCGGATCAGGATCGGGTCATGGGCCTTGTAGGGTGTTTTATGGTTCTCAACGCATGTGTCATAAACAAGAAAACAATATGGTTCGAATAAAGTTAAGCAAAAAAAGCAAATGAATTATCAAAATAAATCTCATCGAATCATATCTTTACATATGCAATATCACCTACGGTTGAAGATTGAAAGCCTCAATTTTTTAAATGACGCCCGCATGTATATGTACATATATGTGTGCGTGTCTACATGTTTCATCCTTTCATATTTTCCCTAATTGGGAGAGTCTCGGGATGAAAGTAATTTTACCTGGCCCAGAAAATTTCCCAGATCAAATTTTCTATCAGCGTAGGCCAAAGTAGGGGTGTCAAAAAAACTCGACCCGACCTAACCCAAACACGACCAAACACAAAACAAGTATAATACATGTTTCGAGTCTTGATACTGTTCAAATAACAAATATAAAACAAACAACGAAATGTATTTCGAATTGAGTCAGAGTTAAAACATTGTTCGATTCGGAAGACATTAACATCCATTTTCCAAACAAGCCAACCAAACACAAACAGTCAAAACAATGTAAAAGACAGCAGCAGTATCGAAAAGAGATTACGGGCCATGCGATCCGAGGGCACGTCACCGTCACGCGGAGATCCCCGAGCACGGAACGGGCGCGCGGTTGCTTCGATGAAGAGCGTGCTCCCCACCTGCTCTTGCCTGGCGTGGAGGGAGAACTTTTCCTCGAGGGGAAAAATTGGGGACAGGTGGGGGGCCCGATACGGAGCGTGGGCTCCACATCAGGTTGCCCATCACGAGGTGCGGTCATGATTGGATACTGGATAGAATGGACGGTCTCTCTCTCGCTTTGCATTTTCTACTGCCGCTTGTGCTTGTGTCACGGGCCGATCCAAGAGGTTCCCCAAGTACGACCCTGACTCGTTCGTGATCAAGTTCCTCGCATTTCGGATTCCCAACGAGCGCCTCCCGGCCTTTTAAGTCCTTAGCCTCATTTATGTCGGTAGCGTAGTTGATAGTTGTCATAAGTGTCGATGGTTAGTAGAGTCATTAGTGTCGATAGATAAGGCGGGTGCGATCTCGTCCGCCACGGTTAAGTTCTAGATCAATTGTTGTAATCGAGGCCCTCGACTATAAGAAGGGTGTCCTCCTTCATTTGTAATCATCCACTACTTCCACAATACAAAGCTTCTATCTTTTTGAGCTCCTCTCTCTAGATTCTTTCTCTCTCTACGATCCGGTAAGCGAGCGAGTGAGCGTTCGATCGAGCAAGGCTTGGCTTAGGTGCTTCCGGCGATCCAATCCGATCCTAAAGTGCCCGAGTCGCGCGCGGTCACGATCCCAATCGATCAGCCCGTGACAAGTGGTATCAAAGCAAAAGAGAGATCCGTTTTCGGAGATTGAAGAGCGCCAACTGTTTGAAAGAATGTCAAGCCAAGATGCGGCTATAGTTGGAGAGGCCGTGCAAGTCAAGGATACTCGCGGCCGATCAAAGAAGAGGGAGACCTCGGTGGATGCTGCGGCTGCGTTCGATGAGAAGCTCGGGGAGGTCCGGAGTGCCGTGCTCGAACTCATGGAAGGTCTTGACGATGTGCGAGACCGGATCATGGAGGTTGAGGGCTCGCTCCGTGAGGACTTCACGACCGGCATCAACCAAGCTACGGCTCCATTGTTCGACAAGGACGAAGCTCTCGAAGCATCGATCGATGGTTTGAAACTTTGAACGAGCGCGTCCAAGTGATTGAGGAGGTAAGCCCGTGAAGGGAAGAGGTCGAAGTCATGAAGGCGGAGATCCAAGAGCTCAAGACCGAGCTCGCCCTATGCAAACTTAGCATCACCAATGGTGCGGTGTCCGCTCAAGCGATGCCCAAAATTGAGGTGCCGAAACCAAAGGAGTTCAAAGGCAACCGATCCGCCCAAGAGGTGGACAACTTCGTGCCCCGGAGCATGGAGCAATACTTTGGCGCCGTCAACATCCGAGACGAGCCGATCAAGGTACGAACCGCTTCGATGTTCCTTACTGATACGGCCATGCTTTGGTGGCGTAATAGGTGCGATGAGGTTAGACGCGGCGCCGATCCCGTGAACACGTGGGATGACTTCGTGAGGGAGTTCCGCGACTACTTTTTCCCCGAGTTCGCTCAACAAGAAGCCCGTAGCATGCTCTATCGCCTCGAGCAAAGAGGTGCGATCCGAGAGTACGTGAAGGAGTTCACGGAGCTCAAACTCCAAATTCGCAACCTAAGCGAAGAGGAGGCATTCGGAGCGTTCATGGATGGATTGAAGCCATGGGCACAACTTGAGTTGAAGCGGCGGGACGTGAGTAGCCTTGCGCGTGCGCTAAGCCTGGCCGAGTCACTCGTCGAGCTTACCAAGGGTGAACCAAGGAACAACCGAGCAAGAGATTGGAGGTCGGATCGACCTTGCGAAGACGAAGCGAGAAGCACTCCCCGAGGCATGCATGAACAAAGCGGCCGAACCAAAACATGGGGAGAAGGAACTTCCAAGCCGTCCTTCCAAAGGGGTCGACCACCGACGGACTACGCGAGTAAGTTCGATCAACCTCTGCCCTCTCCTTGCTTTATTTGCAAAGGTCCGCACTGGACCCAAAAGTGCCCAAAGAGGGGTTGAATCAACACCCTCCTTGCCATCGAAGAGGAGAAACCCAAAGAAGAGGGAAGGCAAGTCCGACTTGGAGCGGTGAAGAGGATCAACTCCGTCCAAGCCCGGTCGCCAACCAAAGGAGGAATTACACCGAACACGGACATGTTCTTCGTAGAGGTCGAAGTGTGCGGCCGAACGCTTTACGCTTTGGTTGACACGGGAGCGTCGAACATGTTCATGTCGACTGAGGCGGCAAAAGCCTTGGGTCTTCGCGTGGAGCCATCCGGGAGGTCATACAAGCCCATCAATTCGGGCGACTTCTGTGGCGTAGGAGCATCTCCTGATGTGGACGTCAAGATTGGCGAATGGAAAAAGGCAAGATGACTTTCAAGGTAATCCCACTTGACGACTATGATCTCATTTTTGGTATGCAATTCTTCGAGAGTGTGGGAGCTATGATCGACATGAGGACCAAATGCATCATAGTCCCCGACCAAAAATGCCTGACGATCATCCTCATGGTCAAAGGGGTGGTCGACACCAAGACCATCGCGTCAATCCGACGCCTCGACAAGAACTTGAAGTCCGTGAAGCGACTAAACAAGTTGGCCGAGGTAAAGCCGAAGGTAGAGTTGGATCCTACTCCAACACACGCCATGCCGATTCAAGTGCTCTTCCCCGAGGTTGAGTACACGTCATATGCTCCGACCAAACCGATGGTGGAGCCGTGTGCCAAGTCCAAGTTGATCATAGAAGGTTGCGGTCCATCGTACGTGAGCGTCCACACCAAACAATACCGAAACAAGAGAGCCCGTGCCAAAGCCAATGCTCGTACCAAGAAGGCTACCCGTCAAGCTATGAGCGACGAGGACGTCGCTCGATTGAGTGGGGGAGAATGTCACGGGCGGTTTGAAGGCCGATCCAAGAGGTTCCCCGAGTACGACCCTAACTCGTCCGTGGTTAAGTTCCTGTGCTCGCTCGGATTCCCAACGAGCCTTCTCCCCGAAGCTTCTAGAAGTCATTAGCCCCATTTATGTCGGTAGCCAGTAGTTGATTGTTGTCATAAGTGTCGGTGGTTAGTAGCCGCCATTAGTGTCGGTAGATGAGGTGGTGCGATCTCGTCTGCCAGTTAAGTTCTAGATCAATGGTTGTAATCCGAGGCCCTCGACTATAAGAAGGGGTGTCCTCCTTCATTTGTAATTATCCACTACTTCCGCAATACAAAGCTTCTATCTTTTCAGAGCTCCTCTCTCTAGATTATTTCTCTCTCTACGATCCGGGTAAGCGAGCGAGTGAACGTTCGATCGAGCAAGGCTTGGCTTAGGTGCTTCGGCGATCCAATCCGACCCTAAAGTACCCGAGTCGCCACGCGGTCACGATCCCAATCGATCGGCCCGTGACACTTGCATCAAGAACCTTTGCCTCCTTGATTTGGATGAGTAGAGTCGAGTTTCAGAGTCGATTTGCTTGTCTCTGAGATGCTTTTCCAGATAATCTTGGGAGTATTCACTAAAATTTTTGCTAGTGGCTGAAGTCACTGTCGAAATTTCTGCTGCTTGTTATCAAAAGTACTTATTGTCTTTTATAAAATATCTCTGGATGATAATTTAAAATAAAAATTGTTATGAGCGAGGCAGGAACAAGTAGAAATGTTTTTATGTTGGGGGTAAAACGTTCCTCTCCCCAACAATATCTGGAAAATGCATCGGTATTATTTTCAAATGAAAAACTTCAAGTACTTCCTCCGATTTTAAGATCCACACCAATTCCCATATTCAGAATTCTGAAATATATGTATATTAATTTTCCCTTGTCGCTCTCTCCTAACAATTTTTTTAAAAATGTTTTCAAAATTTGCAAGATAACATTGGGGGTAAAAATAATTACATTTTAAATGAAACAAATAGAAAAAAAGAAAATCCAAGACCGGATGGGTCGGTACCCATTTTAGAAATAATTACATTTTAAATGGAACAAAAAAAAAAAAAAAAGAAGAAGAGGAAAACCCGGAAACCCGACTCGACCCGACCCGAATTTCCGATGCGAGTCTAATGTGTTTCGGGTCGGGTCGGGTAACATCAAAACCCAACCTGACCCGACCCATTTACACCCCTAGGCCAAAGGGGCCAAACCCAACTAGAGTAGACGGAAATGGAAGTACTAAAACAATTAGCCTTGCAGAGGCTGTTCCACCTTCCTCCTAAATGGTCCTCCATTTGCTGGCCCTGGTAGAGGCAAGCCCAAAATCTCCAAAACACATTGTCGCCCTCCCGAACAAATTTCGGCACATAAGATGTAGAGACAATATTGCTGGAGCGAAAAAACCAGAACAAATGCTCATGCTCACGGCCACAGCCCCTCTCCTTTGATGATGATTCCAAATCCTATCAAATCATCCTCGAGAGACAATCACTGTAAGTCCTGGCCAGCCATTGCTGGCCGGGACTCAGCAAATCCCGTTCAAGAATCGAGCTTGGAAGCTGAGGACATTTATGAGAAGATGTTCCGGACAGCTCCTCTGAATCTATCATCCTTAACCCTGTTGAGAAACCACTATCGGTAGACTTCAGGATGCATGGTGGATCTGACACTGATGAAGATACGGGATCCGCAACTTCCAAATCATGTGCAGCAGGGCGAAACAAGAGGTAATCCCATATTTCAACATCACGAAGAGTATCTTTCACACTTGATGATCTCCCATATCATAAGTGGCTGGAGAGATTGCAAGCGTTATGTGCTTAATTGACCACCAAAGCCCTTAGCATCAGAGTTCGCCATTATTATATCTTTTAACAGTTGTTAGTAAATTCATTGGAAGCCGTCGAGATTGGTGGACGTCTCTTTCTAAAGAGGACAAGACAGCCTTTCTGGTCCTGCAAGAGTTCAATCAAGTGATCCTAATTCTCCATTAATTTTTCATCGACAAGCCAGAAAATTCGGGAAAAAAAAAAAAACAGTTTTTCCTTACAAGAGAAGAAATCTTGACAAACACTCCAAAGAAATGCTGAAACTCCCAGATGTGAGTCTTGAGTCAGCGTTCCTATCATCTATTCCAAAGTAGATAGCTATATTAGTGGAAAGATCTTTTCAAAATTGATAAGTGCATTGAAAGTTCTAAAACTCATTACAAAAATGCAATTGAATCCAAAACTTTTTAAAAGAGCAATTCCAATTTAAAAATTATCACAAAGTATAATTGAGTCTTCATAAAACTTATCACGAAGTGTAATTGAGTCCTAAATTTTTTTAAAAAGTGTAATAAAATCTTAAAACTTATCAAATTAGTGCAATCAATCATTTCCATTAACTCCATCTAACTTAACAATAAAAATGCCGATAAGTTTTAGAACTTGATTACATCAACTTGACTAGTTTAAGGACTTGATCGCACTAACTTGACAAGATTTAGGACTTGATTGTAATTTTTGAAAGTTCTAAGACTCATTTGTACTTTCATGACAAGTTTTAGGATTTTCAGTGCACTTGTTCCAAATTGAAATAAAAGAGTTGTTGATGCTACACTTGGCAAACTCCAGGTAGTAATCCATATTGTAATAGTAGAATTGTGTCTTTGAAGAAAAGCAATGAAGGATTACTAGCATGACAAGAGAGAATTTGATAAGGCCGGTTTAAAGCCAGACTTGCAAATCAAGTGCTCACTCAAGGATTCCTCTTGGACATGCTGCAGCAAAGAAGAAACGGCATTTCTGGAAAGTTTAGTTCTCAAATCTCCCAGATGAAGAGAAGGAAGATATAGACTTCTTTATGAAAAGATATACCCAAGCAAAAAAAAAACAAAAGATAGATGTTTCATCCGTGATTGCAAAGGACGCTTTGCAAAAAAGAAGAAGAAAAGAATGCCCTCAAGCCAAGAAAAAGGAATGCATATGTTGCAAACCATTGAGACAAATACCAGAGCATTTTTCCAAGGAGATGATCTTGAATCAATTTTATACTTCTGGTCAATGATCCAGATGATAGCTTTACTTCTTTTCCCAAATCCAAAAACACCAAACATCCAGAGTTTTTGTCAGACCTGTCATCATTCCAAACCATGCATTCCCATTCATATCTTTCCTTCCAAACATGACAAGCCCATTTCAGTTATTGCCCTCATAGACATTGGGGCAAATGCTCATATTTTTTATCTTAAAATTCTTCCACAAGAAATTTGGTAAATTCCAAAGCCATCACAAATCGGAAAAAAAGTGTGAAAAAAGTCCTAAACTTATTACATTTGTGTCAATTTAGTTATAAATATTTTAATAGTGCTAATTTAGTCCTAAACATTTTGATTTTAGTGCTAATTTAGTTTTTCCGACTAACTTTTGGCTGGATATTGCTCACGTGGACGCTAATCGGCTTACATGGCACTGTTGGCACTAACATAAATAATTTTTAATAATATTTAAAAATTTCTTTGATTATTTATTATTTATTATTTATTTCCGTCTTTCTTTTTTCCTTTCTTCTTCATATTCCGATGCTGGCTATTGGCCATAGGCTATGGCCAAGTGGGTTGGCCTTGCCTGAGTGACTATCAGTAGGGTGTACAACAGACTAAGTATACCTGAGAGCCAGATTGGCCCACCCGGAAAATAGGGTTGGAACCGGTTCCGTTGAAATTGATCTAGGAACTTGTTCCAAAAATTCAGATTCGGTTTGAACTGGTCTAGGAATTAGTTCTAAATGAATACTCACTCGGGAATCAAATCGATCGGACCGGGTTAGGAATAGGTTTGGGAACCAGTTTTATAGGTCCAAAAGTCCAAAATCCTATCCTTTTTTTTTCCCTGATTTATAATCTTGGAATTGCATTTTTCCTCTCGCACGGTGCTTCTCCTTTGTCGTTCCTCTTCCTCACTCGTTTCCCTCCCTCGATGGCTGACGGTCTCACCATCCATTACCAGCTCATGGTCGCACCATTCATCGCATAGGATTTTTGCTTTGCCTTATGATCTTTGTTCGTGATAATTAGCCTTATGGATCCTTAATTTCGTTTAATCAAAAATTTCATTTTCTTATTGATTACATGTGCTTAATGTTTGGATATAAATTAGGAGGATTACGTTATTTTCTCACGTATTAATGTAAAATTCGAAGTCGTATAGAATATCAAGCAATTGCAAAATAAGTTCTAATGGAAACAGGGTTGACCTTGGAACCTAACCGGAAAAACAAGATGGTTCCAAAATAGGAGCTACTACAAATAGGGTCGGCTACAGGGTTTAAAAAGGGGAACTGCTTATCATAGGGTCAAGTAATTGGTTTAGGTCTGAAACCTACCCATCCAGAACCTGATCATCCATAACTATTAATAACTATATTCACATGAAGAGATAATAGCAAATAATCCACTATAATAAAAAAATCGGAATTACGGCTCTAATATTTCTCACACTTAAGCTCTGTTTGTTTTGTGAGAAATAAATTATTTGAAAAGAATTTCTTTAAAAACAATCACTTGTATCTTTTACAAAAATGAACAAATAAAAATATTTGCATTGTCCAAAAAAATACTTAAACATATAGGGTTAATACCCTGAAAAACCCAAAACTAGTACACTTGTGACAAATTTACCATAAACTATTTTTTTGACCATGAAAAATCCCAAACTGATACACTTGTAAAAATTTTCCCCGACTAACCATAAAAAACCATAAATTGGTACATTGATGACAAATTTACCCTAAACTAATTTATTCGACTTCAAAAACTCAAAACTAGTAAATTTGTGACAAATATACCCTTCGCTGAATTAGATTAATACAAAAAAAAATCACAAAAATTGTAAATTGCAACAAACGAAACGTAAAATCCCAAATTGATATATCAATTAATTGTCACGTGTCATTTAACTTAATAATTTAACAATAAAATTTAATAAAAACTAACATAGAGTAAATTTGTCACAAGTGTACCAGTTTGAGGTAAATTTGTGAAAGGTATACCAATTTGGAGTTTTGGGTGGTCAAAAAAATAGTTTGGGGTAAATTTGTTATAGGTGTACCAGTTTTGGGTTTTTAAGGGTATTAACCCAAACATATATTATTGTCATAAAAATATTTTTCATCGACTAATCATTTCGATTGAAGTAAGTGATCATTTTAGGAAAATATTTTCTAAATTCAAATGACATCCAAAATCCAAAGTATTTATTAAATAAATAAATCAATTGAATGTAAAAGGGAAAATGTCACAAATGGTCCCTATGTTATTGCTTAATGTGCAATTTGGTCCTTGAACTTTTGATCGACTCAATTTGGTCTCTAAACTATTGATAAATGTCCGATTTAGTCTTTCATTACTTTTTTTTCTTCTTCTCTCTTCCCTCCACCGGCTTCGGAAGAGGGAAGCCGGCGTCGGGCGAGGGGCTCCCTCGTAGGTGTCGGGCGAGGGGCTCCCTCGCAGATTGGCGGGCCACCCCCGCGTCCGGTGAGGACGGCCCTTGCCCAACGCCGGCGAGGGCGACCCTCGCCGACGCGGCTTCCCTCCCGGAGCCGGCGGAGGGAAGAGAGAAGAAGCAAAAAAAAAAGTAATGAAAGACTAAATCAGACATTTATCAATAGTTCAAGGATCAAATTGAGCCGATCGAAAGTTCAGGGACCAAATTGAGCCGATCGAAAGTTCTATGACCAAATTGCACATTAAGCAATAATATAGAGACCATTTGTGACATTTTCCCAATGTAAAACTCACGACATGAATCACATGTTTAAGCTCCACGCAAAAACTTTTCTACACGGTCGAACCAAGAAGTCACGTTCTTTTTAAGTTCTTCAAACGGTGGATCCAGCGAAATAACTGTGCGGCTCTTCATGCTTAGGGAAGCCCAAGAACTTCTTCATTTTCCTTTTATATACTTTGGCCCCACACGCCCGACTAATCCGTTGGTCAAACCGACATGTTCATCTTCTCCAACAAAAAGAAACAAAATCCTTTGCCCATAGAGAGAAAAAAAAAAATCAGCTACTTCTTTATTTCAAACCACTTCTCACTCTCAATTTGGATTAAGGAAAGGTTCCCTTGAAGGCCTAGTTATTTCTACCGTACCAATCGGTCGAGGTCCTTCCTTCAAATTTATCTCGAACTCGAGATATATTTTCCGTAGCTGAAAATTACTTGCTCCTCATTGATCTACTTAGTCACGTCCACTCTCACTCTCACCCTCCACCACCATCACCCACCGATGCGCCACCACCTGCTCCTCCTCCTCATGCCGGCGGCTGCCCTCCTCCTCCTACTCCTGACCGTGCCGTGTCTCTCTGCCGGCAACTCTCTCTTCAACTGCAGCCAAACCTTCAATTGCGGCCCCATCGTAAATGTCTCCTACCCCTTCACTGGCGGCGACCGCCCCGCCCATTGTGGCCCACCGGAATTCCACCTCAGCTGCGACAACGACAAATCCTACCCCGAGCTCACCACCGACTCCCTCACATACAGCGTCCGGACACTCGACCAGACTCGCCGATTGCTCACTCTCGCAAGAACCGATGTTGACGACTATTTTGTCCGACGCTGCACGCAGCCATATGCCAACACCACTCTCAACTCCACCATCTTCACCCTCGCTAGCGACAACGAGGTCCTCACCTTGCTTTATGAGTGTTTGGATTTGACGAACATCAATTTCGACAATCGGTTCGCTTGCCTGATCAATGGGAACTGGGTGGGAAACTATTACTTGATCGGTGCTGTCCCCACTGACCCGAATCTTAACGGGAGCAAGTGTAATGTGAGCGCCACGATTCCATTTATGGCGTCCCCGGCGATGAAGCTCTCCAAAGTGGAGCCTTCCCTGGACGCCATGGAGATGGGTTTTCGGGTGAATTACACGAATCCGTACGAGGATCAGTGCGTGATGTGTGGTGGGATTGGTGGAGAGTGTGGGTTTGACTCCGCTCAGGGGAAGCCCATTTGCATTTGTGGTGACCAAATTTGTCCCATATCCCGCAGCAAGCCCATTCCGACCGCAGGTACTTCAATTGACCCACTTTTTGTTCGTTAAAATGAATCGGATGGCATGCTGCGGAATTGCTGATCTTAGACTGAGATATTTTCTTATCATGCATGCTAGTTTCCCCCTTGCGTCTTTTATTTTAGGCAAGGAACAGCCCAATAGCAGAGAAGATTTTTTGAAAAAGCTTGAGGTTAGAACAGATAGCTCCCTTTTTTAATGTAGATGGAAAAGGATGATGGCATTCCAATCCGATCAAAGGGAGAGGAAGTTACTTGAAGTAGATTAGTATCACTTTATGGATAGTTTACGGATGATTTACTACACAGAAAAAGACTTCATGTCTTGAATATGATTGTGCAAATGCGGATATTCACTACACGGGCAAGGTTTTCACTTTTTGGGTGTTTGCTATTCGGCAATTCCTATTATTGTAGTCAATCCCGGAAATAATAGATTTTCCTTTTCCAGGATTCACTGGGAGGAGAAAATTTATGATAGGTAAATATCTCTTTGACATCACTGAATTTGTGTCCCTCACCTCAGTAAATCGTTAATAACTTTTAAGTGATTGAAAATGACAGGTGCAGCGTTTGTTGTTGGTGCTTCAATTTCTGTAATTGCCATCATTTTCGCATGGAAGGTTCTTATCTTCAAGAACAAGAAAGATTGTGAAATTGAGCAATTAATGGGACTCCATAGATCTCTTGTTCCAAGGAGATACCGATATACCGATTTGAAGAAAATGACAAAATCATTTTCAGAGAAACTTGGTCAAGGAGGATTTGGTGTAGTGTATAAAGGAAAGATCAAAGATGATTGTCTTGTGGCAGTGAAAATTTTAATAGATTCCAAAAGTAGCCCAGAAGAATTTATCAATGAAGTCATGAGCATTAGTGGAACTTCTCACATTAATGTAATCATTCTCTTAGGTTTTTGTTACGAAGGGAAGAAAAGAGCTCTAATATTCGAGTACATGCCTAATGGTTCGTTGGATAAGTTCATATATTCTGAAAGAGCTTTAAATATGAGTAGTTCTTTAGAATGGAAAATGCTCTATCAAATTGCAATTGGCATTGCTCGTGGATTAGAGTATCTATACCGAGGTTGCAATACCAGAATATTGCATTTTGATATAAAACCTCAAAACATCTTGCTTGATCGAGATTTTACCCCGAAGATTTCAGATTTCGGTCTTGCTAAACTTTGTCATGGGCGAGAGAGTGTTGTATCAATTCCTGGCATGAGAGGAACAGTTGGGTTTATTGCCCCAGAAGTTGCTTGTCGAAACTTGGGGAGAGTCTCTCACAAATATGACGTTTACAGTTATGGAATGTTAGTTCTTGATATGATAGGCATCAGAAATTTTGACATCAAAGTTTCCAACAATAGTGAAATATACTTTCCAGAATGGATTTATAGGAATTTGGAGCCCGGCAAAGATCTGAAATTGCCGATGAATGCGACAGAGGAGGAGGAAGTGCTAGCGAGGAAGATGGTCATTGTGAGTTTGTGGTGCATTCAAACCAGTCCATCTAATCGACCTCCAATTGTGAAGGTGATAGAAATGTTGGAAGGAAGCTTTGAATCACTACAAATGCTGCCGAAGCCCATCTTGTATTCTCCATCACGAGAATTGTCGCAAAAATGGGAAATGACGATGTCGAATTCCAATGGGAGCCATGAGGAGGATGGAATACTAGAATTTTTGGAGGAAAGCAATAACTGATGGTAAAGTGGTAGTGCACAATATAACTCCTCGAGGTAATTGTCATGCCTTTTTTAAGATTGAATATGTTGTTCTTAGAGTTGGAATGAAAGTAGAGAATACGGTTTTGTTATTATGTCTGTATATTAACATCGATGTCAACACCAACATTTAGAATAATGTAATAAATATAGTTTTAGATCTTGCTAGTTTGACAGTAAAATTAGTATGAATGTGACCATATTGCTAGATGTTCGACTCTTCCAAAGCACCTAATTCGTAAAGAGTCAGCAAGGGAAGACGAAAGGAAGAAAGTGCACGCTCTCCTAATTGATAATCCTACATGAATAATAGGTTCATTACAAAATTTCCATAATTAAAACAACTAACTCCCGATAATATTTTTCGAAACAATTCTAAGTCTTTGCCATCGAAATTTCTCGAATAATACATTGTCACCTTTTGACTATGCATTTTAGCTTTCTTTTAAGCATTAAGCACTTAAAAACATTGCAGCTGCTGAAAGGGCTACCGACAATCAGAAATTAAGATCTATAGACACAACCATTGACTATATTTGGGTGAATATACTGTTCAAAATAGGAAAAATTGTCCAAAATGTGAAAAATTTATTGTACGGAGGCTAATTTAGTTATAAACAATTCAATTTGACCATATTAGTCTTAAATCTTTTGACAATCTGCCGATGTAGTTTTTCTAGCCAATCTTGTTTGAAAATCACTAACATGGACAATAGTAATCTTATGTGGCATGGTCAGATCAAAATCGGCTCATGAGCCTTGTAGGCTGTTTTGTGGCTTTCGTTAGTGTCTTGTGTTATAAACAAGATAACATTATGATTCATATAAAGTTAAGCAAAAAAAGTAAATTAATTATGAAAAGAAATCTCATTGAATCATACTTTCTTCTTCTCATTTCTCTCTCTTCTTCTTCAAGCTTTGGCCAGTCGCTGGCCTCGGAAATGACTGATGACCGGCAAGACAAGGATTGGCGACCTCATCGAACCTTGTCCAATAGATTGCTAGCATCCAACGGCAGTGCACGGCGACGGCAGTGGCGGCAATCGATGGCAATGGCAACGGAAGAAGAAGAGAGAAGGAAAAAGAACAAGAAAAAGAGAAGAAGAGAAAAGGGAGAAAAGAAATTTAGGTTTGCTTGATTATGAAATTATTTCAGGAAATAAAAATGTAACTTTTTTTTTTACTATTTGATTCTGTTCCAAATTTATTCTCAAGAACAAAAGAATAGAATTTGTTACCATTTACCAAACGTGCTCTTACTTACCCTAGAGAATTCCTTGGATGAATCGGCTATCAGCATAGGTCCAATAGGGCCAAACCCAACTAGAGTAGATGAAGGGCGAGTTTGGCAACTCATCAAACGGTAACAAATTCTATTCTTTTGTTTTCAAAAGTATATTTAGAGTAGAAATCTATATGGTAAATTTTTTATTTCTGATAATAGATTTGTAACAGAATCAAGGGGTAAAAAAAAGTTATTTCTTTGTTTCTCAAAACAATTCCAGAATCAAGCAAATGTAAATTTCTCTTTTCTCTTCTTCTTGTTCTTCTTCCTTCTATCTTCTTCTTCCACCGCAGCCGTTGTCGGCCACCACCGTTGCGGCTACCCACCAATGTCAGTCACCAGGGACCAATTAGGCGAGCTCCGACGAGCTTGTCGGAGACTCGCCCAGCCATTAGTGAGTCTCGTCCAACTACCAACGAGGCTTGGCTGACGAGGCACGGACTCGCTAGAGGCCGTGACGCTCCGGCGAAGTTGCCAACCCTTGTCTAGTAAGTTGTCAATCATCTTGAGGTCGGCAACCGGCCAAAGTTGGAAAAATAAGAGAAAGAAAAGAAAAAGGTAACAAAATTATTAAAAGATTAAAAGAAATCAATTTGGATTAGAAGCTTTGAGGACGTTGCCAAAAGTAATTTTATTTTGGGAATAAAATTTTTTGACAGTTACCAAACATCTTCAAATATTTAGAAATTGTTTCTGAGAACAAAATAAAAAAGAATAATTTTTTATAAGAAATTATTCGAGAACAGAATAATTACTAAACACATCTAAAAATGGGAGAACTAGAACAAATTAGCCTTGTAGAGGCTGTTCTCAATTGGTAGACAGAAATTTCTTTGGCCCAAAATAGTGTTCTCAAGTCCCGCAGCAATATACTCAAATCAATTGATTCCAAGTTATCCGTTGTACGATCAATGGATGCAGAAAACATTAACAGTACAGCCCCGACTTGACCATGCAAAGCACACGGTCAACCAAACAGCAGTAGCCCCTAATGAGCTACTTGGAACTCTGCCCTAGATATGCTCCATAGGATAGAACTCGGGGCCACCCGTCTCCTGACATTGAAAAAACTGAAGGGACGAATTCAATCTCTTTCGGAAAAGTAGCTTGTTCCAGCCTCCCCTTCCTTTGAAGCATTATTTTTTCCTTCCTAGACAGCCAAGAACTAGTAGTTCTCCTCTTAAATGGTCCTTTGTTGGTGTCCTAGGCATAAAGGAACCACAACAATCCATCCTGAACTTGATTATTAAACTATACTACAGTATTAAACTATACTACAGTGATGATACTGTAGGAGAGGTCTTGCGGAAAAATAACTTGATGCCAGGATGATAAAAAGCCATTGGCTTTGGCAGAGGAAAGCCCAGATCTCAAAAACACATTGTCACCCTTGGAAACAAATTTCGACACATGAAAAGAAGAAATAATAGTATTGCAAAAGGGAAAAAACCAAAGCAAAGGCTCAGGCTCACGGCCACAACCTCTCCTTCAATGATGATAACAAATCCTATCAAATCATCCTTGAGAGACCATCATTGTAAGTCCTTGCCAGCCGTGCCCTGGACTCATCAAATCCCTCTGAAGACTTGACTTTGGAAGTTGAGGACAGTTATGAGAAGTTGTTCCAGACAGCTCCTCCGAATCCATCGTCCTTAATCTCGTGGAAAAAATACCATCAACAAATTTCAGGAGGCATGGTGGATCTAACACTGACGAAGATACAAAATCCGCAACTTCTAAGCCATGTGCAGCAGGGTGAAATAAGGTGTCGGACACCTGTAGTGTCAAAACTTGACACGAATGGACACTTAAATGTCAAAAGTTAAGAAAGTGACACTTAAATGCCAAAATTGAAGCAAAATGGATCACTTAAGTGCCAACAGCAAGAAAATCCTGCCAAAATGTTGACGAGGCAATTTTCTAACGAGGTAAGTGCAAAACGACATCATTTTGTACGTTGACGTGACTAGAGAAATACAAAAACCATGTCGTTTTATCTCCGACGTGATAAATAATTAATATAAAAATTAATTTAATTAAATTTAAAATTAAATTTATTTAAAACATTTAAAAAAATTTAAAAATAAAAATAAAAATAAAATTTAAAAAGGGAGAGAGGAGGCACGCGGCTAAGGGCGAGCCCTTGCCGTTGCCGCCTCCCCGCCATCGCCGGGAAAGGCCGGCGACAATGGGAGCAGCGTTAACCGAGTCACCGAGCGCCGGGCCAAGGGGCGGCGGCCTTAGCCGACCAGGTGAGGGCCCGCAAGCCCTTGCCCGGATCTAGGGCAACCAACGCCGACCCTCGCCTAGATCTAGGCGAGGGCTCACAAGCCCTCGTCGCTAGTCGCCCAAGGCCCGGTGACCCTGGCCGACCCTCCCCCACCTTCGCCGACCCTTCTTAGTGACGGCGGGCGGCAGCGGTGGCAATGGCTCAGCCCTCAATCGTCTTCTTCCTCCCCTCTTTTTTTTTTCGTTTTTAATAAAAAATTTAATTCTAAATTTGAAATTTTATTTATTTATTTATTTTTATAATTTAATTTAATTAATTTTTATATTAAAATTCGAATCCGTGCAAAAATGACGTCATTTTTTTGCGTTTCTTTGCTAAGTTATCTCTCCGGCGAGCCATGTAAACGAGAAAAATAATAAAAAATTGCCACATAGGATTTCCGGCGGGGTTCTCCGGAGATGGCACTTAAGTATCCCACTTTTCAAAAAAAGTGGCATTTAAGTGTCATTTTTATAATTTTTTGCACTTAAGTATCCCTTCATGCCAAGTTTGGGCACCTGGAGTGTACTTCTTCCATGAAATAAGAGGCAATCCTATAATTCAACATCATGAAGATGATCTTTTATACTTGATGAACTCCCATATCATAAGTGGCCAGAGAGATTGCAAGAGTTCTATGCTTAATTGACCACTAAAGCCTTGGCATCAGAAATCGCCATTATTGTATTCTTTCAATGTTTGTTACTAAATTCGCTGGAAGCCGTCAAGATTGGTGGACCTCTCTTTCTAAATAAGAACAAGTTCTGGTCCTACCGTCCGAATTCTCCATCAATTTTTCATTGACAATCCGGAAAATCTGAAAAAAAATGAAAAAAAAAATGAAAACAGAGTTCTTAACCTATTATTCCTACAAGAGAAGAGATCTTGACAAACACTCCAACGAAATATTGAAGCTCTTCTCTGCTATAGGAGCAGATGTGAGTCTTAAGCCAGTGTTCTTATCATCCATTCTGAAGTAGATAGCTATATTAGTTGAAAGATCTATTCAAAATTGAAAGGGATAAATGCACCAGAAGTTTAAAAACTTGTTAAGAAAATATAGCTAAAGTACAATCTAACTCTAAAAATTGTCACGTAAGTGCAATTGGGTCCTAATACTTTCAAAAAATGCAATCAAGTACTAAAAATTGTCATGAAAGTATAATTGAATTCTAAATCTTTCAAAAAATGCAATGAAAATTTAAAATTTATGAAGTCGGTGCAATCAAATTTTTTAATTAACTCCATCCAACTTTTTTTTTGGTCGGTAACTCCATCCAACTTGACAAACGGAAAATGCTAATAAGTTTAAAAATTTGATTATATCAACCCGACAAATTTTATTATTTGATTGCACCAAGTTGATAAGATTTAAGAATTAATTATAATTTTTGAAAATTTTAAGACTTAATTACACTTTCGTGATAATTTTTAGAACTTAATTGCACTTTTGAAAGTTTTAGGACTCAACTGTACTTTTGTGACAAGTTTTAGGACTTCAAGTATACTTGTTCCAAATTGAAATAAAATAGTTGTTGGTGCTACACTTGGCGAACTCCAATTAGCAATCCATTTTGCAACGGTAGAATTGTGTCTTCGAAGAAAAGCAATAAAGGAGTACTTGCATGACAAAAGAGAGAATTCGATAAGGCTTGTTTAAAGCCCGGCTTGCAAATCAGGTGCTCGCACAAGGATTCCTCTTGCCCATGCTGCAGCAAGAAATAACGGCATTTCAGGAAAGTCTAGTTCAAATCTCCCAGATGAAGAAAAAGGAAGATGAAGATTTCTTCGTGAAAGGAGATTCCCAAGAAAAAACAAAAGACATGTTTCATCCAGAAAAATACCCCCGAGCCAAGAAAAAGGAACGCATATGTTGCAAACCATTGAGATGATCTTGAATCAATTTTCTCTTTAGAGGATGAACCCTCTAGCAAAACTATATGTGCCATTCAAACATTCCAAGAAACCAGTGACGCCGACCGGTCAATGATCTAGATCCAGATAATAGTTTTATACTTCTTTCCCCAAGATCCAAAAACACCAAACATCCAAAGTTTTCAAGATCTCTCATGCTACTACACCATACATTCCCATTCATATCTTTCCTTCCAAACATGGAGCCCATTTCAGTTATTGCCCTCATAGACGCTGGGGCAAGTGCTCATATTTTTTATCTTAAAATTCTTCCACAAGAAATTAGGTAGATCCCAAAGCCATCACAAATTGCGTAGGGTTTTTAAATGGGTTCCCAAATCTGTCTCACAATTGACAAATTAAAACTCATTTAATTCCTATTAAAGTCAGCACGACAAGGGGAAATACGATTAAACCCAATCTACTTTCATCACAGTTTTCGATACAAAATACTATAAACAATCGCATTGCCCCTTTAATGGCCGCAGAGGATAAACTTGTAATGTATATAGCTAAAGGTAGGACCAATTTACAATTGCAGTATATCAATTGCCACGTTTATATGTAATTTTCCCCTATTTAGAATTTCTGATGTTAAGCATATTCCATTTTAAGCTCTTTTCATTTTGCATCCTGTGCGTTGGCCCCCGAATCTCATTGTTCAATTAAAACCTCCTATTACGACAATCAAGTGGTATTTAAACCAGTTTTCTATGGAAGCTGTTTTGATTTTTTCCATCATATAATGCATGTGTAGCAAATGAGAGAATTCTAGTTTTTTGATCAAATGGATTCAATTGACAAAACGTGAAAATGTTTACGACTCAATTGGCATAATTAAAAGATTTCTAATTAAATTAGCAAAAGTGCAATAAGTTTAAAACTTTTTTGGTAACTTTCTCCTTATCATTCACTTATTACATTAATAAGACATCATAGGGTAAGATAATCAGAAGAGAGTTCAGGCTCTCATAATTCCAAGGGAATGAAAGCATCTCCATGATCAAACTTCGAAAAAAACCAGCTCGCAATAACACCTTTCGAATGAGAGAGGCCATGAATAGGGAGGGAACAAAATTTGAAGAAACACCAAACATAAAGCAGCAGAAACTTACGAAAGGGGCATCGCATCGAAAAGATAAAAATGGCTATGTGGATATTGGATACAGAGATAAAGGCGGTTGCTTTAGCACTAAAGACGTTGGCCCCAGACCTAATTATATCTTTCCAAGATCTGGTAAAATTCTCCGATTTTACGCCTTGGATGATGAGAACTAGAAGTCTAATTACTTTTCTTCTGAGATAGAAAGACAATTATGTAAAATAAATAAATTCGAACCATTAGATCAAGTTTTTCTTCTTCTTTTTTTTTTATCGAATTATCGTGAAGACAAGACTAAAATGTAAATTAATCGAAGAAAAGGGTTGACACTCGTTCGCTGATCTCTAGCGTTGGAGTTCTCTTACGCATCACCTATTGGCGTTTTGTTCCTTTGTATTATGATCCAACTGTCAGTGAATAAATAAATGGACAGATATGGGCTTCGCATTAACATCACCTGAAATGAAACTGTATTCAAAATGTTCTTTTGAGGGACTAAGATTAAAAAAATCACATTACTTAAGAAATTAGAATTTACTCTATCATTATGTTCGCCCACGGGAAGAGAGTATTATCGTATTAGAATCAATCACCTTTGTTGAAGTGTACACAAGAATTGTTGAAGTCAAATATATATATATATATATATATATATATATATATATATATATATATATGTGTGTGTGTGTGTGTGTGTGTGTGTGTGTGTGCATGTATGTATGTATATCTTTGACATTCCCATACATACATATATATACATACACACACACGATCATATTGAATGTAAGATTCATAGACAAAGCGACAAACTTTCAATAATATCTGACAAAATTACTTGATTAAATAAATTTCAGAATTTATAGTCAGCTTTTGGACTTTTCCCTGTTCCCTGTAAAGCATTCCCATCTCAAAATCTCGCAATAACACAGGACGGAAAAGAGAAAAAAAGGGGGGCGATATTACCTTTAAATTGAGATTTTTTATACACGGATCCTTTCAACAAAAATACAAACATGTTCTTTCCATTTTTCTTACAAGTCTAAGCTAATTTGACGGGATCAGAGAGAGAATTCTACACGCCCCAATCATGCCCGCGGCTACCAACTACCTCGGCTCTCAGTCTTCGGTTATGGTCTCCAGCAAAGGCTTCTTTGACTTCGACATGGAGAGTCGATGCATGAACTCCTGCGTCGAGAACCCTTCGATCTCCTCCAGGTTCAGCTTCGGCACGGCGGCGGGCGGCGGCGGCCTCGGCCTCCCGCTCCTCGCCCGCCTCCGGCAGGGCCCCCACCCGGCTCCCCCCGGAGGCCCCGCCTTTCTTGGCGGCGGAGCTCGCGGCGAGGAACAGCGCGCCCATGTCGGCCGCCGTCACGAAGGAGTTGAGCCGCCGCATCGGGAACATGACGTAGACGTTCGCCGTCTCGAGGTCCTCGTCCGCGCTGAGCGCCGAGAACCGCCGCCCGGCGCGGAGGGACCGCGTGTTGACGAGGAAGTAGCTCGGGGTCTCGAGCATGAGCTCCGCGGCCTTGGTGGGCGCGTGGAACTGCTGGACCTCGCCGCCGGGGAAGATCACCTTGGCGGCCCTCGACTGCCGCCGGGCGGGGCCAGATAGGGCGCACGACGCGTAGTTCCCCATCGAATGAACAGCTGCCAAATGCAGCACCGCTTCTTCCGGCGACGAAAGGACTCGTGCCAACTGCCAAGCGCTCAGGAATTATAAGGGACGAAGAGGAGAACAGGGACAAAGATCGGGAGAATCGGGATGTGGGTTTTTAAGGCGTGAATGGAGGAGAGACGACGAACTTTCTCTAGAGAGAGAGAGGGAAAAGACCTTGTCCCGAAAGTGAGAGGTCTCGGTGATGAAGAGATATATACGAGGAGTTAAGACAATGTTGACGAAGGGGGGGAGTTGAGGGGAATGATGGAAAAGGTCCGATTATTTGAACAGCAGCGGAAGATTCTGCAGTGGGACAGTTGTTCATTACAGGTTTAAATCCGCGTCGGGGGACCTGAATAATTGATATAAATATATATATGTACGAAGACACGAAATTGGAACAGAAAAATGACACGGAATCGCAGCTGTTTTCTCGGAATTTTTCTTTTTTTAATTTTTGGTTTGTTCCTGTGGACTTGCCTGGCTCGGGGCCTGATGTGACCGCCCAGGATTCACGGGGCGGTTCGTGGATGGGTGGTTGGTCCAGTCAGAAATCGCGGTGGTGCTTCTCCCGGATTCCCCGACGTGGGGCCTTGGGGACTAGTTCTCCACAGAAACGACCGCGTTCACATGACACGTTCGAGGACTAATCGAGTTCGGAAATTTCGTCCACACGGGGAATATCGGACATATGGCAACAAATGTCCGCGTGCTCCGTCGAGGGATATATCCCCAAAAATTCTTTTATATATTCTCCATATCTTTATAATTATGCATATCAATATCATATAGATTATGATCTTATCACCTCGGACGGTCATCTTGTAAAATTCATTTATTATAGAATATAAGTAATTTATATCATTCTCTTGACATATCTTTATCTTCCTCGAAAAGTTTCTGTCAAGATTAAAACTATGTTTTTTTTTTTTTTTTTGGTAAATGTTTTCTCATAATGAGGAAAGCATGTAGAAACTGCCTTTTGGAATGATTTGATGACATGGTTTAGTGGTCCAAAAATGGGCCAGCCGTCCACTAAACAAGGGGAGACTTCAGGGAGTTGCTCGGCCACTAAGATGATTGTTGAGGAGTTTGTGGAAGTTTAAATTTGACATAGTGGAGAGAGCATTGATAAACCTAGATAATGCGGTTGGGGAGTTGTCGCCTCATTATGGAAAAAGTACTCAATGGCTAAGTAAGAAATAATGAATTTCACACGTAGTGATTGACTAGAGTGGATAAAAGATTCGAGAATATCATAAGAACAGTTAGTGCATTGAAAATTGTATAACAACGGTGCGTTTAACACTATGTTAGGCATGTTCAATGAGTGTCCATGAAGCACATATTAGATAACTATAAAGGGAACTCTACAATAATGCATTAAAAAAGAGAAACATATTCTTGCTAAATGTAGTTAATAAGGGTCGTAATCTATATATAATAATTAAAATACTCATTTGGCTCATGGGTATTCAATCTTTTGAACATTAACATAAGCCGACAACGCAATCACAAATCTACAACGAGGCTACGTAATGGTTCAAAAGACGGAGTTTTGTGTATAATATGGGATAATAATGTATGATTGATCATATCGACAAGTCCAACTACATTTTAAAGTTTGGAGTACTTACTCAAGCTTTCAACTTATTTCTTATCTGATTCACGAGTTCTTTACAATATTTTTTAATGAGCATACAAGGTGATTTTTCTGTTCATTAAAAAAGGTGCAAAGCACCTTGCCGCTTCTTGACATCCTCATCCACTTCTTAAGTTTTGTGACAGCTGAGATTTGACCTGGGGATGATGCACATCTGAGAAGACTTTGTTCTTTCTCTCTAAGCAAGAAAATAGCAAAACTAGAACGCCCCCTTTCTCGGAAACTACTTCAATCCTACGCAGACGCCTTATCCTTCTCCATGGAAAATGTTAGTCGAACTTAGATTTTGCTAAATATGGATTGGAACACAATATCTGTTGGTTACCATGTCCTTTCCATTTCTCATGCGCTAGTCGATTTTGCTTCATCAGAGCTTAATTACAGCTAATATGTATTGCTTATGAGAAAAGTGCCAAAAAAGTCCTAAACCTTTTGTCTTTATACCGATTTAGTCATAAACCTTTTTTTAGTGTCAATTTTAGTCCTAAACATTTTTATGTTGTGCCAATTCAATCATTTCCGGCCAATTTTGGCCGGATTTTGCTAATTGGACACCGGTCGGCTGACGTGGCCTGATTGGCCCTGATGTGGACAACTTTTAATAATATTTTATTTCTTTTTCTTTTTTTTTTTTTTTTTCTTTTTTTTTTTTTTTTTTTTTTTTTTTTCTTTCTTTTTTCTTCTTTCTTCTCCTCCGGTTGGTCGCGGACCGAGGCGACCGACCAGAGGCGACGGCCGAGGCTGCCCTTGAGGCTTGGGCAACAAGGGTCGAGCCTCGCCCGACGGATTGCCGCCGCGGGAGAAACCAAGCGAAAATCCAGGGCCGGAGTCACGCGACCGAGGACACCCCCAAGCTCTCGTAAAACCCTAGAGACGACGACAACAAGTGGAGGGAGGAAATTTCTAGGGCAAGATTGAGATTGGGGAACGAAGCGAGGAGAGTTGGCCTCGTTCCGAGCTGACGGGGCTCGCCCTCGCTGCCCAATGCGAGGCCACCCTCGCTACCCAGCACAAGGTCGCCCTCGCGGCCACTGGCGAGGTGGCCGGTGAGGTCGACCTCGACCTCGCTGGCTATCACCTCTTGCCGGTCACTGAGGTTCGGCGACTAGCGAGAGGAAAAAGAGGGAAGAAAAATAAAATTAAAAATTAAAAAATTAAAGAAAAAAATTCAAAATTATTAAAATATTATTAAAAGTTGTCAACGTCAGCGCTGATCAAACCACGTCAGCCGGCTGGTGTCCAGTCAACAAAATCCAGTTAAAAATAGCCGGAAATGATTGAATTGGCACAACGTAAAAAGGTTTAGAAATAAATCAACACTAGAAAAAGGTTTATGATTAAATCGGCACAAAGACAAAATGTTTAGAATTTTTTTGGCACTTTTCCCTAATGCTTCTAGACTTCATTAGGGTACATAGAACGAACTCTTAGAGTTATGATTACTATCACTACATGCTTCCTCCTAACATAGATGTGTACTAAACTACCGATCTGGGCCAAACCCTTCGCCTCATTCTTCTGAGCTACTCCACGATGTCCAAAATCTCTCTATTCATTCCCTTTTTGTTGCCTAAATGTTTGACTTTCACCTCCTAGAAACAAGGCAAACGAAATTGTCAAGCCTCATCGGTGGTTGGTTGCTTGCTTTCAATACCAACCCCCGCAGAATTGCTCGAGTCTCGTTTCTTGCATAAGCACTATGCGTGCACTGCATGTGAGGGCAATAAGTTGACGTCCGGTTCGTGGTCTGCTTTACTTGAAGATATATATCCATTTATTTATGTTATTATAATGTTAACTTGAAGAAGGGTGTGAGCTGGGTGACGGTGTCGGTTACTTTGCCACGCTGAAATGCAGCTCATCATTCAATACTTTTCCTCTGTCAACCTATCATGGTTTCATACCCACATTCTCTTGACCTTATTATCTACTTTATTCATTATTCTAACAAGTTGTTCTACAATCAGAGTCAAAGCTCAATGAATTTCTCAGAAGCCAGCACCGCGAACTGAGAATCACCCTCCCTCCCACCAGAAATTATTCCGTCGGATGATCCATTCGTTCCGTACTCCTTCAAAGTACAACTATCAAAAGAGGTGCATTAATTTCCTGTTTCGGAGCTGTGATCGAATTGCATCCCCACCTAACTACTCGGATCAATGAACTTATTATATGAGAAGGACGTCTCTGGTACTGTCCTTGAGAGAGTAGATGAGTAGCTGTGGATGATCGGGTGTCGTTTTGACATCCTTGTCAGGAGTTGCAACTGCAGACAACTCACTAGCTCTTAGTAACCCGAGCTCTCAGGGTATCTCGACCCGCGAACTACTCATGCCGCACTGAGCGTTTTGAGATGTTTATTGCCGATTATATTAGGCGTAGGATGATGTTACTTCCATTTGAACTTTTTTCTGGATTTTTTTCTCCTAATAAGGAGTTCGCGCTTCCATATGTTAGGCTTCATACACAAGCAAGAGTACTGACGTTAACAATACCAACAATACCGAGCTATCCCAACAAGCATTCCCCGAGTACCTTCCACATTCAACTCATCAAATGTCAAGTTCAACTTCTCAAGAGCGTCACTGCAAGACTACGCAGTAGTAAACGTATTCAAATTCTCAGATATGCTCCAAGACCGACAGTTTCAAGTAATATGACTCCCATCAATTCTCTGGTTCCCACACACAGTTTGCACTTCAGCTGGAAGAGTTCTTTTCCCATTCTGAAGTAAAGTTTCAATTGCAACTTCAGCAGCAAATCGAAATTTCAGCCACAGCTCGTCTAGGATGAGAAATTTTGTCATGGACAACTCTTATATTTCACTCTCCAAATATTATATATGGAAGCTTTCCGTGCTAACTTGATCAATTTAACTTTGATGCGAGAGCCCTCCACATTCTGGAGAGACCAAGAGAACTCTCGATGCCAATCTGAGGCAGGTCGATGATGGCCTAGCAAACCCAGATAACCTAGTGTACAAAAGATGTCTTGAGAAGGAATAATACAGACGCTTTTCAGGAACATGCAGGGGATAAGAATATGTGAGTTTCAGAGATGCACACTCGCTCTGTCACCTATCAAGGACCTCTTTTGCAATAAATGAAGATTGGAGTTGCAGTTTGAGGATGCTTTTAGTATCAGCAATAGGATGACTTAGGAAGAAGACATTGTACGATTCGTTGCACTGGGTAAATGCGAGCCCGGCCCAATACATATGCTACTCAGCCTATGAGATTTTAGATGTTTAAGGGCCCCTAGATGCGAGTCTATCACCTATCGATCTTTTTTGGTTTTCTCTTGGCTTTCGGTAGGTGTTTAGAGTCCAAGAGTTCTGACCAGAACAGCCAAAAAAGTTCAAATAATTCCGATAGCGATGGGAAGACGATTGTAGATCAATGCTACAAATAGCAAGGTTATCGAATTAATGGTCAACACAGCAACAAAGGAATCCCACGTAGATTCGGTATTCGATAGGCAAGCTCTTGGGATCAAGTCTAAGGAAGTTAATCGTCGTGAATCCCATAGTCCAGTCCAGGTGCGGGTAATATGCTTTTGACGGGTCGAGAGGTAAAAATTGTCTCATTGTGCGAAAGCTAAAAGGAGACATTGCTCAGATCGTACTACCAGAAATGAACAGTCTCTTCGGTATCGGTTTCAATGCCATATGCAATCAACAATCAGTTCGGTATCCTTTGTCTTTTGTAATGAAATTAGAATGGACTTTGTGTTTGACTTCAATGCCAAAGTCCCGTTGATGCTCTTGAGTCAAGCAGACAGAAACAAAGAACCAGGAGCCACAACTTAAGTAAAGCTGGCACTTTTTGGGATGCTTCCTGAGATCATCCAGACAAAACATCACATTGTTTTACTTTCACGCTTACTGATTGTTTTGGAGCCTTTCGTTTGAACTAGCTATCCCTTTTGCGGCCATGAGAGACCTTCGCTTCATCGAGCATGCCGTGCTTTTGCACTCGATCTTCCCTAAGTTCCATCTTTCTCTCTAGAATCCAACGTCGACGGGCTACTCAAATTGGACATATCCAGTCCGACTGACCTGACAATCTCCTCCCATTTATACAAACTCCGGATGAGTCATTTTTGTTGGAGGTTATGGGTTTGAGAGAGAAGAAGCGGTTGCTTGAAGTATTACACCAAGAGACGTCAAGTTTGGAACGCTCAACAATATTACCTCCAGGCGTAGGAAACCCTAGAGTTTATATATGTAAGCTATTGGGCTCCGGCCCATATGGACCCAAATAACCGTCTTTTTATTTATTGGGCTTGTATGTGAACATATTAATTTTAGATTATATTAACAATATATCCAACAATCTCCTCCTATATTCACCATACAACACAATCCAATAAGGTAGTCAGTGTGATGTTCAATCAAACATGAATCATCCACATTTAGTCCAAGACAATTAAATCGGATCTGTCAAAGAGTTTTCAGCAGTAAAGTATTAAACTCAATCATCATTTGCAATCTAAATAAGTGAATCATTCTTAGCATGAATCTGTTCTGAGAACAACAAATCAAAAACAAGTATTAGGAGTTTTAGATTCAATCTAAACTCATTCAAATCCCCAAATAAATCTTAGACTCAGTTCACAACCAATATATGCATAATAATGTTCACAAAATAGAAATAGCAAAATGCAAGTAAACTGTCAAGTCCCCACATGCTCAAAATGATATATATTCATTCATCAAGTAGGTCATCTTGGTCAGGATCCCACTCATTAAGCTCTCCTCCATCTCTACCATCCCATGTAAAATGTCAAATATGAATTTCATATTATCATAAATTCAATCATTTGAATAAAACTTAGCAACATTCCATCAGGCAGAGAAGAACATATATTGATGTCATAAAGCATCATAATATCATGTCATAAGCACCAATTCAATTTCATATATTATGAACAAGACTTAAACAATGTGATTTACAAAGAGCCATCAACTTAAGTTTATTTGTAGGAGAATAACTATTGTCTAGTTTCAAAGAACATGACCAATAGTCAAGTCACCTACAATAACCTAGTCATGTAATATCAAGTTTCAATTAAGAACAAGACTTGCAGGCTTCTTAAGTAAACAATTGTTTCTATGTTTCAATTTGGAATGTCACAGCTACCGATTCCTTAAAGTCAAATAATCTAGCATCAAGTTTGGAATGAGATCATTTAACCAAAAAGGATAGTCCAACTTAGTTGAATTGTATCATCAAGTTTGGAATGACACAAGTTTCCCCTATAGAACATTTGAATTAGGTTAAAGTCATCTTCATCAAGTTTGGAATGAGACAACTCACCCTTTTCAAATAAGTCAGCAACTGTGAACATCAATGAAACATATATCTGTGCTTATCATTGTAGCCACTAAAGGAAGATTCGATAATTCAAAACAAACACTTAGAAGGTAAGTAAATGGTAGTTAAGACTTGCCTATATAGTCTTTAACCCCAATTCCCCCACTGTTTTGAATAATCGATCTTTAGGCATACCTTTGGTGAGAGTATCGGCTATGTTATCCTTCGATCTCACATCGATCAAAGTGATAACCCATTGTTCTCTCAGATAATTCAACAACGCATGTCTCAGTCTCACATGTCTTCTCTTTGAATTAAAGAGAGTATTATTGACGACTTGGACAGCTGCTTGATTATTACAGAATAGACTTAAAGAATTAATCTTTAGTCGAGTCAAAGGAATATCCATAATCAGATTCTTTATCCACTCGCCTCTTCGCCGGTGAGGCTAAAGCAAAAAGTTCTGATTCCATAGACGACAATGCAATACAAGTCTGTCGTTTGGATTTCCATGTAATAGCAGCTCCACCCAAAGTGAATACATATCCACTAGTGGATTTACTACTTCCAATATCTGAACACCATGAGGCATCAGAATATCTATCCACAGTTGGAGGATAACCAGAATAATAGAGAGCATAATCTTTAGTACGTTTAAGGTATCTCATCAACCTATCAAGGGCATCCCAATGCTCTTTATTAGGATTACTAGTAAAACGACTCAGCATACCGACTGTAAAGGCTATGTCAGGTCTAGTGCAACTCATAGCATACATGAGACTACCAAGCAGTTTCGAGTATTTTAACTGATTAACGCCGGTCCCTTCATTAGGACTCAGTCTGTTATTATAATCGGATGGTGTCTCCCTCGGAATGCGATACAATATTCGTCTTTCAGTACTGGCGAATCTAATGGAAGCGGAAGGTCGGCTTGGCGTTGCGTAAATCAGATATCTGGGAGCTGGGCGATAATAGCTCCTCCGCATCCCAAAGCGCTGCCTCCTCCAATAAGAATTGTGCTATGCCCCTCCTATCCCTATAGAGCGAAAGAGCTGACCGAAACATGCCACTGAAAGACTCTACTGAGACAAAGATGGGCTGTCAAGAACGTAGAGGCCACCTCCATAGGGATGGAAGGCAGTTTTGGCACATACCTTAAAAAAAGGTCCACTCGGTTTACACTTATCGTATCTCCAAGTAGAAAGTAGCTGCTCAATATAATGAGTCTGGCTAAGAGAGATAACTTGCCGTTTAAAGCTTACTTTCATACCAAGAATGGTATTAGCAATACTGAGATCTTTCATGTCAAATTCTTTAGCTAAAGTAGTTTTCACGTCACTCACTACAGAATGATCGGAACCAAGAGTTAATATGTCATCAACATACAAGCAAATGATGACTATCTTATTTGACATAGAACGATGGTAAATGCATTTATCGAATAACTAGACCGAAAGCCATAACTCTTTACCACTTTGTCAAATTTAAGATGCCACATCTTAGGTGCTTGTTTAAGACCATACAATGATTTATTCAATTTACAAACTTTGTCCTCAAGACCTTTCATAACATATCCTTCCGGTTGTTTCATGTAAATTTCCTCATTTAACTCCCCATTTAAGAAAGCTGTTTTTACATCCATTTGATGCACTACAAAGTGTTCAATAGATGCTAAGGCAAGAAGAATTCTTATAGTTGATAGATGACACACAGGTGAATAAACATCAAAATAGTCTATTCCACTCGTTGTTTATAGCCTTTAGCTACTAAACGTGCTTTGTATCGGCTATTGATCCATCACTATTTAGTTTCTTCTTCAACACCCATTTACAGCCTATAACTTTAGCCCATTTTGGCAAGTTTACTAGCGCCAAGTGTGGTTCGCAGCAGAGAGCTCATTTCATCATCTATGGCTTCTACCCACAGTAGAGATTCCCTAGATCTCATTGCTTTACGATAGGAGAATGGATCATCCTCAAAATGGTAAGCAACAAAATCCTCACCAAAACTCTTGGGAATTCTCTCTCTTGTAGATACTCTTCTTTTGGAATTGGTTCAATAGCCAAGCGTGTGTGGAATTAGAGTCGAAGGGCATGCTTCAGATTCTACGGGAGATTCTGAAATCATATCCGTAGATCCAAACATTCAAGCCTTGATCTCGAGAAACTTGTTTTCGAAGAACACCTTGCATCCCTAGATTCTATCCTTTGTGTTAGTAGATAGATCTAAAAACCTATTTGCAGCATTATCTTTTGCACTACCTAGATATACACAAAATAGAAATAACAAGTTAATCCATAATAATAATAAGTTATCCTAATATCATTTTTCAACTTGTTCCTCACGTTCTCAAATTCAACTAACTGAGAGGTGATGCTTGAATTCATAGTGAATTTAAAATCAAAAAATTTCTCCGCTAGGAGAGTTTTAGATAGCCCCTTTTTGTTTTTGGAACTAAGCGTTCAAATGATTACATATCTCTTTCGCCGTCTTATACTCACTATAAGTCATAGACAAATTAGGATTTAGAGAGTTCAACAAATAATCTCTACAAAAATCATCATCTTTGTTCCATCGATATTCATCAACATCTTCAATGGTAGATGCAAAATCGCTCAATACAGTATAGAATATGTCACGTTCTTTCATGCCAAATTGAACATGTAATTTCCAGCCATGAAATTCAGTAACATCAAACAATTGAAGGTTCATAATATCATAGGAACTACGCTTTGTCATTTTAATCAGAGCAAAGTATTAGAAAGAGTGCACCTTGGAGTCCTCGGAGCCACAAAGTCGAATAACTCCCCTAACCTTAATCAAACTGCTCTGTAAAGATGGAATTTGCCAAAACAAACCCTAAAAACAGATCTGGAGCGCCCAAAAACCTTAAGATGGATTGCCCTTGTCGCTGAAACTCGCTGGAAATTTCCGCCCCCGAAATTCGCTAGAAATCCCGAAATTCGCTAGAAATTCAGATGGAAACTTCAGGTTGCTGTAACTTCTCCGTCCGACCTCCGATCGACGCGAGTGACCACTCAAAACGTTCGTATCGACGAGTAGAACAAAGCCCAAGTGGTTTCACCCTCTAAAATTGGCTATAATTTTTGGATTTTTGAATCAAAGATTTCGGTCACCCGAATCTTCAAACTCAAATCTCGGCCAATACCACCGTCGAAATCGAAAGTAAAATACACCCGTGAGTTCGTCTTGACGAGATCTTCAAGAAGACACCTTTCTCGCTCAAATCCAACACACGATAATAATACTTCAAGATTGTTGGAGGTTATGGGTTTGAGAGAGAAAAAGCGGTTGCTTGAAGTATTACACCAAGAGACGTCAAGTTTGGAACGCTCAACAATGTTACCTCCGGCAGTAGGAAACCCTAGAGTTTATATATGTAAGTTATTGGCCCGGCCCATATGGACCCAAATGACCGTGCTTTTACCTATTGGGCTTGTATGTGAACATATTAATTTTAGATTATATTAACAATATATCCAACAATTTTGTGTGCCTTTGTTGACAGAAATTGAGGCAATTCGTGCATAGACTGTGACGGCCCGAGCGGCGGTGCACAAGGAGGAGGGTTGGCGGTGCATCCGTGCCTCGGTCCCCGGACGTGCGCAAGGAAGGGTCCCTATCCCACATCGCTTAGGGAGGGAGTTCTGGGTTACCTTATAAGGCAATGGGCCCTCTAACTATACATACACGTTTTCTTGGGTAGTATGAACTGCCCCGAGAAGAACAAAACCATGAGGACTTAGTGTCAAAAGCGAACAATATGTGTATAGTGGAGACCCGGACATTACACAGACACCTCCACAAAAGAAGAGTTACATAATCTATCAAGCTCAAGTACCAATGTCAGGGCCTTGATTTGAAGAACCTCGAGTTCCAAGCGTTCCTCAACGACCAAGTCACCAACGACTTCAACATGCTATTCAAGTCCCTCCCCATGGAAAAAACTTACCATGTTTCCGCTGTGCCAGGCTCTTTTCATGGTTGCTTATCCCCAAAGGCTTCTCTTCAATTCATCCATTCATCTTATGCCCTTCAGTGGCTATTGAGAGTGCCGCCACAAGTAACAGAAGAAAGATCTTCCACTTGGAACAAGGGGAGGATTAACACAGCAGACGCGCCACAAGACACCGTGGAGGCTTACCACGAGCAATTTGTGAATGACATGGAGATTTTCTCGAATGCTAGAGCTGCAGAGCTTGGGGCTGCTGGAGGACTAATGGCCATTCTCATTCCAAGCACACAACCTTGCTCGAAATCTGTTAAAATATGTCTCGAGTTTGAGTCCAATGTGAAATTCCAAATATTCCGAATTGAATATGTTGCGGACATTTGAAATTGAGCAAAGATCCGAAAATCAACTTCCCAAAATTCGAATATGCGTTGGAGAATTTGGCCGCTAAAATAAGAAAGTCCAACTTTCACTTGGATTTCAATTTTGTTTAAAACATACAGAGATATGTTTTGGATAAAATCATTTAAGATAAGAAACAGAATGCTATGAGAAGTCGGCAAAAGAATAAGGGTCTCACTTATATATATAGACTTGTGGCCGTGGGTGGTAGGAGGTTGATCATGAAGAATTGGTCTTGAAGTGCCGTCTCATCGTCGAGTGTTTGGGAGGGATTTTTCTTTGTCGTTCTTGTCTGTGAATTGCATCCAAGAAGATTTAGTATTCAAGCCAATTAAATCTTGTGGTAAGATTTGCGTGTAATTCCTTCGTGAGATTGAGAGATTATTTCTTGAGGAATTTCGGGGCTAAACACTGTGTGCGTTGTTAGGTATAATTGGGGCTTGGGAAAAACCAATAGAGTGTTTGAGTGACTCGAGTGTATAATCTCATTGTATCGCTTGATTTATAGTGAAATTCGTCGTTGCTCTCCCCGTGGACATATGTCTTTACGACTGAACCATAAATTGGTATCCAATTTATTTTCTTCTTCTGTCTATATTATTGTTCGAGCGCTCGCCTTTCGCAACAAAATCCATTTTCGACATGCTAGTGCAGCTTCTGGAATCTGCTCTCATGGATCTCGTGAGCTCGGTAAGTCTATGCAACACTGAGATTTACTTCTCATGCGGCAAGAGCATAATTTGCGGCTGTCTAGATAAAATTCACAAACATGGTCATTTTACTACAGAGAGCTATGATTTTTTCGAGTTAAATCCAGTCACGCTTGCATTGTTGCATTCATTTGTCTTGATTTGAGGATGCTTATATATGAAATGTATCCTGGTTCAAAACGTGAGAGATTCTAGGGTCATAAAATGTTTTAAATTGTTGCATGGCGATGTCAACAGTTTGAAGAGAGAAATATGCAATCAAATGTAAAAGAAGCTATATCAAATGATCAATTATATCCTCGATTTGGTGCTTTAATCCAGAAGGGACTGCTCTCTGAAGAGAAAATCCACTCATTCAACTTGCCACTTTACCATCCGACTTTGGCGGAGATGGAGGCCCTGGTGAAGCGAAATGGGCATTTCAACATCGAGAGGATGGATCCGCTGGCTCGTCTGCCACCTAGGAGGCATCTGAAGTGATGGCCAATGCGAACGTGACGCACATCAGAGCCGGCTGAGAGGGGCTCATCAAGGCACATTTCGGGAGTGAGATCGTTCACCCCGTGTTTGACCACTTCCGGAAGAAGGTCATGGAATCGTCTATATTTGCTAAACCTTCTCATAATCGGAAGGCCGAGACTTTCATCCTCCTGAAGTGCTTGTGATCAGATATGATGCAAGTCGGAGACGGGCTTAATGCAGGCGTATCGGGACTCAGGAGCAGCAAGCTTGGTTGATGCTGGAGGCTGAGCCGATAGAGAATCAAATTCTTGTTAATTTTAAACAGAGCAGAAATGCAATCTCTTCGTTCGACAAATGCAAGACAATCAATCTTCAAATTGGTGCATCAAGATTCGTTCAAGAAAATAGAAAGAATTTCCTCACTTGTTAAAAATCCAAGTAGACAAGGAAGTTTTGCTCCGAGAATGAAGTGTAGAAAAGCAAAAAGGTTGTAACTATCACTTCACTCGGCATCTAATCTGTTCTATTTACATTTCAATTCAAATGAACGCCTGACAATGCCCCGATGGCTACTTCGACTGCTCTCGACAAGATCACTCCCGATGAAACCGGGATGCTCACCATCATGAAAGCCAACATCCCGAGAGCCATGCTCGGCCTTGTGTTCATCAAATGAGACTGCAACACCCCAACAAATTTGCACACGTACTCGTCGTAGCACGTGTAGTATTTCTTCTCCCACTCCATCCAATCCTGCGGGGGCTCGTAATTGCGCTCGATCATCTTCATCTCGTGAATCCGCTTCCTCAGGATTATCATGCCCTCGTCGGCGAGCCACCCGCTGCAACCCCCCTCGTAGCTGTCGCGTTTCGCAGCAAAAACCACCGCGTCCTGCTTCCTTCTTCGAGACGCAAATGGACCAATGCTCAGGCGACAACGGGATCGACTGGCAGTGAAATTCAAGGGAAGGAATGTTGAAGAACAAGAAAGAGAAATCGATTCCATTGTAAGATCTTGAGTAGAGTCAAGAGTCGAGCTGAGTTTCGTGAGGATGTGCTGATGGATGAAACAGAGGCTTTTGGTTCTGTATTTATAAATGGATTTTCCTGATATTGAGACGCTGGACCAGGAAGTTAGGGACCAAGCTTCGGGTTTGGACACGTGTCCTTTGCGCGTTGGCGTTGGTGCTGAAACAGATGCAGATCTGAAACTGTGTAATGTCAGACGTGTCACTTGCCAATACGATGCAATGAATGGGGGCTTGGGGAATCTGAATGACGGCAATGGTCGGCGATCTAAAGTATTTTTTTTTATTAATGATTGGACCATTTCCTTAGCTTCTCCCCCGCCACGTCCAGAGAGTTGACTTTGGACAAAACATATAAAAAACTGCAGATTCCTAAAGAGATCATTTCAAGGCATCAGCAATAATGTCAAGTTATATACAATACGTAACGTCAAGTAATATACAACGAGTACGATGTCAACCGTTTCCTAGCGACTTAAAGAAAATGATATATTTAACATGACAACAAAGCGTGAGGTCAAGAATTAAAATTCCAACATTTGTTTTCCATTTTCCTTATTGGGTATGTGGGTTAAGGTGAGACCCATTTGAGTTTCAAGGGCATCTCAATCGTTGAACTATTGAGGCTGTTAATGTATTGAATGCCTAGTTCCTCCGAGTTTTAGTGGTTGAAATGCATGTTTTGACTGGTGTGAGAAGTTCATTGGAATCATTCGGTTCTTTCAAAATGATTATGTTTTCTGCTGTAGATGTGATTAGTATATTAGAAGATATGCACTGTTTGCAGCAATAATCGTGATTGTACCTACATAATGAAGTGACTTGAGATGTATAATTATGCACAGGACTTCATCATTTGACTGATATTTCTTTCTATCTTCTTATAAAATGCTGAATTAGTTCAGCATTATTGAGTACTTCAGTTCGGCAGTTCATTGAGTTACTGTTTTGCTAAATCACCGACTACATACTGGTCTTTCGACCTGTGCTGTGAAAATTATTGCGATTCGATCGATCAACAATCCTGCCAAACATTGCAGTCCTTGTACTTTGTATTGACAGGCGATTGTGCGTCAGAATTGATACGGGAACTTGGTTGGATTTTAAGAATAGGTGCAAGTGTATGGTTGACAAAAGGAAATAAACAACTAGAATCATCAGGAATAACTTACTGGGAAATGATTGGAAATAAATTGCAAACGAAATAAAGTGCATTGACAGAAGTAGATCTTGCTCTTCAACTGTTTGTGCATCTTATTTCCACTTCAGATGTGGTCCATTTATAGTTCATTAATGATTGGGCCTGTCCCACTAATGATTCCGGTTCATTGAAATCAAATTCCAGCTCAATATATAATGGTTAACCTCAAGGTTTTGACTATAACATTTAATAGACTCAATCGTGATAATTACTTGATTGCAACTGACAGTTGACACCTTCAGTAACCGTTCCGGCTGTTTTCATCTTTGCAGTCAGATGTTAAGTTTTCCATGACTCAACCGACATGAATTGCCTAAAATTGACTTGGCTATTAGTCGATGGATGAAAACTCTTCCCGCCTTGTCGACTTAATTCCATTGGCTTCCACAATCAATGTTTGTGTTTGACTTTTGACAGCATTCATAGTCTATATCAGATCACATGCTGGCTGATATATTGTTTACTTTTTCCATTGACACCCGACATGTTCTATTAATTAGCATCAAAGTCGGTTTTATTAGGGTGCCAACAGTTGCTAAATAGGATTTCACTGAGTTATGAAAGGGACCTAAAATGACTTCATATATATCTGCAGTCGAATTCTGTCTACAGTAGAAATTATGGTGGTTACGGACTAATAGACTATATTCTACTGATAAGACAAAATACAAAAGAACGGGCAAAGAGGGGCAAGACAATTGACATGAATCAGTTATGAAATATGCACTGTTTTGCTGCAGAATATGCATCAAGAAGGCAGCTTGAGCTGAAAGAATATTCTCTCACTAAACAAAATATGACGAGATTTCCTCAAGATGGATGAATGATCGAGAGTGGTCCCAAGAGAACAGAAGAACCGATCGTTTTGACATCGATCAGTATTAGAGTTACAGCTAAAGTAAGAAAGGCAAATGATTTCACCATCAAATTGTACATTTGATCCCGATTCGCTAAAGAAAGGATTTGGCTATAGGTGCATATCCAACGAGAATCAATTGAACAAAATAAATGAAAGAGCTGTACTAGTCATCATATGAGGCATGAGGAGCAGCGGTGCACCCAGGGTCAAAGGGATCTTCAGACCCACAGCAGTGCCAATATTGAAAAACTTTGCCTGCGTCTGGAGTATCCATGGTTCCTCCACTGTACACACTCTCAAACTTCCTTTTTGTTTCCCCTGAAGAAATGAACAACACAAAATATTACATGTTGGATCACCACTCATGTGAAAAGGCACATGAGATTAATGACAACATAAACCGAAATTGCTGGCTTAAATTAATCAAAAACAGAGTCTCGGCAATCATGAGGAACACACGCTGTATTCTCCATAACCAGACTTCTAAAGTTGGGCATGAGCTGGAAACTAGAATATCCATTCTGGTTTCATACATAACTGAGATTATCACGCAACTGTTTAGCACAATGCATGGTTTATTGAATGCCAGTTGGTAATCATCCAACTTGAGCGACAATCAGTGCAATCTGATGCACTTATTTCCATTTCATCGCACAGGCAGCATTTAATTGGAAGGAATTTCCAGTAATAAGAAATGCTTGATAGTAGCTGAGTTAATAATACAAAAGAGTTTCCACTGAACTTTCTGCTAGTCAGGAAATCTTGGTTAAGTTGACCACCACTTCCAGCAATTACCAGACTGATATGTATGCAACTACAATGCGCCTACTTAATGTGTTTCATTGGTCATGCTTAGAAAGCTTATTGAAGAGAGAACAATCAATAAAGCAGGACCAGATACAAAAGGTGCTTATAATTTCAACATTTGTAGATCCATTAAAGCAAAATGAAAAACAGGAAGTTCATATTAACAATTTGTGTCAAAAGGTTTGATTTTCTCATTCACATTTCACAGATAATTGAGATAGTGCACTTCAGACATAGTTTACAGTTTGCAATGTCCATTTGATGAGGCCCGGGCAGCGTATTCTTATCCACGAAGCTGATAATAATCCAAAATGTGTAAGCGTGCCAAGTGTGAAAGTACCTTGACCCAAGTGAGATGGACCATCAGTGATCTATCAAGCTATAAGCTTGATCAACATTAATCAATTTTCTCTACCTTAGAACAGACAGCTGGGTATCACGGCATCAGAATCATTTTCGAGTCTTCACTTGGTAAACAACCGATCTTGCCCTGCTTGGCAGTTCCATCACAGGTTTTTTCGACTCGGTTCACTCTATCCATGTAATTGCAATTCACCATCAATTCATTTCTAGAGTTCAGCTGATACTGAAAGGATCAGTAATACCCATTATCTAATTGAATGTGCATTCTAGCAGCATGAACTTCTTGCATTAATCTCTGGCCTAGCACAAGCAACTGACCTAAGTCATGCCCAGAAAAGAGGGTTTGAGGAAGGAGCCAATAAAATCAAGTGGAACTGGGCCATAATTCCCAAACTCCGCCAGAGAGTGGACCAAAACAAGAAAAGAGCGCAAGAAATGGGAGCAGGCAATCGACCTCCGAAGTGGGCGGTGTGAAAGCGACAGGCACGGGGGTGGTTGAGGGAAGGGTCGAACTGGGTCTTGCAATTCTTGCACGTCCTCGGGTGGTTCTTGCCGGAACCGGAAGAAGCGCAACATCGGACGGCGAAGGGTCTTGGGGGAGCGCCGGTCCGCGCCTCGAGCCGTCCGCGGAGCCAGAGCCGATGACGCCGAGCTTCGCAACCGAGGCAGTGACGGCGGGTGGCCGAGCGGCCGGGAGAAAGCGAGAGCCATCATCTTCTTCTGCTGTCCCCTCGACGGACGGAGGAGGCTCGCATCACTCGGTTCGCAGCACGGAGGACAGGCGGTCTAACGTTGACCGTTTGGCTGACGATTATAACACATGATTTGCGAAAACGTTGGATTAATATCATAAAAATTTAAAAAAATTATTTATAATAAATTAAAATTAAAATTAATTTTATTTTATCATAAAAAAATTCATACTGATACAGGTATGATAAATTTAGCCCAAATTAATTTATTAATTACAAAAATTCACATTTCATTAATTTCATTAAATTAGATTAATACCATAAAGAATTACAAATTAATACATCTATGATAAATAAATGGTAAAACCTCGAATTAGTATATTCTCAACCTCCAGATGTCATCCAATATGGTATTTTAATAGTAAAATATAACAAAAATTAGCGGAGGATAAATTTGTTACAAATCATTAGTTTGGGTTTTTCCATTGTATTAACCCAAAAAGATTCTGAAGTATTGAAGGGCTAATGGCGATTAATCAAGCTCCCTCTAGAGTGGGCCTCGTTGCCTCTTTTCTACGGCCCAGCCAGGCCCAGGCGGTTATTACCGTTAACCACCGTCAGGTGAGAGTGGCGACCGGAAGGACGATAATGTCCCTGCGCGCTCCCCTCGCGTTGGAAGATTCAACCGAAATGTCAATTTCACGTTAACTTCCAGCGCCCCGCATGAACCCTAGAATTTGGGGCTTTCCGACTCCGTCGATGCGAGCATGGCGAAAAGCGTCGCCAGCGTGAGCAAAGAGGACGAACCGAGCATCGCTCCCGTGCCGGACAGATGGTACGACATCAGCCTCGGCCCTTCCTTCGGACACCACCACCCGTCTTCCAAGTTCTGCACTTTACGATGTATGTATAGCTTCGAATTCTCCGAATTTTCCTCGTGCTTTTCTGTAAATTTTTCGTGTTTCCATGGGAAGAAAAGCGAATGCAGCATCTGTTTCTGCCCCTGGGTATGTCTGTTCTGGTGGCGTAGCACGCTGAAATAGCAACAAGATGCGTAGTTTGTGTGAATGTCGAGTGGAAGAGGAACCAACCGAACTTGCCGACGGGCAATTCGGTTGCAGAATACGAGTTTACCGCTCTCCGCTCTAGAGACGCTGAACTAGTGGCGGAAAAGACCGAGCTTGCGTGCTCTCTGGTCTTCAAGTGATGGGGTCTCCTTATTGCAGTAGAACTAGCTGTTTACCGTAAGGCTGTTTTAAGTTGTTAGATCCTCTACCTCCCAAGTGCTGTTTGGATGTGGGGACCGTGCAATAGTATTATTGTTAGCTTGGTTAGTTGTTTGACTTGGATGGTACGTGATGTTTAGATGAATTTAAGCCGGCTTCCGTTCGATAAGAGCCAACCTGGATTGCTTCGCAAGAAGAGGGACAACCGGGTCTCTGTGGAGTTTCAGAACAACCAACATGGGAAGCCTAAGGTGGTCTTCAATGGGGTTGCTGAGGATTATAAGGACAACGATGCGGTTCTGTTTTTCGACGGTGAGACCTTCCGTCTGGAGCGGTTGCATCGGGCAGTGAAGCGGCTGAGGCACATGCGGGTGCCCGGTGAGTCTGCAGCTGCAGTGGCAGTTGGTCCAGCTGTTGAATCTAACTCTCCATTAGATGGTAAAGCAGAAAACCTTCAGAATTGCCGCAAGGGCGAGGCTCAGGATGTGCCGGTGAGTTTTCTTTCTTTCTTTCTTTCTTTCTTTTTTGTGTTTCTCAAGGCACTAAAATCACAGCTTTGTAACTCGTACAATGCGTAAGAGGTGTTTTTTTCAATAGAGCAACGAAGGTGTGTTTAATCATACTTCCATCTAAAGAAAAGATCATCCCTATGTTGGATATTGCTCTTTCCAATAGATTCCTTCTTGGCCACCGTTGGGAACTCTGTGAAATGCTTTGCTCAAACAAGTGGGAACTCTCTATGTGGGCTTAGACTGCACAAAGTATTACTAGGATCTTCTGTTGGTTTGTCGTGTACCTTCTCATGAGTGTAAAAGTTGTACTGGTATTTTTTGAATACCACAAGATGGCATCATACATTGACGTTCTGAACTCTTTTGTATTCCGACAGGTTGAAGTGGAGAGAATTGACATGGGCAATTCGGAGACAGTAGGTATGTTTAAATTGCCATGCTCATGAATAATCACAACATCTTGATGATGGTTGATGATTTATAGTTTCTGTCTGACCGTGCTTATAGTGCTATTCAGCATAAACTGTATAGCTTTGTGAACTGGTGCAATTGGTTGGTCTTAGGTGCAACAATAGCTTTCTCAGCAGCTTTCTCATTTGAATACTCAGGATTGTGTTGATAGGTTGATTAAATGATAGGTTTGTGGACAAGGATAAGCAAAAACTGCTCAATGAAAGGTTATTTTGAAAATCCGAATTGAGACACTATCACATTATACAATCATGGCAGAGTCTGTTCACTTCACCGATACTTCGTTATATTTTTGGCATATGCGGTAACTATTTACGTATCTGCTTGTCAGGTTTGAAACCTGAAGATGAAAATACTGCTGATAAGCTACCTCCAAGTTGTAGCACCCCGAAGGGATTGACTGAATTGACTAATGATGAACTAGAGGAACATCTTGATATCATCGATAGTGACGATGACCATGAAGCAACAGATGCTGGAAATCTTTCCAGAAGAGAAATTCACAGCAGCATCGACATCAATGTACCGCATCAGGATGAAGATGATGATGAGATTGCCAATGTAGATGTTAGTGATGACGAAGGCAATCTGGGTTATAACGCGGCTGAAGCTCTCAGAGCCCAGGTTGCAGGCGAACGACAGGAGCCGTCTTCAACTTCAAGCAGTAGCAGTGACAGCGAGGGTAGTGAGAGCAGTAGCGACAGTAGCAGTGACAGCGGTAGTGGCAGTAGTGGCAGCGACAGTGAGAGTAGTGATGGTGACTCAGTGACCTCAATCTAAGTTCGTTAGGAACTGTAGCTTGCCTATTGCACTTGTTGATATTCTAGTGGTTATGTCGAGTGTGGTTAATTCTGTGAAGTAACTAGTAAATATTAGGGGATGCTGACATAATAGTGTGCTGTGCATAACTGTAGTATTATCATTGATTTGTAAATTATGCAGATTCTGTTACGCTTGTCCTGCAATGGCTTTCTAACCTTGATTCTGCATTTTCGTGATAAATAATGTGAAACAAAGGTTGCAAACGAGTACAGAGATTTGATCATAATGCCATTTCCGAAAGACTGGTCTGATCTGGTTCGCTAATGCAGTTGCAAACCATGTTCTCCATTCAAATTAAAGGAACAACCAATTCGACCTCAAGATCTACGAGGAAACAGGTACTAAGCTAAGCACTATAGATTTCTTGGTGACATTGTAAATCAGACCTGGCACGATCTAAACAATGCCTGTACGAAATAAAATATTCCCATGGGGTCTTGCGAATTCAATCTTAATAGGTACAGTTGGTACATCTAATGATTTGTTCAAACTAATAACCATCATATAAGCTAATGAAAAAGCAAGCCATGCAAGGACTTTACACAACATTTTCCCAATAACCTATACACTCATAATAAACAAGAGACCATAAAAACTCCAAACAGAGCACTATTGGCTCTCATGATTTCTGGGCACAAACCTTGGGGGGCTTGTGGGCCTCGTCTTCTTTTTCAAATTATGCTTTTGAACCTCACCTCACTTTAATTTTCAGAGCCCAGCTGGTTCATTCCCACATAACCCCACCCATTTCTTATAGAACCAACAGAGAGATACTAAATACTCTACCTATATAAACACCCATTTCTCAAAGCGTATAGGAATATGAGTTAGAGCCTCTCCTCTGTCTCTCTCTCTCTCTCTCTCTCTCTCTCAGAGTTTTTGGAGAAAGCTTTGTGGTAAAGGGAAAGAGAAGGAGGAAGAAGATGGGGGCACTTGATTACATATCGAACTTTTGCACTGTGACCAGCATCAGAAGCAAACGCAGACCAATGCAGGTTCTCTCCATCTTTATTTTTTTCTTGGAAACCTTATCTTTTTTGGTGCTTCCTTTTCTCTTTCTCTGTGCTTTATTTCAACACAAGAAAGTGAAGGCCTTTCACTCTTTCGAGCCTGCAGGACCCTCTCTCTCTCTCTCTCTCTCTCTCTCTCTCTCTCTCTCTCTCTCTCTCTCTCTCGACATGGATATTTTTTCAGCTCCCCAAGAAGTAGGAGTTTTTCATAAGCTGTTGACTTGTTTTTCAGACAGTGGAGATCAAGGTTAAAATGGACTGCGATGGCTGCGAGAGAAGAGTTAAGAATGCTGTTAACACCATGAGAGGTCCTCTCTCTCTCTCTCTCTCTCTCTCTCTCTCTCTCTCTCTTCCTCCCCCTCTGAAACCTAAACAAAGAATTAAGGGAAAAGATACATGCTGTATAGCATGAACACTTACATATTATGCCAAGACTTGAGAAGTCAGTCAAAGATGGCTATAAGCCAAACAGAATGCTTTGTAACATGAGCACTAATCCTTCTTTAAAATTTTGCAATGAATCCATTTGATATACTACATGTTTTTGCAATGTCAGTGAACTTTGAGGAGAGAATAAAAAAAGTAAACGGGGAGAGATGTATAGATATTTGCACCAGAGTACTTCTTCACATACTGTTTCCTTTTTAGTAAGATTCCCTCGAGCGTAGATCTGCTCTTACTTGAGTTGAATAATAAAGTAATTAGTAGAGTGCCTTTTGTTTATTGTTCAGCTAAGTGCTAGAAATAATACATCAACAAGGTCGTTCATAAAAACCCATGTTTCCCCTCCAAATTAACTTATCGGTCAAATAAAGTGTTTTCCACAATTTCCGCAACGCACTTTAATATGCATAGATACTGGACATTTATTGGGTGACCATAGGGACACATTTCAAAACAGAACTCTAGATTTATATAAATATGTACGTTTCTACAAAACCCCGTAGGCGTAAAATCCGTGGAGGTGAACCGGAAACAAAGCCGAGTGAAAGTGAGCGGCTACGTCGACCCGAACAAGGTGTTGAAGAGGATCAAGAGAACTGGCAAAGTAGCCGAGTTCTGGCCTTACATCCCGCAGCACCTGGTTTACTACCCTTATGCCGACAAAGTCTATGACAAGAGAGCACCTGCTGGGTACGTCCGCAACACCGTCCAGGCCTTCCCGAGCAGCACAAGTGCCGCACCAGAGGAGAGAATCATCTCCATGTTCAGCGACGACAATGTTAATGCCTGTTCTATCATGTAATAATTGCCAGTTACGTACTACATGCACTTTTAGTTATATTGCATGGTTTGGTTCTTGAGGATGAGAACTGATGTTGTTGTTGTTGGCGTGCCTTTTGTGTATCACTGCGGCAAGATTAAGATGGAAATCACTGAGTTATATATAATGTACCAGATGTAATGTCAGCCATGGCTGATTTTTATAACGCTGTGCCTCGTCTTTTTATGGTAAGCACTACTTACAAAAGATTATACTTGCTTGAGATGGGTTTTTCTTCTCTCTAATGTTGCCACCATGAGATTCGGATCACCATTTCGGTATTTTAGCTACAAAGAAATGACATGAAATGCTACATCATTGAAATAGTAGAACTAGCAGAGGTACTTTCCATGATTTATCAATGGAAGTTTATGTGTATCTATCTCATAGTTGCAATTACGAATGAATAAGTAAACTGAGAAGCACATTGACTTAACATCGATTAATTAGTTCTTTAATCTGTTCTGCATCTGCGAAAATGAATTTGAAACGGTCATGTAATGTGCCCGTTCGAGCCGGCCAATTTGGTTCAACAGGCTGATATTCCAAGATGAACCCCATTAGGCTTACTATACCCGCTTCTAACAATCGAACAGTATTGCTTTGGTTTGAGGCTGATTGAAATGGTCGGTATGCTTGTTTGTTCAAAAGAAAATTAGAAGTGGCCTTCGAAGGAGTTTGAATTGACGAGGACCTACCAGCACTCGCGCTTCATTGAAAACAAAGTTTTGGCAAATCGTTTGTCACAAAGTAAAAATGAAAAAAAATGCCATGCTAAGCTCATCATAAAGTTTACCGCAATATTAGATATATTGATATTGGTTTACAAAATTATTCACTAAATAATGTGACAGATTGCAAGTAGATATTTAAATAAGTGGGTCATATTCAACGCTTACTACAATAGTTTGCAACATAGTCAAATCAGTCTTGATATATTTAGCAAAAGTCTAATCTTTTCCTTAAGCTCAACATCGATATCAAGATTAGTCATCCATCTTTCTGAGGTTTCAATTTGTGTAATCAACCGGTTTGTACTGCTAGTGTTGCTCCTGAGTTTTTTATGTATGCTTCCATCAAGAGATCAACTCCGAGAGAGGCAATTTCCTAGCCCTTTCTCAAGGAATCACTTTTGGGGGCTGTCCATACTTTTTACAACATTCAGAAAGAAGGGGTTGAAAGTCTCAAGATCAAGGATTTGGTGAATAACGCAAGTATTACATAGACAAGAGTAGTGCTCAAGGTCCTAATGAAGGAATTGGATTCTCGTTTTCCCAGCCACTAAGAAAGAGTAAAGGCAAGCTCTAGGACATGTACAGGAGCTTCATATCGGTGTCATAAGATCATATTGATAAGTTGGTTTTACCAAGTCATCCGAACCGTCCACGTTTCACACGTGATAATTCGCTTCAATTGGCTAGTTAATACTTGTTCTCGAGGATGAAAGAAAGAAAGAGAGAGAAAGCTTTAATATTATGCACCATCCACGAAAAGTTTAGTATCTGTAATTTTTTTGTGAATTCAAACCCTAATGATAATTCAATAGAAGTTGATTCATATTCTGCAGAAAATGATCTTTATAGACAGACAAGAGTAAAGTGACCTCACCCAAGAAATACTTCTCATGTGCACGGGAAAATGCCTTCCCCACCTACCCACCGCCCAAAATTTACTGTAGCTGATACCTTTGACTGTTGCAAAGTCAGTCGGTGCAGATCAAGTTGATGCATTTTCATGCTTCCGTTTGATTTTGAACGGTCGATTCCTCTCTTTTCAGCTCATAGTTATTCCTTCTTTTTGGAACGCTTTTTCTCAGGCAGTTGTTCTTTCGGAACACTTCATTTTTTTTCCTTAAGTTTGATTGGTTTTGAGAACACTTCTTGGGTAATCAACCAACATGCATTGATCTAGAACCCTCTATACATTCTGACCATATGCTTTGAGTTTATCTGCTATAGACATAACACAAGATTAGTCAGTGAGCTTATAAACTCCGGCCTGGCCAAGTTTTTAGCCTGCATGCTATTACTAATCAAGTTAGTATGGCTTCCGACCCTTTATTTCATGATTGTCAGTCGATTTTATTTACCGTAGATGTAATGTATAGAGCCAGTTTATGACTTAAATGAGTTCATCTCTACTCTCCAAACTGGAGAATTGGACCTGATTATCTGGACTGAGTGTGTGATACCTAGAGTGAATTGAGACAGTAATATCTTGTCAATGCTCTCAGATTGCTGCTACTTACAGTGAGAACAGCAAAATCTTCACAACCTTCCATGCTGGTTCTATACGCTACACTGTCAACGACACATCCCTGAATTTTGGCTTTTGAAATGGAATGACGTAGTCCCGAATATTATAATCCTCATTTATTGGCCCTCATAATACACCACATACCCCATTATTATATGATCCTTCTTGGACCTTTGCCCTAACTTTGTTGTTCACCACTTGAAAGAGACGATAGAATCTGACGATTTTCTCGACCGATCTTATCTCAATCACCGCCGCACACACAAAAGGTTACATAATCTCATTTTTAAGCTAAACTTAACCATCGCCTTTTCTCTTTTATTCATTCTAAACTGCGGTTAGACGATATTATGAATCAACTTTTATTCATCTGATTAAACCTATCTCTTGTTTTCAATTAAATTCAGGCTAAGATAAGATTAAATAAGGGAAAATACACAAAGAGTTCTTAATCTTTAGTCCATTGTGTAATGTCATTTTGGAATTTTTATTTCATTAAATATGGTCCTTCAATTATTTCTAAATATCCAATCTAGTCTCAAAAATTTTACTATGTTTATACTAGTCCCTCAACTTTCCATAACAAAGTCAAACCAGTCATTCGCTATTATTTACAAATTTTCATAATTACACCATTCCCCAGATTTTATAATATCTTTTCATTTTAATCCACTTCCAAAATCAACAAAAAAAAAATGCATCTTTTTATTACCTTTTTGGTCCTTATAAATATCATTACAGTTCCATCTAAGTATATGTTAACTTATGATCTACATTGAGCATAAATATAACCTTATTTGGAGTTATATTGGATTCATATTCCTTTCATTCTAAAAAAACTAATAACGATAGTAACTTACTTATGGAATTCTTGTGCTTAGATTAATCTAAAATCGTGTTCCTAATTTTATATATAGATAAAGTTTCCAAATTTTCTTTTTATTGTTTTCTTAATCAACTTTAGTTAAATATGTATTAGGAAATTAAAATAGCAAGACTATCAACCTGATACAATTTTAAACGACGTTCTGTATTTATTGTTATAGAGATCATAAGTTGAAATATATTTAATGAAATTATCGTAATATCTTTAAAAACCAAAAAAGTACAAAAAAAGTAATGAAAAGACAACCATGTTTTTTGTTGATTTAGGAAACGGATGGAAGTAAATTGATATTTTAAAATTTGGGTAATAGTGTAATCACGAAAACTTTTAACGTCTATATGGAAAGTCGAGGGATTCGATTGAATAAATTGAAAATTCATGAGCTAGATTGAACATTAAGAGATAGTTTAGAGATTATATCAAACAAATTAAAAATTTGAGGATGACATCGTATCTCAAGTCAAATTTTATGAATAGTTTGTGTCGACTTTCCATGATATGATCTACAAATTGCCCTAATCTCAAGATATCAAGTTGGGCAAGAATCGAAAGTGTAATTATTAACTTTTGTCTTTATACTTTTCCGCCTAGTGTCGCCGCTCTGCACGATGAAATAATAAGACCAAAGGATCACTAAATGCATTAATAATTGGCATTATGATAGTGGATAAAGAAAGGGGAATGATTATAGAGAGCGACCGCCTTTGATTGAGAATAACTTTTTTCGATTAGAAAAAGGACGAAGTTTCTAAAGAAGTTGATGGAGGGGTCGCACGACCACCCTCTTTTCAGCACCTTCATGAAGTGACCTGACCAAAGACACGAAGAATGGATCCACCCCTTAATCAACCACCCATTATTTAAATCTTAAAGCGCCACAAACACGTCGATTGAAGAAGGGTTTTCTTGCGTCTTGAAGACTTTATTGATGGTCGAAGTAAAGTTTGCATTTTTTTATTTTTTATTTTTTGAGTTGTTTAGTCGTTTGAGAATGAGAATGAGATGTGGCCGAAGCATCACCAGCCGATCGGGTCCAATTTGCGATGGAGAATTTCGCTTTGTTTTGACCGGATGTTCTGTGAGAGATGCCAAGGAGGGGGTTGTTTCATGCCTCCTCCAAAAATCTCGTGATATCCTCTTATAAATCTTTCCAATGTCGAAATAAAGGTAACATTCGATGGGATGATGTTGTGCTTAGAACTTTTGTTTTTGACTTTTTACCATTGTGATTGCCAGCTCGAGTTCTGGAGGCCCTGCTGGTTTTGGCCTTGTCCGCAAGGCATTACGTGCAATCTGTTTAGGGGGAACACCATCGAGATCTGGTGAAATTAGATTTACAGCTACCCAATGTGCTCGCGACACATATGACGACAATTTCTCCTCCGTCGATCGTGGGTTATGTTGAAAAGACATCATGTTTTCTTCCTGTATTGAGCTTCCAATAGACCAAAAGACAGGATCAGATGCCCACTAATCGAATCAAAGGTGTTGTCATTAGGAAATAGTAATCCTCTTCACGAATTAGTATATTCTTGAGCTTCCTAGCAATTTCGCCATTACCATGGAAAGAGAGAATTACCGTGGAAATTAGAAAACGCTAAAAATCTGTTGAGGAGATTTGTTATCGATTCGCACGCGCTAATGAGGAAAGGACCTATTGAGAATGGATGAAAGCAAGCTCAACCCACACATTAATTTTCACAAATAGGGATTAGCAGTAGTAGATATTTGGTAGCATGAAAATCAACGTCGCACGAAAATGGAACGGTTCTTATGCGGGTCCTTCTTAGGACGAACTTGCATCTCTTGTCCATTCTCTTCAACGTTTCTTTCTTGAATTGAAGGCCGCCGAGATCTACAAAATGTGTTCATCATGGTGAACCGATCTAACATCTGTAAATCGTGTTCCTATTGTACTTTAATAGTTCAGTTTCAAGAAGAAAAAGATTCTGACTTTTAATTACCTAACAATGGTATCCAAGGTGAATATTGACTACCTCGCTGCCAGGGTGACCAGATTTTACCTTCTTAATAGTTTTCACCTAACGAACATTCGTTGGCCTAAAATTTGAGGAAGGTACATTGGGGACTTACATTGTCTACTATCTTATTTGTTCAAGTTATTATCATGTTTTTTGCTAGATAAAAAGAGTTTGAATGGGCCTGTGATCTGCCTCAACCACTGTTAAAATGTTCGATTTAAGGCGTTAATGAAATACAAACTGCCCACAAGATGAGCTTGTCATCGCAGTCCCACCATGTGCAAGTGAGTATAAACCCAGGTCCATCTTTTGGAAACTAACCAACAGTCCAATGTTTCCCGAGACCGAGGATAGACGCGGGAACCAAACATTTGACCCTTGACTTGCGAACCGGGTGTTGGACTGCCTCCAAACTTCATTCTATCCCCGTTTATACCGTTACAATTCCAATCTCCTTGCGTCACTGAGGCAATTTTTGGGTAAATCTTAGTCATACCTAAATCACCAATCACCAGACAGAGAATAGCAGCGATGAAAATTACTCAAGGCCTATTTGGGATGGGATCAAAACAAATTTGAACCTGAACACGAGTTTGGTGCATTGTGGAAACAACCGACCCAAATGGACAAGCGTTTCGAACAATTCACAGTATGGGCCGTGCTTGGCTTGAATCTTTCCCAGGACTGCAGTCCATTTGCACAGCTAGCTGTCCATGTACACTGTTGCACTAGAAAAGATAAATTCTTTTCAATTGACACAATTTGTTACTAATCATGCTTTTCTTCATCACAATTATGGCTTAAAATTAGTAAACCACGGAAAATCTTGCATGTAATTTCAGTATTCTACTTCTTTTTGTTGGATAATAATAAAGACAGCATTTCCGGTGTATCCTATTATCTAACTTTTAAAAACTGTTCCCAGATTAAAGCAACGTAGAGGTTTATAGACTGTTTCTCTATTGGAATCGCCTGTTGTAACACACCTTTGTATAAATTATTTGGTATAGACATTGAACAACCACCACAATCAATGGATTCATAGCATTACATTAAAGCACCCAGTAATCCTAACACAGGTTACCTGGTCGAAAAGAAGCTTCTTACACATGTTGTTTTCGCGTTGATATTGGAAAGAAGCTACTTAACGCTTTTGTGCTTTCCTCCTCCTGGATTGCGTCTTCTGCCATTTCTTCCTCGGAACGAGCTTGCTCTTTGGCTTCAGCTTCAATTCGGGCGAGAACTTGTAATTCGGATCCCTCATGCGTGCTTGGATATCCTTGAAGAACTGCATATTCAACCTCTTAGGCCCTCCTTGTCTGAGTTCCTCGTACTCGGGTCCAGAAACTATATTCTCAAAAGCTCCAATTAATATGTCCAAGTCGCTCATGACTTCCCACACGTTGATATAGCGACCATCAGGTCCCTTTTTCAATTTCTTCAAGGCATTCTCAACTGCTAACGTCCGGGCTTTCTTCCCAGGGGACAACTCTTCTGGTTCATTTTCAGCTTTCAGCAGCTCTGAGATTGTCCTGTATTTTGGTTTTTCCTCAAACTCGAATATATTATCTATATACTTATCACTGGCTTCATTGGGATATGCTTCAGTAGGAATGTCGTCGTCATCGTCGCATTCACTGCCGGTCCACAATGTCTTCTCCTCATCACTATCAGACCATATGCTATGCAGTTCATCACTATCATCTGCATCAATCTGGTTGGAATGATCTTTCGCCTCCTGCCTGACTTTACGAATCTCTCTTTTGAGACAGTTCTGACTCTTCTCATCAGTGTCACCTTCATCCTCACTTCCTGTCCATACAGAGGAGTCTTCCTCCATCTCTTTCTTCCAGGATTTCCTGAATTCGTCATCTCCCGGCTTGCCACCACCAAAGAGATCATAATATCTGCGCTCATTGCCAGCATACATACGTGATGCTGCAAAGATAAGGTAATGTTCACAACCCAATATTAGCCAACGCAAGGAAAAGTTCCGAATGCAAAATCAAGAGCATGTTGTAAACTTAGCACGATCAATTAAATAGAGGAAGTAAAGAAACTAGAATTGTTCTCATATTTCAAACCGGCAAAAAGATGCAAATGAGTCTAATCAACAGGGAAGTTAAAAAATTCACGTCGTTGAGGCAGAGTCAACAACAACAGTATCGAAACATGAACTTGTCAAAATAATGAATGCACGAAAATAAGATTAAATTTGCAGTATTGCAACTAAGTCATGTCTCACGCCCTAACATCCTCCACTCCTTTTCTTTGCCGTTTCTAGTTGAAGTTTTGAAGGAGTGAGGTCGGTTGCATGCCATTTAGGCAAAAGACGACATTTTCGAGGGAAATGGAAATAAGGATGCATATACAGTCATGAGTCGCATACTACCGATCCTGAAGAGTGAAGATGACATCTAGCATGCCCCATGCATGACTATTAGTTAAAGGCTTCATAAAGGAAAATTCACAAGCATGTGATATGCACGCCACCGCTCAACGAAAAGCCTCCTCAGTACCAGCTTGCACTTCCTACTAACGAAACGTAATCGTCCAACTCGCACACCCAAACGAAATTTACACGCTAGGAACGTAACGCGAAATGCCCCAGATTACAAAAATCCAATCTTGAAAAACCCCGACCTTGAAAAATGGGACAAGCCCCGGCAGGGAAGCGGCTCGTTCTCGAACTCGGACCCAATTCTGGGCAGAAGCATTGCGACCTGAAAAACGCAGTCAAGTCAGAAAGAGGAAACGAAGGGGGCGTGTTCACGGGAGACACGAACAACATGCGATCAAAAAGCTTCCACCTTGGAAGAGACTGGAACGGCGGGGGCGAGTTTGATATTCTTCTGAAGAAAGAAGAGAGAAGCGAGCGGGATGCCCGGGAAGAGAGTCTCAATGGGGTCATCCCAAAACTCCAGCGCCTCCAAGACTATTGATGCGTCGAGCATGCGATGGACGCGAGCAGGGCATACACAAGCTGGATGTACGAAGTATTTTGATCTTGGAAGTGAACCCTCACGAGGTTCACAAGTACCTAGAAGCGTTCAAATACTAAAGTTGTTAACCTTGTACGGGAGCAATGTGTGCTTATGTTGGGAGTGCACCTTCAGCTGTGACTGTTTTTGTGTAATCTATTGAGAAATGATATTAAGTTATTCATCTTGCACCTACCATGCTTTTGAATTCGGCATGTACCCATTTGAAATCAATTGGGGTTGATGCCAGCTGAATATTAGCAAATGCTCTTCATTCATATTTTCGATGGTCATGACTAGATGTTTTCCATCCCCCCTCTTAAACAACATTTTCCTCATTATGAATTGAAGGTATTAAACGGTCTCGAAATCAATCAACTTCGACATGAATACAATTGAAGAGGCGTTGATCACCAATGTCAATAGTGATATTAAGCCCAAATGATTTGCTGTCGCCTCCAATTTCCCGTGTAGATAACGATCTATGAAGCAATTCGCTTATGCTCACATTCACCCCGAGGAATGAAGGCATGAGTTTGAAAATTTTGTTGCTGAATCAACCTGATACGGATTGTTCATCAAATCCATAACAAAACGTCAGTGTCAGTGCTTTCGCTTCTTGGACCGTCAAAGGCGATATTGTGACCGTATTACCATTAAATTTCTGCAGCTTCAACACATGATTTGGCTCATAGTCTCGGACTCCTTGCAGTATGACGTCAGAACATATGTTTCAACTGTTGCGTCAAATCTAGGGCAAACTATCTAATGGAAATATACATGACTTCCACAAAAAAAAATTGTCTTCAGGAGCTTCTAAGATGTCACACAGCGCTTTCCTCACCCATTACCGACTCGATCTATCAAATCCTATCATACAGCCAGTCATTCATTTACAAAAAGAAAAAGAGAACCAGGGGTTTAACCACATGCTTCTATTTGCAGGGCATAGGACTGATCTTGAACTGGTAAAGTTTCGAGAGCATAACAATACGTAAACTTGATTAGAGAGACGATTCATTGCAAGTTCCCCCTCGATGTAACGCCATGCTTCATTATGAAGTAGAGCAGAAGACTGAAGCACATGTTCACGCTGTCACAGCCACACTACAGATGTTGGTCGTCGATCATTTCAATGGTTGGAGCAAACTGCAAAGGAGAAGAGAGCAAGGAAATCTTAGTCACATATAGAGAGAGAGAGAGAGAGAGAGAGAGAGTCTACAAGGCTTACTTCATCATCTTCATCGAAATACAATCCATCAACAGCACTATTTTGCCGGAACTCCCATCCAAGAGTATTCTCAAGTAGTTCCTTGAATTTCCTTGTCTACAAAGCCAAACAACCCCACTCTTGAGTAATTCCTTCATATCCATCTAAATAAGGGTAAGTGACTAGCAAATATGCAAATTGAGATCTACAGCTGCTAGATAGGACGCACAGAACTCAACAAGTTTCTTTCAACGAGCTTCTGCCCAAGGCCACAGAGAAACGTGTAATTACAGTTAGGGCAAAGTCACTACTGTAAATAGCTGAAGCAAGTTCGATGGTTCAACTCCCATGAGAAGCAGGAGAAGAAGCAATTAAGTCAGACGTAATTGCAAATTTTTATTATATGTTTTACTAGTCGATCCTATTTATGGTACACAATCTGTGCTCATATGAGCTCAAAAGCAGATAGCAAACTAGAATATTGGAAGTGGAACATATCGTAAAGGTTTAAATAGACATCAGATTTGGTCCTCACTCCAATGCCTATACTCTTAAGGACCCTGATTAACCTGAAAATTTATCACCAAGTGATCTCCACAACAATAACATCATTTCATTGCATTTAAAAAGAAACTGCAATTCTTGTCTATCGTCATTAGAAGTGCAATGGCAAATGGCAGATAACGCCAAGGCTCAGAAAACCAACCCAAGATAGAAGTTCTCCATCAACAACTGGGGCAACTAGCACCAATGAAAAGAAATCCTGAAATTGGGAAACAAAATAAATTGTCACAAGTTCTAAACATGAATTTGGATTAACAAATGACTCAATTTAGTCAGAAGACAACCAATAAGACAGCTCAGTCTCATGAACCCATAAGGAGTCAACATGAAATTACAGACTCAATAGTCAATACAATTGTAGGTATAATATATTTAAACGCAACATGGAAAAGTAGCTAAAACTACAGGATGATTATCACCTTATTCTATTACCTTGCAAAGTCGATGCAAAAAGCTATCGGTAGAAAACCACAAATCATCCAATAGTGCTGAGGTTCCCTGCTCTGTACTCCTATTGTCTGCAGAGTCCTTTTGAAGTCCATACTTGAGCTGATAGTAGATCACCCTAACAAACTGACAAAAAAAGAATAAAAAAAAAAATTACTCCATTTGTCGATACTGGAGCTATCCTGACTGAGCTCGACCAGTATAGGGAGCATAGCCAATAGGCACCACAACTGAGAAATATAATCTAGTGTGCAGTTGAGAAACAACGAATTAAGAGTTGCAGACTTGTACCTTTGTGAACAGCTGAGTCCTCGTATGGAAAGGCTGCTCAAGTATTACAAAAAAAGCAGTTAGGATCATACCAGATGCTATAAAACAACTAATGTTGGAGATACACTACTACATGCTAACGGTAGTCCCATAAGCCAACTAAAATATATAAATTAATGCATTCACTTCCTAGTCTTGTGGAACCTTCCTAGCACGTGCTAGTGCCAGTGGCCTTCTCATAAAGCAAGATCTTAACAGATCCAAACATTATATGGCTATTTTATAGACAGATAATCAAACTGTAGGACATTATTGCATTAAGTTGAAAGGAGACTATGTACCAGCAACTCAAGAATTAGCCATATGGGATTTCAAGAAACTTGTCAGATCTAGTGGAGTATTTGCCAAAGAAGTAGAAGTACAGGAAAGCGGAAATAACATAAAGTTGCTTTGCAAGAAGCAACCTAGAGATGCTTTTGTCGATTTATATTGTTCTGACTGTCATGTTTAAACGTTTCTTCAAATTTTAGATTTTTGAAACATTTCTTATGACTCCCATATGGTGTAGATACCCACAAAACAAACTGTACAATACAAACACTTGGCCCATTTTTAATACCCCACTGCTAAACATATCAGGGGAAAGCCCTGCATATTGTCAAAACCAAGATCATACACAGAACAGGGTGACAAATGTAGAAACTAGAAATTTGGAAGCAGTCAGTGGTAAAAGATTTACCACAAATGGAAAACAGGTAAATTGGGAGAGAAGACAGGAAGGTTTTTAGTCCCAAAAATATAGGCACGAATATACTAACATAACAGCTAAAAATATATTTAAAACGTGATGGAATATATAAAACTGTCCAAGCAAACACTTACAGCTTCAGTGCAACCAAGCAAAAGGCCAACCAACGCTTTCCACTGCAAAAATGCTTCCAGTGATTGCCCCATCTGAAAAATCTAGAGTGTCAGACATAGTACAACTCATTTACCACATCAAAAGGAAAAAAAAACATTCATTACCAGAAATGCAATAAAGGAAAATTGAAATTCCCCAAGGAGTAGGTCTTCGGAGCCTCCAAATTCTGTTCCAAGTATGGTTTCGAGCAATTGTGTCTGGACCACATAGAGAAAAATACAGAATGATCAGCAACCCCTGCATCAATCAATAGCACAGAGCTACATTCCACTATGAAAAACGCCCACACAAATTTCTTTTCCAACATAAAATATTGACATCTGGCCTGCAGTTTCCGTGTTTCGCAAGAACAGTACCTTGTCAAGATTTAAAGAAGTAAGTTCATGGCCTTCAATTCCTCGGCGCTTGACAAAATGGGGAATAGATGTGTAATAGCATCCCCTACTCTGAGCCTTGTCCACACTTGGTGAAAACTTCCTTGTTTTCAGTTGTTCATCTAAAGCTTTCTCCATTGCTGCTTTTGGAGTGTTCTTTAAGATCTCTGACTCACATGCAACAGTGATATCTCCTCCAATGGGTTCTGAAAGCAAATGAATCATAAATGATAATATTTCTCGATTAAACATTGCATGCAAACTGGAAAGCATACGTATCATCGAGTGAAGAGATAAAGGACATATGAATATCCATGCAAAACAAGCATCAACAAACACTATAGATGTTCTATCACCAAGTGAGAAGACACTTCAGCGACAGACAAGATCTGCAGAAAGTAACAAGAGGTCTCAGGATAGTAAAATGCATACCAAGTCTTTGGATAGTGTCCTTAGTAATGTAATTGGATAAGCGCTTCCAATCTCCATATCGATTTAGATCATAAGGACCAAGTTGTCTATTGAACTCCATACTTTTTACAGCTTGACAATACCTCTCTGCCTTGACAAAGTCAACAGGAGATAATGTTATGTCAGGGATCATTCCGTGAGTGTCTGAAGAGGAGATATTATTCTTCCAAAATTCAAAATTTTAAGTAGAAAATTTTATTCAAACTGTCACTTAATCTTAGATGCATCATTGTCCACCTCCTATAATGAGATCTGCACAAGTAGAATATTATAAACTCGCATCATGCTTCTGCTATTTTGAGCATCATGTCATTCAACCGAAGCTAAATTTTTATGCATAGTAGAATTGGCATTAAAGTATGAAAGTGGAAATATCAGCATCCAACTCCATATTTGCAGGCACATGTCATCCACATAGAGGAAAAGAATAGCTCAAGCTTTCGGCAACAGACCTCTTCTTCAGACACGCTAGCTAATCGCTCTTCTTCAGTAGTCCACCTTCGAATGATAACCTGGTCAGACATCATCACCAAGAAAGCTATTCATGACCAAAAACATATTGCATTAACTTCCGACATAATGACCTATCTAGGTGGCAACCAATGGAAGACTCCATCAGATTCCATACCTCAGATGGACCAGCATCAACAAAAAATCCCACAATTGGTGAGAACTCTTTGCCATCTCTGCACGCGAACAATTTAAGACATTTCGAGTAAGTGAAGTTTCACATTGATATAAGATGATTGACAATTAAGCAGTTGCCAATCTGCTATGACTAAAGCATTCGAGACCAATTCACTAATGGAAAAATCGCAGCTTTCCAGAAGCTACATTAACTTTTAACAGCAAATGATCTTCATAAAGAGAAGCACTCGATACGAATAGAACAGAAAGATAGCATGGCAAACTACAAGGCAGAGGGGGAACACAGAGTGCCAGACCCACGAAACAAGAAAATATAATGCATTCGACAAACTTTAGACAAGGAAAAAAAAAAAGACATTTTGATACACCTTCGGGGCGATTCAGGATCACCTTCTCCTTCAACCTATCAAAATAGCTCAACCCATTCATCCAGCTACATCAATTATTTTTAATTCATCACCTATTACTAGCAGGACAACATCGCTCCATAAAGTGAACGAATTGAAATTAACAGAAGACCACCATGACTGATCCAACATTAATGGGCTATCGAGTAAAGCGCCGAAACCGACCTGCTCGAAGAGCTGTAGTAGACAAAATGAACACCGGGAGGAATCATCTTCAGCCCCTTGAAAACAGGCCCAACAGAAAACATCTGCAGCAACCGTATTCCACAAGAGAAAAAAAAAAATCAATCAAAATTGATTGTTGTCAAACACAAAAACCAAGGAAAAATTAGCTGCGCCAATTGCCGACACGCGCGAAAACAAAGCAAATTGCTTGAGGGAGCGACGCGCGACCTGGGTGTCGATGCCGACGAGAGTGTACTGAGGAACGTCGAGGAGGAGCAGCGTGGCGCCTCGCTTCACGAGCTCCAGAGCCGTGTCCGCGTCCATTGGCGCTCGAAACTGAAACTGAAACCGAAATTGAGCGGGTTCTCCTTCGCTTCAGGATATGCTTGCTTCGCTGCTGCTGCTGCTTCTTCTTCTTCTTCCTTCTTCTTCCTTCTTCTACAGGCCTCTGTCTGCACTGTTGCTCCAGAGTCTTCCTGTAATACGTGCTTGCGGCGGGTTACCGGTTCGAACTTTTGAGCCGAATTGAACCGGACCAAATGATATTAGTTCCAAATTAGAGGAAAATTGGTCGCATTTTATATTTTATATTTTTGTTACATCTTTTTCAGCTCTCACAAGTCAAATTTTCAAATACTTATATATATATATTTTAAATACATGCAATTTAAAGCAACTGTGCCCGATTTCATATTTTTTAAGAAAAGGAAAAAAATTTATATATATACATATATGTTTTTATGCATAGCTCCAATGTATTTAGTATACGAATACTGAATTAGGTTGGAATGGAATGAATAAAAAATGAATGAGAATACATGTTCTTCTGTTTGGTCCAACATGAATTGAAACTTGAATTTCGATTATTCTTTTTTTCTATCATCCAAACAATTATAATAAATTGTTTAGATGTGAGCACACACTTTTCATTTTGTATTTTCATACGATAAACTGTTAATTATGGCCGAAGTAATTATAATAAATTGTGCTTTACTTCTTGTGACGTTCAAGGCTAATTTCTTCCACGCATCCAGTTGCTTTCATCAACATTTTTTTTTTTTTTAAAGAGTTCCCCAAGATGAAATTAATTATATTCTTATATTTAAGTTTGAGAAGCTAAACACTCTTATGCCTCATCTATTGTTCCACGATGGGAGCAAAGAGAATCTTGGACAAGTAGAACAAATCGACTCGAAAGAAAAACTCTTTAAGGAAAAAGAAGACATTGATGTTCGAGCCCGGAAAGAAATGTTCTTTTTCATTGGTTAAAGGAGGGAATCACGGTTCCTTTAAAAAGCAATAAGTAAAGGACAGTGTGCATTTTAATTTAACTAAAGATGTGATCATTTTGTATAATTGATTAAATAACTAATTCGTTATGAAGTTGAAAGTTCGATTTACTACCAACTTTTTCACAAGTCATTCGGTTTAATTTGATGTACTAGAACCAATTTGGATACGATAGGTTTATAGTTTCCATTTTTCCTTTTCTTTTCTTTGTTTCCATTATATGAGTGCCTGTTTTAATCAGCCATAAAGTTCGATATTTGTTTCTATAGGGTTTGAGTCTACTTTTCAGTTGTTTAAACTTTTTTAAATATGCAATCGCGATTCTTTTTCTTAAAACCAAATCCTCTAACTCGCTAACAAAGCACAACATGGGTATCAATCGCTCAAAGGATACCGATTACGAGGCAAGCATCGAGTGCACAAGCAATACAGAAGAATACTAACCTTTCCCCCTCTTATTATTGCCACAAAGCCAAACAAAAGTTCGAAGAACAGCCAGGGCTTAAAAGTACGTCTTATAATTGATACAAATGATGAATGATATAAGACAACGAATAGTGTTCAGTCGTATCTTTCCGCTTTGAAATTGACCTGTGGGTTCCGAATGTCGTCTTGACTTTGAATCAATCTAATCTCCAAGCTGCTCGTTTCCAGATCGAACTCGGCACTTCTGTAGTCGTTCACTGTTCTCTGAAGTACTGCCTGCAAATCATGGTAGAAGCCCCACAGTCAATCATGTTTATAACTTGCAACGATGCAAACAAGAGTCGATTCATTTGATCCTAGTGGTGAGCAAGGCAAAAATAGGACGTGGCTGATCCATTCGCTTTCAGCTAAATTTTCTTCTATAGGATTTTGATGTTGCATTGTATATCGTCCGTAGATAGTGTTTGGTGACCCGCGTGTGTGAATGAATGTGGATGGAAGAAGATGGCCAGTGAATGTTGGCCTCGATTGGCTAGATAAGAACCGATAAACATTGTCAACATCTGACTCTATATCCAGTGAGTCTCCAAGCTGAGGAAAGGAGTAGGATATAATGAATTTTTGGAAGATTTCTTCTCCTATCCTATCCTATCCCATTACTATGATTTTACACGAAAGACCAAACACAACACAAAATAGAATAAGATCCATAAGCACCTGTAAGCTCGACACCGCAAGCTCTGCTGCCTTATCAAGGTTGTCGGGATGTTTCTGTAAAAACCAAGAATTGTTGGGTTCAGGAAGAGTAAATTATTGCAAGAATTACTACAAGTTAGGAAAAATCAAAATTCTCAAAGCGGGCAATACATTGCTCCATCCAAGAAGAAGTGCTGTCATGAGATCTCCCGTTCCCTACAATCACATTGAAGTATTTATAATGCATCAGCGTAAGAGATTGCAGAAATGCTAGGCTGCTAGTGAAAAAGAAACGAGCAATCACCCCCAGAAATCCTGTGGGTCAATTTCAACGATGTATTAATTCATAATTATTTATTCAACAGATGCTTGCTCCAGTGCATTTCAACCGGTACATTTAGAAATAAAAGGTGAAGTGAGTCTAGTATGTGTCAACAAAATGCTACACAGCCCAAAGTGACTGTCTAATGTTTTATCCGTTTGTCAGTAACTAAGCATAAGTTATGCAACTGCTTGAAGAGAGCTCATAAAGGAAAAGTACCGTGAAATAAGCAGGAATTTTTGGAATCGAGATCTTGAATTGCTCAGGAACCTGACCCTAAAAAAAGCATGGGAGTCAATGCAATTTACCACCAAAGGATAAGCAGCATTTTCTATTGATGTAACAAGGTAAAGTAAGAGAGGCAAGATCACAGAATGCTCAAGATTCTTGATAATGGTAAATATCTTCACTTCAAGTTCAGATAGCTGGTACATACTTTTGTGTCTCAGCAAAGAGAAGAACAATTCAACAATGTTCTCACAATTAAGGAAAAATCCAAATACCAGAATGGAACCATATCATCAAAGAGAGCTACTACTACACATGATTAAGCATCAACAAAGAGACTCACGAAAAGCCACCAAGAGATAATGCTACACTTTCTTATGGCAAAATGTCCAAACCCTTATATAGACTTGTATTCCCTACAAACATCAGAATTTAAACAAAACCACTAATTTTATCAATACAGAAAAACTCACCTTTTCCTTTTGATGACTGCCTATGAGGAGCAGGTCCTCATTTACACTTATACTCGTAATCACAACCTGAGATTAATCAGAAAACAATTAACCTTCAAGTGAGATGGAAAAATAAGATTCAGAAAAGATCCTTCGTAGCAAAAAACTTGTTGAAAGACTAAAGAGCTAAAACTGAGCTATGACAAGCTTGTCACGGGAAAAAAAAAAAATCACACACTGAGCAGAAGGAACAGGGTAAATCCTGCACTAAAGAACTACAATTTCTCTAACAATCTTAGAAAATCATCCAGGAAAGTGCAGGAGCAATGAAGGCTATACCCCATAAAAAAACAATTATGCAGCTTTGATAAGAGAGCAAAGTCTGGTTGGTAGGTAGACATCATTTTGAAGTCACACCTGTTATAGTTGAAGGATAAGTGCTCAAGTACAGTCACACAGAAATTCATAGTAAATATAATGACTGCAACAAAGTCTTTCAATTTTAAGCAACTTTAACAATGTTCTTATTACAATTAGGTTGAGCCAAGCTCCTGTCAACTACATGTTTCCCAGTGCATAAAACACAGACTGACATTGCTAAGAAGACTATCACTATGCATAGGTAATGCAATATTATGTATCGTTAAAGCCAACTCTACCAGAGTTCCCAATATTCAGTAATTCACACTAAGAGAAGTTAGAAATTAAAAATTACAATGATACCTTTGAAGGTCCAGCATCATGAAGCTTGTTACAAGCTTCCCTGCCATCCCTTTCAGACACTATCCTGAGACAAAAGAAACGAAGAACTCAAGCAAAGGCACAAGATCTTCACTCTTAAAAGCAGAACAAGATCAAATAATCTTATCCAAATATTATGCTCTGCAAGAAAAAATGCGAACAATTGTTTCTTCTAATAAAGTAAACATTACAAGACCCCAAAACCAGGACTCTATATGTTTAAAGCATGAGAGATTGTGCTAGATTGTGCATGCTTTTAGTTTGTGCATCATGTACCACCATGGTAAGTGCATATGTGCAAGCCTTTCTCATTTTTGCCACCCATGGGAGATAATAGAAACCAGTCAAACATCATCCCCTGGGAACTGATGCCATTTTATTTAATTTGGAAGGCAAAAAACTGGTGTGAATATTAAGAAACCCATAAATCTAAGAATGCTTTACTATTTCATCGGTATGATCTAGCTTTGAGTTTATGGGCAAGATCAAACACAAATAGAATGACGAGGACATCAAACTTGGCATTTAACTGAACAGTGGAACCAAGAATTGCACCCAAACCTTTCCCATAGTAATCAGATACAGTTGATTTGGCATAAGAACAAGAGGATACCTATACCCAGTCAAAAGTTCTGCTTCAAATTGATTAGGAGTCAACATTGAGGCCACTGGAACAACCTACAAAAAAGAAGTATCAATAAATCGAAAAAGAGACTGAACTATTAACTTGGAGAACTTCCGAACAATCATCCAAATTCAATTTCAACGACATGAGCAAAAATTTCAGCCAGCATATCCATCAACAGCTGCTCTTCTCACCTTCTCTCGATAGACTGTCACCAGCTCCTGAGGTATATAGAGCTTCCCTCCATCACCCATCACGGGATCGCAAACTAGACAAGAACAGCAGTTTTTACAAGACACAGTCAGTGCCTCAATCATTTCTTTGCATAGATGGAAAAGATATGCTCATGCCATTATTTAGCAGAAACAGTACACCAAACTTATCGTCAGACAAAATTTTATAAGCTCCAAATAAATTGACACATTTGGCTTCTTGACATCACATTTAACAGGATTGCCTCAATATCCCTAAAATTTGTGTGGTCACTGGTGAATATGGTTCTTTATATATGATTAAGAAATTATTGACAATTAGCACAAGCAGAAGGACGGCAGATATAGCCGTTCTCCGGCATGTATCTTGAGAAAAATTTGACTTATTTTTGCCCTGTTGATCCGAAAGCACTATGATATGCGTTATGCTTTTCTTGGACAAGAGAAGATTGTCTGAAAAGAGAAATAATTTTCAAGCAAACTCATCATACAAGAACCTTCACTAAAAAAACCATTTTTTTGTAGGGGCAGAAACACATGCTCGTGACACTGATCTTCAACGCTAGGGGCCTCTACTAATTATGACAAATGTACTCACCATATGTCAATTTTGGGTTTACAGAACGCAGCTTATCAACAACTTGCAACACAGTATTCAAGAATGAAACTGAACCGATATAACCTGCGAAGAATAAAAAGTATGATCAAGCTTACAAAGCAAGTTCATTAGATGAAAATTTACCCTATACTAGAAGGTAATTTCAACTGCCCAAGGAGCAGAATCCCAATAAGAGCCAAAAGAGAACCCAAAAATAGTATTTAATTGGCCACAAGAACATTTCAAAAGAGTCTAATGTGCCCCTCACACTTCGATACGAGAGAAAGTATTCCTTGTGAAACTATTTGTCAGGATAATGATTTCTTTCTAGGTTTTCTAATAGTTTTTCTTGTATAATTTTCTAGTAATTTCTCACTTGCCATGAGATTCTGCTCAGAAAGTTATACGAAATATTAAAAAAAAAAAATCCCATGAAAAAGATGCGAGAGCAATTAGTTACACACACTATCTCGAAGTTTTACAATTAAAGTGTTTTGGAATTTTCACCAAGTGAGATACCCCAGTAACTCCCTCAACCAACAGCCAATATAACCGACCCTACTCCTACAAAGACATTTGCACATTTAGAAGTTCCAGCATTGACTGTACTATCAAGAAAATTAGCTGCTAAAGTCAGTAGCTCTCACTGGGAGCTTCAAATTAAGCGCTTCCACAGGGCAAACATCCCCTGTAAATAGCCTTCTTCCACCTATTCCAAGAGACAAAAAAAACAACCTCCAACCCCACCACCCCCCCCGCCCGACATGTAGGTGCATTCAAGTCTAAAAGCAAAAGGAAAGAAAATATTCTATCTATTTAAGAGATGTAGCAATTATATGATCCCAGATACCAATTAATGAAAAAGAGAAATCAACCTGCAGACAAACCTGCAGAACCCCAAAATTTAGTACAAAAAATGAAGTCATATACCTGTCAATAAGTGTGTATAATATAGTAGATCATTCGCCTCAAGGCCTTCAATTAGTTCCCACAATTGTTGTCCATTCAACACTTGACCCTTGAAAGTCGGGTAACCTGAAATGAAATCGAGCTAATTATGCCGTGCTCCAAACTCCAGTAAAAGCCAGAAGTCACTGAAGCTTACAAATGACACTGAATCCTATTCCTGAGTATAGGGCCTTGGTAGTAGCTAACCTGTGTGGTTCGAGAACTGTACTGAATTGATGGGGTCAACATCGTAACCCAACAGCTGCAGAGGAAACACAGCTGATTTGTTGCCAACATACCCCTAAGAAAATAGACAATGTGACTAATGTTAAATTATAAACTCAAAATCACCAAACAAACAAAAACTACTATTTCTACATTACATAAGCAATCCCTCCGGTACACAAGTAGCGTGTTACGAATAAGAAATCATATCATAGAAAACGATACTTTTTCTCCAGTTGCAAAACTAACGTTTGGCCATTCTATCTCTCGCAACCATTTATCACCGGCCTTTGCATCAGCAGAACATTAAAAATGTTTTCCTGCGCCGTGACTTAATAGAAGAAATTTTTATGGACCAATCAGCTAGATTTGTTGATCAGGCAGAGCGCTGACAAACCTTGAAAACCAAGATAATTACGATGATGGACTTCGAACCGTTCATAGCACTTAAAAAAACAATTTTTTGTCTCGAGCCCCGTTTTGAGGAACTTCACAGAAGCTACCAACAGCACTGCTCACCAAATATCTATCCTCGGCTCATCCGTATCGAGTGACGTTATTAACAGAAATCCGACGACAAACACCAGGGGCCCCCAAAAACATCACCAATCTACTACAAGCCAACGACCGCGAAAACATATTCTTTTCTCACAGACGTGAACACGAGCACGACAGTCAGCTCCACTCGGACATCTGGATCAATCTCGTTTTCTCATCGGCAGCGCAACAGATCGCCCACACTCCCCCGAGCCAAGCGCTTCCCCGGTCACTCCCGTCCCTAAACAGTAACGCGAAAGGAGCAGACCACAGGAACACCGACCTGGACGGTGTGCGATTGGATGCTGAGGACGCGGCCGGTCTCCGACGGCAGGGCCAGCGAGAGGATCGGAGGCGCGGCCCTCGACATCCCTCGGCGCTCTCCTCGACGCCCCGCAGTCAGGTGGGGAACCGGCCGGTGCCCGGGCGAGGGAGGAGCTCGGATTCCCCGCGGGTCGAGAAGCGCGCGCGCCACAGATTTTCCCGAGAAAATTTTGCTCCGGCGGGGAGAGAAAAATGCGACCGAGAGGGGAAGACTTACGACGCCGAACGATGGAGAGAGATTGCGTGCGGTGTTTATACTGGCGAGGACCCGGTCTCGGGCGGGCGCCGCGTGGTCAATTTACCATCCTGACCCCGGAGGCCCCCGCCGCAAGGGCGGCTGCGGGCGGAGGGCAATAGAGAGATTTCGCCGTGAGAGAAATCTGATTCGGTTAGATTAGTTTACGAATTTTCTCTCTTACCGATGTGAATTTCATTTTGTTTTTTTTTTTTTTGCCCGTAATTATGAGAAATAATTTTTATTTTTTTTATGACGAATCTTTGCGATGCGATGGTTTCCAACCCCAAGGCCAGATCGAACTTTTGGCCAGATTTTCTACGTCCAATTTTGCCCATTGCGTTAATCCACCCTTCATGTCTGGTCATTGCTGACGTCATCAAGTTAATCTTCCTTCTTCTTCTTTTCTCCCACAGTAAAGAATATTATTATCTTTCTTGCATAAAAGAGCGCATTATTATCTTAGGGCGAATAATACAACTGCCCACCATTAAGAAAATTCAATCAATCACAACAGGTTGGAATAAATTATTGATAGATGTCAAGACAACAGAAGGCTGCCTCATCGGCCATGTATTATTGATAAATCACCAACTCACACGGTTTCTCAAAGTCACTTTTTTGCGTAACGATTAAGTCGAATGAGAATATATAATTTGAAGTCTCGATTAAAAAAAAAAGGAAAATAAGAGATTCGATTGAACTTTTTGCAATAACTTAGAGACTTATGAAAATGCAAATGATTCTAAAGTCACTAGCTCATTAAGATTTATCAATATTTGTTTGATCAATGAACTACTTTATAACATTCATATGTAAAAAGTTACTATTATTCGATGTAGAGGTACGACAAATATGATTGATTTTAATTTACTATGATTGAATTTATCAATACCCGCTTCAACAGTGAGCTATGGATTAAGTCCATCAATTTTTCAATTAATAAACATGAATTTTTTCGAACAAAATAAAGATATTTTCATGGGAAGATTTTTAAAAAGAGTCTACCGTGTCATAATTTTCTCGAATAATGACTCAAAGTGGATTTGATTTCAAAGAAGAGCTCGAAATACCATTACTTTTTCAAATAAAGAGTCTAAAGTTAATTTTATTTCAAATAAATGAAGTGATTACATCTTTTAAATAATGATCCAAAGTAGTTATATCTATTTCAAATAAGGGTATGACTTTCCGATGATCAAGAGTATTTCGTCATTTGTCATTTCCCATTTTCCATTTTCCATCCTTTTTTCTTTCTTTTTTTTTTTTTTTTTTTTTTTTTGGTTATTCTTCTCCCTCTTCGCTAATGGCCGGCTAGCCAACAACGATGCAATAGAGGGATGGGCTAGGGTCGCCCTCTCTCGATTGGGCGAGGGCCACCCATGCGGGCCATAGGCAAAGGACAACCTCGCTTGGGCTAGGTGATCCTTGTCCCGGGGGAGGTTGCCCCTCGCGACCATCCGTGAGGTTGGCCCTTGCCTGCCCCAAGCAAGGCCAACCCTCTTTTGCCAAATTTGGCGACTGTGCCCTCGCCCATGGCTGACAAGGGCTCGACAACCTCATTAGCCGCTGGTAAGGGTTGGCGAGGCTTGCAAGCCCTCGCCTACCCTAGGCGAGGTCGAGCCTCTCTAGATCACAACAAGGCCAAGAAGTGCAAGCCCTCATCAACCCTTCCTTGTGGCCAACAAGGTTGCTGAGCCCTATCAACCGTTGCTAGTGACCAAAAGAAAAAAAGAAGAAAAGAAAATTTGGACGAAAACATCCTTGACCGATCGAAAATTTTAGCCGACCAGTAACCAATAACATCATATCCGAAACAAATATGATTATTTCATACCTGTATTTAAAACAACCAAGTCAATTTATATTCTTATTTTAAAAAAAGTCTATTTTAGCCTCTTATTTAAAAAAAAATGAACGTATTTCGGGCTCAGTTTTGGAATATTTCCTGTTATGATAGGTATATTCGACCTTTGTTATTTATTCATTTTGATTTTTTGGGCCAACACTCACTTTTTTTCCTCATTTCGTGCTCCCGTTATTGCAGTCCCCCCCGTAGCTCTCGTCTCTGCTCGTTCGGACAACTCGCCGAGCCCATCTCTCTCTCTCTCTCTCCATGAAGCGCAAGAAATGGTCGGAGCTCGAGGAGAGGACGCTCCTGGCCAAGTACTCGGAGCTCGCGAGCGCCGGCGCCCTGGCCAAGCTCAAGACCCGCGAGAAGAAGTTCAAGCCCATCGCGGAGCACGTGAACGCCGCCCACCACCTCCGGGACCCGGCCCGGTTCCCGTTCCGGTGGTCGTGGCGGGACGTGTCGATCAAGGTCCAGAACATGCGCCACCAGTACCTGGGCGTGAAGCAGAAGATCAGGGCCCCCAGCGGCGAGTTCAATTGGGACGACGGCGAGGACCACTGGGAGAATTTCTTGAGGTACAAGGAAGTGTTCGGCGACGTGGAGCTCGAAATCAAGGGCAAAAAGCCGGACGGGGTCGATTTCTTGGGGGATTCCGGCTTTGGGGGTTCCGGCGATCTGGGTTTAGGGTTTGATTTGGAGGATGACGACGACGATGACGACGTCGATGAAGACGAAGAAGGAGAAGAGGATATGGAAGAAGAAGGAGGAGAAGCAGAAGCGGCGGCGGCGGCAGCGGCAGCAAATTCTGATTATGAAAATGCCGATGATGATGATGTGAGCGGCAATGACATCGAGTGTGATAATGTCGATATTGGTCAATTTAACAGTACGGGGGAGGTTAGGAATGGGAGAGAAAATGGAGGATCGGGTGTTGTTAAGTCGAAGAAATTCAAAAGGGGGCCCGTGTTAGGATCGAACAAGAAATGGCGGGTCTTGGGTGCGCAAGTCATTGACTTGAGGGATGCGATAGTGAGGAGAGAAGAGAGGAGAGGAGAGAGAGAGTTCTATAGAGAGAAGAGACTGATCGACAAAGCAGAAAGTAGGAGGGAGCTGGAGTTTATGAAGGGAATGCGACAGAGCGAGAGGATGGAGAGGTTGGAGAACCGGGAACTGGAGTTGGACAAACGGGAAGTGATCTGGGCGAGGAGGGAAATTGGGCGGAGGATAAGGTTAGAGAGGGAGTTCGATGAGGAGCGGTGGCGGAGGAGGAGGATGGAGGAGAAGAGGGAGGAGGAGGAAATGGAATGGAGGGAGAGGATGATCGAGTTGCAGATCGAGCACGAGAAGGCGATAATGCAGATGCAAGCCGATGCTTGCCAGAACCAAATGCAGATCCTCGGGATCATGGCCCGGATGGTTTGTCAGTTCTTCGGTTCGGCGAGCGATGCCTTGAGCGGTGGGTTGGGCGGCTTGCCACAACAAGTTTTGCAGAACTTGCAGCACCCTGCGGGTTTGGATGATAGTGCCAAGCCCGAGACAAATTCGCCTTCGGAATTCATGTGAACTGTTTGTTCTAACTTCTTGCGTGGCTCATGTTTTCTGTCTTGTCAATTCAAATATTCCTTGACACATGACAGTGTAAAGAAAAGTCTCAGCAGTGGCTTGTTTTGGATTGAGATGGTCTCAGTAGCAACACTTTTGCACTGTTGAAGCTCTTTGAACTTACTGATTTTTGACTGGAGAATCGTGTGTCATAAGTCAATAGAGAAGGGTCGACTGGTTAAAGATTTGATATTTGCAAAGCTTGTTGCAAATTGGTTCGAGAGGTCTCTGGAGCTCTGGCAGTGTAGGTTCGTGTAGAAATCCAAGTTGATGCTTGCAGCATTTTACCATTGTTCAAACCTAGTGAGTCATGTACATAAACATAGGCCATACTCATGTGGTAATATCTGCTTGGATCTTGTTTGTTTATAATTTGTTTAAGTGCTTTCTTTCCTCGAGATTATTTTTGGTATCCTTATGTAAGATGGTATTTTGACTCCTTCATGCCCGAGTGATCATGTTGCCTTTCTATCCATATAAGGATCCCAGAAAGGAATAGAATGTCGGCATGAGATTGTGCAAGTCATATATTTTTGGTGAACTAGAGAATAGTGTCAGATTATGAGCAGTTGCAGGTATTTGTTCCACAACCAACAAGGTTGGAATAAACGAAGGAGACTTCATGGAATATCATGAGTGTGTTCTTACTACTTGGTGGAGGAAGAAGAAACAGATAACGGGGAAAATCTCAAGCTTCCGAGGGAGTTGATCACTTTCTGTCGTAACTACATAAGAGTTACATTTGTGGAGTGAATAGTCCGATCTCTTGCGGAGGCATATGGTAGAAGCAGAAGATAGATCTTTCTGAATTTGTTTTGAAACAGAGACTGATCTGTAGGCTTCTGAGGGGGTTGATCAATTCTGTCATGAATATATAAGAGAGTTAAATTCGTGGAGTGCATGGTCTTAATCTCTTTCTGAGGCATATGTTAGAGTAAGAAGATCGAGCTCTCTGAATTCTGTATGTGGCACCTCAGAAGTAAAATGCTAGATTAGATAACTCGATCCACCCTCAATGGACCAGAAATTGCCACCATCTTAGTTTTTTGAAAAATGCCAGGTATATTAAGATTATCATGATAGATTCTTTGAAGATTGATTATGACTCGCTGGTTTACGGCATTGCATTATCTCTTTAGATTTGTTCCACCACATTTTGCGACTGCCTCTAGTCCCTCTTGTCTCTGTCTGCCTATGCTTTGGCACCGAGTCGAAATGTTGGATGCAGGAAGGCGATCAAAGAGCACTCAAAGCTGAAACAAAAGCTATGTATATATAGATTTAAATGTCTATACTACTGTCCATTCATTTATGATAACATCGAAATCTACTTGTATTTGTGCTATGATTGGGACTTTAGAGATACCTGCTGATTCCATTCTATGTACTTGGAGGGATTGTGGTGCGAATGCTGATTTGGATTTGTCTTCGAAAATTCAACACAGTAGAAATAGTATAGCTTCGTCCTCTTTGTAAGTTAAGCTTGAGATGATTGCCCTCACGCAATTACCTTGTTCATCAGGCGCTTTCATATCACGTTCTTGTCATCTTAGGGAAAAGTATTAAAAAAGTCCTAAACCTTTGTATTTGTGTCAATTTAGTCCTAAACATTTTTACTTAGTGCCGATTCAGTCCTTTTCGGCCAATTTTGATTGGATCTTCGACTAGATCTTAGCAAATTTGATTAGACAACTTTTAATAATATTTTAATATTTTTGAATTTATTTTATTTTATTTTATTTTTTAGTTTATTTTTCCTTACCCTCCTCCAGCCGGTTGTTGGACCTCAGCGACCGGCCAGAGGCGACGACTGGCAAGGTCGACCTCACCGGCCACCTCGCTAGTGGCCACGAGGGCGGCCTCGTGTTGGGCGGCAAGGCAGGCCCTCGATGGATCTAACGAGGGTCGAGCCTCGCCCATGGCTGGCGAGGTTGGCGAGGTGGCCGGCGAGGTCGTCCTTGCTGGCCATCACCTCTGGCCGCTCGCTAAGGTCCAACGACCGACTGGAGGAGGGGAAGGAAAAAAGAAAAAAGAAAAAAAATTCAAAATATTAAAATATTATTAAAAGTTGTCAACGTCAACCAACTGGCGTCCAATCAGCAAAATCCGACCAAAATTGGTTGGAAATGACTGAATCGACACTAAGTAAAAAGGTCTAGGACTAAATTGGCACAAATACAAAATGTTTAGGACTTTTTTAACACTTTTCCCTATCATCTTATGTCATTGTCATAATTTGGGATGATTGGTTTTTAGTCCGGTCCGATCTTACCCATGAATTGGAACCATACTAGAAGCGATACTCAGTTTTTGGAACCGGAGACCAAGACTCGCTGGTCTTGAGATCAAACCCTAGACAATTTGGGGAAGAAAAAAAGAAAGAGGAAAGCCTATGAAAAGATTTGAGGCAAAGTTCAACTTGGAGTTTTGTTTTAGGGGGAGGAAAGGAAGCAGTGAACAAGATTGAGGCTATTGAGCTTTACTCATGGAAGGTGGGAGTAAGAAATTGTCAAAGAAATCAGTTGACGAACAAGATTGAGGCTATTGAGCTTTACTCATGGAAGTTGGGAGTAGGAAATCAGTTGACACCATATCGAGACCAGGATGAGAGGAGAGGGAAAGAGGAGAAAGAGGAGAGGGGTACACGAGAGAAGGGGAGAGAAATACATTATAATAATTAAAAAAAATAGAGGAGAAAATGACATAAATAGTCTTTAAATTTTACCTCAATATACAATGTGGTTCTTGATATTTTAATTTGTTTAATGTGGTCCCGAACTTTAGTCTAATGTGTTATTTTTGAACTTTTAATTCGTTTAACGTAGTCAGTAGACTTTTGATATATAGTCAAATTAATCTCTAGATTATATGAAAATGTTTATTGTTGTCTCTGATGTTGAATTAATGATAGGTTTATATCAAACAATTTCATATAATTCAAATGCTACATTGAATAAAATAAAAATTTATGGATCATATTGCATATTAGTCCAAAGTTTTGAAATCAGTTGTGCTATTATATTAAAAATAAAATAAAAAATCATCGGTGTGGTTCTTCCTTGGAACCAGGGATCTGATAAAAAAATTAACGGTTCTAATTTTGTCAAATCGAAGACCGGATCAATGTCGTCGGGAACCATTCGAAGTATTCGATTCGTGTTACTCCCCCTGGCCATAAATATAAACAAGAACAGAACGGAATTTTTCTGCTGCGACTTTACTATGAATAATCTTTAAGATGCAGCATTATAAAAATAGAAAAAGAAAAAAAATTCAGCGACGACATGCGTGTGTAATCATCCGACATACGCAGCACCAATACGTCGTAATGTTACTCAACTTTGGACAGCTGACCTTGTACATATTGGCTCGTACGGATGCGTGTAGCTGAATGAATCGCCATTTTTCTTTTTCCTCTGTGGAGAATGATTACATGATAAGATAATCGACGAGTGGGTCGGGTTCGACAGCCCGGGCCGTGTGGTACGCAATTCGCGGCCGCGAGCAGGTCCGCACAATTTTTTTTCTGGTCCGAATCGCAAATTCTATAGTCTCGTTCACACCCGTCACGGGCCCCTCCTTCCACAAAAGGCTGGTTCTCTTTCTTTTTCCAGTAACGGGAACAAGAAAGGCTGTCCACTCCATCGAGTACAAAAGGCAGGAATTATGGAGCATCTGCTTGGCATGGTCCCTCGTCCAGAAACTAACATTTCGTCCTTTTTTTGTTGCTCATAAGCAATCTCATCAACTGACTTTTACGTCCCTCCTTTCACATTCTGTTCTGCATTGGAGAGAAAGAGAGAGAGAGAGAGAGAGAGAGAGAGGGAGAGATGGGAAACAGCGTTGGATCAGGAAGGAATAGGAGGGCGAAGGTGATGAAGATCACCGGCGAGACCCTGAAGCTGCGGACTCCGGTCCGAGCTTGCCAAGTGGTGGACGGGCACCCGGGGCACGTGCTGCTCGACTCCGAGTCGGTCAAGCGCTTCGGCATCCGGGCGCGGCCGCTGGAGCCGCACCACGAGCTCAAGCCCAAGAAAACCTACTTCCTCGTCGAGCTGCCGAAGTTCCCCGAGGGGCACGAGAAAGCTCTCAGGCGGGTTCGATCAGGTAAACGTACAGGATATTGCCATGTACATAGATTCAATAGGATGACGGAAAGTCTAATTTCCCGGTACTCGTAGTGCTTAAATTCATGGAACGAAGGATATCGATCGTATCTTTTTCCATCAGTATAATGACGGGAAAAATATCTGCCTCGATGCATCTGGTTATAGGTTTGCAGATGGGCGCTAAGGACCGGCTGGAGTGCCTGATGCTGTCGCGGAGAGCCGCGTCAGACGTGGTTAGGCCGACGGAGGCGAGTTTCCAGCCAGAGAGTGCGGCGCCGGTGCAGATGAAGATGCGGATTCCGAGGGCGCAGCTGGATAAATTGATGGAGGAAAGTTCGGACGAAGCAGAGGTCGCTCGGAGAATCGTCGATCTTTACGTGGGACAAGTTGGAGTTCTCAGAGAGAAGGATCATTTGGGGAGTGATCAGAAATTGCCGATTCACCAGCATCAGATGGGTCATCGGAAGCCTGCACTTGGTGGTATTACCGAGAGCTCCAAGGCTCGGGAGGTTCGTTTCCTTCTTCCGTCGACGTCATTAGATTCGAGAAATTAAAACCCTGAACTCGTTCTTTTCGGACGCGGCGGTTGCGTGCTAGGAAATAGTAACATACGGGCATCGCGTGAAAAGATAATCGGTAGATGTCGAACGCGAAGACATCGAACGGAGTGCATTTTCAGACCGTAAAAAGATGTCAAAACCAATGAGAACTCGTCTTGAAACTTCGAGGAAATTGGCGGTGAGTAGAGGAGCACGGCATGTGCTTCACTTAATGCATGTCCATGTGATTGCCCCATGTTAGCACGCCCTCTTGTCCCTTTGAGATCTCGAGCACATGATGCAACCCTGTTTCTTCTCGATGCACGTCCATGGCACGACTTGTTTGCATTAATCAAGCCATTAGCTTGGGCTAGATCGAGATCTGCATAAGCGATTTTAATGACAAGAAGCATCGCACGGCATGAGCGTGTGCATAGTTTTCATTATCTCTGGGGTCCGGTGTGATCCCGAAAAGAGTAGTCTCTCGATTAAAAGTCGGAGTTGGTACAGATTTTCTGATTCATTTACGGGGGTCAGAGGTCTGTTCTGTTTTAGCTCACCGGATTTAGTTGGGGCAACAACTCCGCAGACATTTACTATCACGTAAAAGAAAGAAGATCGAGATGGTGGGTGAAGCAGTCGAATTTAGTGCGATTGACTCTGGAAAAGCAAGTCAAAACTTACCAGTCCTGCACATCCCACCTCAATCTCGATCGTTGGCACTCGCCCGTCGAGTTTATGGCGACGGAGCTATTTTGTGGCTGCGTCTGGTGGGGGGCCGTTTCTCTTTGTCCATCGTAATTTGTGGGAGCCAGAGAGGGCAGGTGGCGTTAATCAAACAGGAAAAGTACACGCACGCACAATCATGTAACGTAGGATAAGCATTGCGGGCTGTGGCTGTGAACTCATCCTTTTGAGACATTAGTAGCCACTAGCCAGCCATCGTGGATAAGGATAGGAATGATAAAACAGAGGAGATGACATGGATGGCGGCTAACTTCATTGGCCTGAAAGTGGGGGTAACTTATAAGGGACCCCAAAGTTCATCTTAGTGCCTTCCATATTTTAGGGCATTGGTAGGAGGGGAGTCCTTATCTAGCATATTTTAGGTCCTCCACCCCTTTTTTTTTTGGACAAATATAAATAAATACCTCCTTTCCACTTGACGATGACTTTTATACTTTATATTTTTTGACATACCGAATTGTTATCTATAGACAAAATCCCTACTTTAAACCTAGAATTTTCTGACGAATTCAACCTCCATCACCAACGAAATCCCATCTTCACCGCCGCCGTTGACCCCTCTCCTCACCACGAGATGCCAAATTTGGCCGACATGGCCGCGACCTCAAATTTGATGTAGCTATAGTTGTGAGCTCAGATCCCATGAGGAGCTTGGAGCATGGCTACGAGACACTACACAGTGATTTTAGTTCACTTGTTCGAGATAGAGGAGGATGTAGGGTAGGTAGACCTGACAAACAAGTGGGTGGGGTCGAAAATGATCGGATTCAAATAGATCCATTTAATTCGTTTTAATTCATTTCCATGCAATATAAAACTAGTGATCATTACTAAAATACTTCCATATTTAACCCAATTTAGGAAACTCATACTCAAACTAAGGTAAGAGTATGGAGTGAACAAGCGCTAGATCGAGTGAAGGCAAGAGAGAATAAAAAAGAGTCATAGAGGTGAGTTATATTTAAGTAAATTGTAAATTCATCTATGATCTATTTGCTTAATATAACTAGTCCATATAAAAACTCAACCCATCATATATAGATTAAAAAATGGGTTCATGACATATTTTGATAATTTGGTCTGGGTAGGCAAAGAGCAAGCATAATTTTGAAAAGTGATATAGAAATACTACAAGTAGGTGATAATTTTATTTTCATGAGGTATGCAGCTTGAAATTCTAGAAAATACTTATGTTTTCTTTTTTTTTCATGAAATGAAAATTTGGACATTCTTTTTAGATATTTTTCTTTTTGTCCTTTACATTTGCACCCAACATGGCTTTGTGTATGTTTATTTTTTTCTGTTCTCTTTATTTTAGACAAGGGTTCATCGAAATCGAGACATTATTTTCCCGTTCCAACCGTAGGTTTAAGCGAAGAACACCTGGCTGGCTAGTGAGTTATGGCTTCTATATCTTGCAAGGGCGAGATAACTCTATTACCCAATTTCACCCTAAATTTAACCTCATGGTAGATGGTTCATCTAGTTACGATCACGAGAGTTTGTTGTCCATCAACATACCTAGCTATTATAATGTGATTGGGTACATGCTGGTGATGTACACGGAACGAAAATTATGATTAGACTCATAATTAACTGCCTAAACTTTTAAGTTCATCATCGTTCCACACATATATATGTATTTGCTTGTGGAAAGTATTTCAACTTAAGCAAGTCCGTCCACTATTTTGCTCAGCAATGTCAACTAATGTCTTCATTTCCTGTCCCAACATGAATTTGCAGAAGCGAGTGAACATTGATCCGGCAGACGCGGGGGAAGCTCATATAGGCTTACGCTCGCAACGATAATCTTGAAGCTTGGTTCGATGCTAAATAGAATGGCTAATAGCTTCGACATTGCTATTTGGGGGCACAATATTCAGCTCTGTTTCTCGTTTACAAGGAATGTCTTTGGTTCGTAACTATGCTTAGCTTCTAATGTATGTAATTTTCTGAGCTAATAGCATGTTGTTCATATGTAAGATGCTGTCTCGTTACACTTATGTTCTTAGTGTTCCAAACTGCCCTCTTCTTCATAAGACGAATTGGCCCATTTGTAATATCTCAATCCTGGATATACTTTAGTCGGTATCTTAATCAAATTAAAAACGGTAAATAACCCAAATTGAAGTTCGTAATTTCGTTTGAGAGTTTATAAAATCAAAAAGTTGGTAAGTGGCGCAAATTAGAATTGGTAATTTATTGGAAAGGTTGATAATTTCAAGACAATCGAATAAACTCTAGCGAGTTCTTATAATAGTAGGTAACTAATTAGCGTCATATGGTAGCAGACCAGGCCGCGAAGGCCCATCGAGCATCATTACTTCCTTCCAATTGGGTGTACAACCCTCCTTTGTTTTTGCGAGATCTGTTGTATTTTGACATCATGCAAAACACTTCCTCTAATTTGCATTAGTAATATATTATCCGTTTTTAGACCAAAAAAAAAAAAAAAGATAACTAATTAGCGTCGGAGCTTGCATTGCATTGAAGTTGGTAGCCTAAAAATACATTTGTTGACTTAAACAGAGAAAGTCTGGTGAATAACTCAAATAGAGGTTTGTAATTTCACATAAGAGTTGATAAAATTTAAAACGTTGGCAAGTTAACCAATTAAAAATCGCTAATTATTGGAAAAATTGGTAATTTCCTAACAAACAAAATAATATTGGTTAGTCAGTAGATTAAGAGTTGGTAACCTAAAATTAGTTTATATCTTCATTAGAGAAAAGTTTGTAAGTAATAACTCGCGTATGAGAGTTTCTAAACTTAGAATGTTGATAACTCAAATGAAATAATGATAATTTATTGAAATTTTTTATAATTTTCAAACAAAAGGGAAAAGCATCATAAAAGTCCATAACCTAATGCATTCGTGCTAATTTAGTCATAAACTTTTTAATACTACCAATTTAGTCCCAAACCTTTTGATTTAATGCCAATTAAGTCATTCCGACTAATTTTGGCTGGATATTGCTAACATGGATATTGGCGAACTTACATGACACCGCCAACACTGATGTGGATAATTTTTAATGATTTTTTTATATTTTCTGATTTTTTTTCCCTCTCCTTTCTTTTGCTAGTGATCGGCCACCGGCTATGGCTCAACAGTCTAGCCTCGCCTAGCCATGAGAAGGCGAAACCCAAGCAAGGGCTCCCCTCGCCAAATTTTGGCAAGGCCAACCCTCTCCCTGGCCAAGGTGGCCTCGCCATGGCTAGGCAAGGCTAGCTTGCTTGGCCATTGCATGTGGCCAATGGCCGGTCACTAGCAAAAGCAAGAAGAAAGGGAGATAAAAAAAATCAAAATCAAAATCAAAATCAAAATCAAAATATTATTAAAAATTATTCATGCTAACATCACAAATGCCATGTAAGTCAGCTGGCATCCACACTAACAATATCTAAACAAAATTAGCTCGAATGACTAAATTGGTGTCAAGTTAAAAGGTTTAGAACTAAATTGACACCAATACAATAGGTTTATGATATTTTTAATACGTTTTCCCAAACAAAAAGATAAACGAGGTAATTTTTTATATGATTTGATAACTTATGAAAAAATTATCGGTCCCTTTGAATCTGCTAATTCATTCAAAATTTATAGAACCGTTCCCTTTGATAATATAACCGTGCATATTTATTTTTCAATGATGAGATATGGCAGTGAATAACCCTTGCACGAAAAGATGTGTTGTTTGGCTCGAACGGTTCTTGGTGAGTCACTTCACTTATTAAGAGACACGCAAATCCTATTCATTCCAAACGAATATGTTCATCTTCAAAGAAACATTTAAGCCACAACCCCAACTCGTTCGAGCGAGGCCGTAACGTGCTCACAGCATATGATACAAGCTTGAGACAGATTATTCTGAAACTCTCCGAAAGAAAACGAGAAAGGGCTATGCAGTTACGATGTTTCCTTCCGAGTCATACTCGATTTTCCCGGAGAAATCCAGGGGCCGGCAGCGTTCTCCTTGTATGATCGTCTTTTTCCAGATAGCCTCGTCGCTGTCCTCACCATCGTCTTCTTCTTCTTGTCCTCCCTCTGTCTTCCTCCAGGACATCATCTTCGCCATCAGGAGCGCCTTGCTGCTGATGCTGCTGTTGAGCCTTGAGACGAGCTTCTTCTCGCTCGAACGGGGGACGAACGCGCTGTGCTTCGTCGACTTCTTGGACTTGCGATGAGAAGCGCAGAGAAACGCCAAGATAGAGAGGATGGAGAGGATGGAAATTATGAGGAAGATGGAGGTGAGAGAGGTTACAGAGGATGGGACAAGGGTTTTGATCGGGACCAGAGGCCTTGGCAGCATTGGTCTTGCCATTGTGTCTGGTGTGTGAGAATTAGTGAAGGAACGAGGTTATCGTTGTCGGAGGCATCAGACAGGACAAGCAAGCGAAGGAGACATAGAAGGAGACCTATGGTGTCGCACGATTTCTATATTTTCTATGGGATCATGGGCCACTTCAGCACTGTCAACAAACATTAACGTCTGGTGCACAAGAAAATTTGCTGAAGAAACGATTCACTGCATCTATCTCTGACGAAAACTTATTGGCCTGCGATACATAAGTCGCTTAAAAAACTCATATTTTCCGACGAGACCGATGAGGTGGCTCTTGGCAATTGGCTCTTTGAAAAGTAGGGCTGAACACGCCGTGTTTCACCCGGTTAGATTGACTCTGACTCCTTGACTGAGTTGACTCGAGCCGCCCCTGGCGGTTCAATCACGCTAACCCTACATTCACCATGCCATAGAGGCTACTAGTCATTCTTGGCCAAACGACCACCGATAGAGATAATCATCTTTTGTCCAGATTCACTGTTAAATTGCACTAGCGGTATGATCTGATTGTTAAACTGCGAAATCCCTAAATTAACTTATTTGAAGTATTGTTCACTTTGACCTATCCTATACTGAATCTCACAATTTTATCATTTGGCAAAGATGACTATCCTAATAATGCTTTCATCTAGACTCACTTAATTTTGGAGTTTTAAAGTAAAACTTGATGTTACCTCGAGGGCACGTTTGTGAAAAATTACAATTCTCACATATGATTTTAGAATCTCTCTTTTCATGTTCAATGCATAATTTAGTTCATTCATGTCTCCTTAACCATTCTGAAAGCCTGCCGGGAGTCTCTTCTTGTCCAGGCTCCTTGACCTCAGTAACCACTCATTGCCCTTGTTGAACCAGGTTATTACATAAACTCGAGTGTTACTTGAACATCGTGAAGGTTGATGGAAGTGTTCGATTGTTTATGTCTTTGCTTTTACGGGGGTCCACAGTGCTTGCTTTGACTTGGAAGGAAGAATGGACCTTGGAAGGCTTCTAAGCTAAGGCCCGAGTCCAACCATATATATATGTACACTCCAAGTTCTTTATACGTTGTGGTAGGCAGTGAGTATTATTGCCATTTCTCGTAACCAATCCAGTTTATGGAGGTATCTTGGTGGTGCGTATTTTTTATGACTTTAGAAAGTTTTAGCAAGTGCTTCTTGATTTGATGCATCGGTACGACATTCACGTCGAAGTTTGAAGAGATCGCTTGAAGGGCAAGCTTGTGACGTGCGATTAGGGCCAGGACCGCTTCAAGGTGCTGGAACCTATATGGACACTTTGACTAATTTGGAAAGGAGAAGAAGAGAACATTACTATCATCTGATGCCCGTTCTAATCGTCCGCCAGGATTCTTCCCATCGCCACGGTTATTTTACTAGCCAGGATAACCTACGACTCATTCCAAAATCGTGTCATTCACGAAAAATGAACTTCGTTGGAGAATGTTTCTATTGTAACTTATTTTCAACGAAAATGACATTTACCCATGTCCAGCCGTATTTAACTAACAATAAGGAAGTCATCTTCTTGTGTTACGAAATTTCTAAACATGCACTTGAGAAAAAGTCTCCAGTACAAATTTGGTCCTCGGGTTTATGCACCAGGGTCCTAAACCAGCGCTCGAGGCACCTAGGACCAAGGTCTAACCATTAATATGACATCCACGGTTCTAGCCCATGTGTCGACCATGAGAAATGGCCATGAGATCAGTGTGACGATAGTGAGGATCAGCCATGAACCAACTCAAGGATCGGTCATAGACTTATCAACTTGATTGGAAAGGGCGATAAAGGAATTAGCCATGGTCCGATCGAAGGATTGGCCATAAATCAATCAAGAGATCAATAATGAATCGATCCGCCGATCACGCAAGTCAACTAGAGCTATTTGACCATGGATCAGCCGATCGGCCATAAGAATTGGTCGTGGGACGATCATGCTGTTGGATATATTGTTAATATAATCTAAAAATAATATGTTCACATACAAGCCCAATAGGTAGAAGACACTTATTTGGGTCCCGTATGGTAGGAGCCCAATATCTTACATATATAAACTCTAGCCATGGTCCGATCGAACTTCAAGCAACCGCTTCTTCTCTCTCAAACCCATAACCTCCAACAATCTTGAAGTATTATTATCGTGTGTTGGATTTGGCCATAAACTCAATTTTCAAGAGATTTGAGAAATCTTTGATTTAAAAACCCAAAAATTATAGCCAATTTTAGAGGGTGAAACCAACTCGTCGACGAACGTTTTGAGTGGTCACTCGTGTCGATCGGAGGTCGGACGGAGAAGTTACGGCAACTGAAGTTTCCATCTGAATTTCATTTCGAATTTCAAGGAAATTTCCAGCGAGTTTTAGCGACAAGGGCAGTCCATCGTAAGGTTTTTGGGCGCTCCAGATCTGTTTTTAGGGTTTGTTTTGGCAAATTCCATATTTACAAAGCAGTTTGATCAAGGTTAGGAGAGTTATTCGACTTTGTGGCTCTGAGGACTCCAAGGTGCACTCTTTCTAACACTTTGCTCTGATTAAAATGGCAAAGCGTAGTTCCTATGATATTATGAAGCTTTAATCGTTTGATGTTACTGAATTTCATGGCTGGAAATTACATGTTCAATTTGGCATGAAAGAACGTGACATATTCTATATTGTATTGAGCGATTTTGCTTCTACCATTGAAGATGTTGATGAATATCGATGGAACAAAGATGATGATGTTTGTAGAGATTATTTGTTGAACTCTCTAAATCCTAATCTGTCTATGACTTATAGTGAGTATAAGACGGCGAAAGAGATATGGGATCACTTGAACGCTCAGTTCCAAAAACAAAAGGAGCTATCTAAAACTCTCTTAGCAAAGAAATTATTTGATTTTAAATTCAGTATGAATTCAAGCATCACCTCTCAGTTAGTTGAATTTGAGAACATGAGGAACAAGTTGAAAAATGATATTAGGATTAACTTGTTATTATTATGGATTAACTTGTTATTTCTATTTTGTGTATATCTAGGTAGTGCAGAAGATAGTGCTGCAAATAGGTTTTAGATCTATCTACTAACACAAAGTGATAGAATCTAGAGATGCGGTGTTCTTCGAAAATAATTTTCTCAAAGATCAAGGTTTGAATATTTCGGATCTACGAGATATGATTTCAGAATCTCCTGTAGAATCTGAAGCAGGCCCTTCTAACACTAATTCCACACAATTGGCTATTGAACCAATTCTAGTAAGAGTATCTATAAGAGAGAGAATTCCCAAAAGTTTTGGTGAGGATTTTGTTGCTTACCATCTTGAGGATGATCCATTCTCCTATCAGGAAGCAATGAGATCTAGGGAATCTCTTTGTGGGTAGAAGCCATAGATGATGAAATGAGCTCTCTGCTGCAGAACCGCACTTAGCAGCTAGTAAACTTGCCAAAAGGGGCTAAAGTTATAGGCTGTAAATGGGTGTTGAAGAAGAAACTGAATAGTGATAGATCAATAGCCAGATACAAAGCACGTTTAGTAGCTAAAGGCTATAAACAACAGAGTGGAATAGACTATTTTGATGTTTATTCACCTGTGTGTCATCTATCAACTATAAGAATTCTTCTTGCCTTAGCATCTATTGTACACTTTGTAGTGCATCAAATGGATGTAAAAACAGTTTTCTTAAATGGAGAGTTAATTGAAGAAATTTACATGGAACAACCGGAAGGATATGTTATGAAAGGTCTTGAGGACAAAGTTTGTAAATTGAATAAATCATTGTATGGTCTTAAACAAGCACCTAAGATGTGGCATCTCAAATTTGACAAAGTGGTAAAGAGTTATGGCTTTCGGTCTAGTTATTCGAGATAAATGCCTTTACCATCGTTCTATGTCAAATAAGATAGTCATCATTTGCTTGTATGTTGATGACATGTTAATTCTTGGTTCCGATCATTCTGTAGTGAGTGACGTGAAAGCTACTTTAGCTAAAGAATTTGACATGAAAGATCTTGGTATTGCTAATACCATTCTTGGTATGAAAGTAAGCTTTAAACGGTAAGTTATCTCCCTTAGCCAGACTCATTATATTGAGCAGCTACTTTCTACTTGGGGATACGATAAGTGTAAACCGAGTGAGACACCATGTGATTATAATAACATCGAGTCCTAATGAAGGGACCAGCGTTGATCGGTTAAAATACTCGAAAGCTGCTTGGTAGTCTCATGTATGCTATGAGTTGCACTAGACCCGACATAACCTTTACAGTTAGTATCTTTGAGTCGTTTTACTAGTAATCCTAGTAAAGAGCATTGGGATGCCCTTGATAGGCTGATGAGATACCTTAAACGTACTAAAGATTATGCTCTCTATTATCCTGGTTATCCTCCAACCGTGGATGGATATTCGATGCCTCATGGTGTTCGAGATATTGGAAGTAGTAAGTCCACTAGTGGATATGTATTCACTTTGGGTGGAGCTGCTATTACATGGAAATCCAAACGACAGACTTGTATTGCATTGTCGTCTATGGAATCGAACTTTTTGCTTTAGCCTCGCCGGCGAAGAGGCGAGTGGATAAAGAATCTGATTATGGATATTCCTTTGACTCGACTAAAAATTAATTCTTTGAGTCTATTCTGTGATAATCAAGCAGCTGTCCAAGTCATCAATAATACTTTCTTTAATTCAAAGAGAAGACATGTGAGACTGAGACATGCGTTGTTGCATTATCTGAGAGAACAATGGGTTATCACCTTGATCGATGTGAGATCGAAGGATAACATAGCCGATACTCTCACCAAAGGTATACCTAAAGATCGATTATTCAAAACAGTGGGGGAATTGGGGTTAAAGACTATATAGGCAAGTCTTAACTACCATTTACTTACCTTATAAGTGTGTGTTTTGAATTATCGAATCTTCCTTTATTGGCTACAATGATAAGCACAGTATATATGTTTCATCGATGTTCACAGTTGCTGACTAATTTGAAAAGGGTTAGTTGTCTCATTCCAAACTTGATGAAGATAACTTTAACCTAATTTAAATGTTCTATCGGGGAAAATTGTGTCATTCCAAACTTGATGATACAATTCAACTAAGTTGGACTATCATTTTTGGTTAAATGATCTCATTCCAAACTTGATGTTAGATTATTTGATTTTAAGGAATCAGTAACTGTGACATTCCAAATTGAAACATAGAAACAATTGTTTACTTAAGAAGCCTCGCTGGTCTTGTTCTTAATTGAAACTTGATATTACATGACTTGGTTATTGTAGGTGACTTGACTATTGGTCATGTTCTTTGAAACTAGACAATAGTTATTCTCCTACAAATAAACTTAAGTTGATGGCTCTTTGTAAATCACATTATTTAAGTCTTGTTCATAATATATGAAACTGAATTGATGCTTATGACATGATATTATGATGCTTTATGACATCAATATATGTTATTCTCTGCCTGATGGAATGTTGCTAAGTTTTATTCAAATGATTGAATTCATGATAATATGAAATTCATATTTGACATTCTACAAGGGATGGTAGAGATGGAGGAGAGCTTAATGAGTGGGATCCTTACTAAGATGACCTACTTGATGAATGAATATATATCATTTTAAGCATGTGGGGATTTGACAGATCCGAGTTAATTGTCTTGGACTGAATGTGGATGATTCATGTTTGATTGAACATCACACTAACTATCTTATTGGATTATGCTGTATGGTGATAGGTAGAAGCACACTTATTTGGTCCATATGGGCGAGCCCAATATCTTACATATATAAGCTCAGGATTTCCTCTGTTTGGAGGTAACACCGTTGAGCGTTGGCGTCTCTTGGTGTAATACTTCAAGCGACCGCTTCTTCTCTCTCAAACCCATAACCTCCAACATCATGCACCATCATGGATTGATCAATGGACGATCATGGATTGATTCCGTGAGGTCATGCATCGGTCGCAAGTGATTTTGCTTGGTCATGTACTAGCTGTGGGCTATGAAGTACCGACACTCTTTAAGAACTTTCGTGTCATGTCGAACACTTCGACACGTGTTGGAAAATCCAACACCTGGTCAACTTTCCGACACTCTCCGACACTCGAGAAAAATGACCATGTAAATATATTGACTCATAATAGAAGTAGTGTGTTTTGTGACATGTTTTCCTGACTACTTGATTGTTGTCTGGATGATTGATTTTGTACACGCTTCCGCATGCTCGTAAGAACAAGATGAATTGAAAAGAAATCGGTCGGCGACGCGTTTGGGATGTCGCACCCCACCGGTTGTGGTCTCAGGCACAAGAGCCAAGTACCTAGTCACGATTGCTGAGGAATCGAGAATGGTTGCTGGAGGAGCCAGGGTCTCAAACCCTAGCATCGAGATCTCGAGTCTAAGGGTCGGGGTCCGATTATACTATCAAAAATGATTTTTGTTGTGAAATTAAGTATAAGTTTAGCGTTAATCACGAAAGGATTTCCGTCCCCTCATTTTTTTGAGCAACTCAAACTAAAAATTTTGTGCGAAACAGAGCGGATATATGATGAACTCTCATCAGTTCTCCTCGGCAGTGAAGGAGCACAGATAATGTCGTGGACCTCAAGTCCCACGACTTCTAATTTGAGGGCGTCAATGGTCATCGACGCGTGTTTGGAGAGAGAGAGAGAGAGAGAGAGTCCTGGTCCAGGACAGTCGCGCCTGGAGGCCAGTGACAAGTCAAGTCAGCGAGTGGAGAAAGATAAAAGGTTAGCAATCTGTTTGGACGAGATGATTCTCGAGCCAAATACCTTTTACCAAAGAATGAGATTTCTTCAAATTTATTGTTTGTATTAGATCCTGTGTTGTTTATTAAAAAAAAGTTAGGGATTCTAATATAACTACGATAAAAATAAACAATATATCTAAAACAAGATATAACAATTGAAAGTAAATACGCAATAGAAATAAGTAAAAATAACCAAAATTGAGTATATTTAGATTTGTTGTCAGAATGTGCTATCAATCCTTTATAATGATGTTTTCTTTGCTTTTTATAGTCTAGCATTGTAAATAACCGTCCTCAGATTGTTATCACTTCAATTTCAAATATTCTGGAATCTTTGGTACCGCATCGATAACCATATCATCTTTTTCATTGTGTCTTTAGTAACCAATTGTTCAAATACTATTTTCATATTTATCCTTTCACTCATGGGCGACACTCGATACCGAACTATCCGTATCTTTGATAGTCACATCTCGTCCTGACTATTATAGCCCCGTTCTGTTCTCTTGTGTATTGAGCTTGGTGGGCTTCATTATTTGCCTATGACCCATTAGGCCGATTTTTGGCGCTAAAACAATCAAAATGATTATGGACAGAACAAGAAATCATAGGGGATAAAACGCTCGCTAATCCAGAGATCAGAACAACTTGCTGTACCGTCCTCCAAAAAATCATCTTTAACTTTTATATTTAAAGAATGTCCCAATGACAATGAGGCCAGCTCGAGCTCGGCCGAGACGGATAAAGATGGATTCGAACCCCCCTTGACACATCCCATCACGAACGGACTCACAGTCCACCATGAATCCCAAAGGCATACTCTCTCTCTCTCTCTCTCAAACCTTTTGTCACACGCCTCCTTCTAGACGAACGCGTAATTTCGACCGAGTCATAACACGACACATAAATTCCAATTCCAATGTCGACATCCTTTCGAACCGTGCCAATCGACATCGACCGGCAAAAGAAAACATAATAACGACGCCGCACATTGCAAAGTATCGAAACGGTCACTTTGTAGGAAAAAAGGGTAAAAGGGACGGTACGTATTTCGGGCCACAAATAGAGGCACCGCTGACTTTTAATCGACTAAAATCCACTTATATCAACATGTGACAGGAGAAGGCAAAATGGACTTATGTAACATCCTTTATTATCAAGAACAAGACGTGACCAAATGTATCAGCCAGCGAAAAGGGGCACAAAAGAGAATTTGGTATTGACGATAACTTCTTTCTTTCGTATTTTCCGTATCCAGAAATAGCTTCAACAAGTTACAAAAACTCTCGTAGCGCATCGCGAGGCACACCGCGATAAAAAACTGCAAACGCGCGAGTTCCGTCGGCTGGTTGTTGGCCCGCAGATCATCCCCGCTCAAATGGGAATTGCGTTGATGACGGATGGATACACCACGGTCGCGGGGTGCGCCATGATCCGACGGCCCTTCCCGTGGCGGAAGCAGTAGACGAGGGCCCCGACAGGCCACTCGACGACCGCCGCAGCCGCGAAGGCCAGGAAGCCCACGGTCGGCCCCACCACCTTGCACCGGCACGGGTTGCTCGCCGTCCCGCATTGCACGCATATCGGGATTCCGATGCCGAGGCCCATGTCGCGCGCGATTGGAAGAGGGTGATCAGAGGTTTTACGAGCGAATGAGAATTTGTGAAGGAAGGTAAAAGATTGGAGAGAGCAAAGGTTTGGTGCAGGATGACGAAGCTGGAGGAATGGCCGATGGAGCGAATTTGTAAGGATCCATCCTTCGGGACGACTGCCACGTGGCGTTCGTAGGAGCGTTTGGCTAGGCTGTGAAGTGAGGTGTTACGGACATGTAGGTGACACGTGTGCGGGGATCACTCTGCTTTGCCCATTTCTATTTGTTGCAATGAGACAATTTCCGATAAAACTGTCTCTGGAGTTCCAATCCCCGAATTAAAAGATATCACAAGCATATGTAAAGAAAAGAGAGGATAAATGAGGAATTGGTATTGGGCGGTGGTTGATAGAATGGATAATGGAAAAGCTTAGATGCTGGAAGTAGCTTAATTTGGATGAACCCTTATAGATTTCACGAACAAAATTAAGAAATGAAACAATATGTGCTATTTTTAATTAATGGTAGGGATAAGATACGAACACACGTGCTTTTCCCCTCAATCATGTTTCTATTGTATCAAGTAAAGTTTGAACTTGATACTCTACAAACAATATTCGATGCGAGAATAAAATCAATTGACATTTTAGACGGTAGCTTCTATGAGTCTACGGATCATTTTCATATGTTATGCCAACCCAATCCAAGCAGATAATTAAACTCACTTATCCGTGTGAAGAAATTGTGATCTATAGCCTTAATTATCTTGGCAATAGTTAGCATGCAGACATCAAATCTCTACTTGCCGTATGCGCTCCCATGGGGTATTAAATCAATTTTTCACAATGAGCATGCACTGAAATTGGGCTTTTCCTTGTCTAACTTGGTCTTCCAAATTTTCACACAACAATCAAAATTCTGTCTCGGGTAAGTCCAGAATGTCAATGGAGGTCATCTTCCTAAGGAGAGCGATCATATCTAGAACGAGAGAAACCATCCCAAATCTCAGTTCGAAATAATAATCCCAGCGTTTGTACGGTTCGAAGGCCATCCGACAGAATTGAATGTCCAATAAGAAGAACAAACTCATAATTACTGGGACAAGATTCAGAGAATGGTGTCAGAGTTCCAACATCAACGTGGGATCAAATTGCAGCATGAATGAATGAACCACTGACATATATGCGTACCTAACCCTCCAGAGCCCACGCCATTATTTACCTTCTCCTTTAGTTTTCTCTGAATCACCTTCGCATCTATATAAACATCACGACCACCATGTTGCAACGACACCCCAAATGCCAAATCCAATCAAAAGCACCAACCCTTTGTTGTAACCCGCAGCGTGATCCCGAGAAGCACCTGAGTAATAGTAGTGCCAGCCGTCGTTGGTGTCGGATGAGTACAAGTTCCCCGGCACGCCCGTCACGTAGATGAACCTCGGCGGCGGGGGTGGCACCGGCAATGGAGAACAATAGGCGGTCTTCGGCGGCGGGGGCGGAGGGGAAGGGGGAGGAGGAGGTGGCGGCAGGCTCAGCTGCTGGCCGCACGGGTCAGAGCAGGCGCACGTCGAGCACTTGATCCCGCTCTTCGGCACCTGGAAAGTCACCGTCGACTCGTCCGGCTCCGTCTTCCCGGGGACTGTGCTATCACCGTTCGTGAGGGTAATGGCGAGAAAGAGGACGAGGACAACGAGCCGCCGAAGGCTCGAGCACGCCATTCTTTATCCACGTCCGCGGCGAACGCACGATCAGATGGGGGAGGTTCCAGGAGAGCAAGAGAGGGTCTCTCGAATGACTTGGGAGTTTGCTTTGGGCTTATGGTTACGTGAAGAAGAGGCAGCAGATTGCGGAGCGAGTTCGAGAGAGAGAGAGGGAGAGAAATAATGGAGGGCTGCGTTAGGTGGTGGATCAGTTAATTCGGGAGGAACGCACAGTTGAGGCACGAAAGGGACTTCTTAGAGAGATGGTTTGATGATGAGTCGCTTGTCTTAGATGTACCGAGAGACGCATGTGGCGGGCTTAAATGAGTTAGGACCCTTTCAAACCCATACCTAGCTTTCCCTTCTTCTTCTTTTCTCAACCCTAATCTTTTAAGCAGCTCGTCTACCTCGCATCTGCGCAAAACATGGATTTTATAGCTTTTTTACGGGTCGTTAAATGTATAAATTGGAAGTTATCATCGAATCTTGATATTGCGAATGGAAATCGTTTCTTTCGCTGTCGATTATGAACTGAAATAAGAACGATTCCGTTGTAATCTTGGTTCCAATGGAATTCCCTTTATCCGAAATGCATCGAGACATTTCCATTTTTTACATCATACGTCTAGATGCTATGCTAGGTCCAAGGATGTCATTATTGGTTAGAGTTTGCCAAGAGAATTTGTACGTACTAGGTTTCATACGGCACCAAACGTAGACTCCTAGATCTTAATACATTTGCTTTTATCTCTTGAGTTTTCTCTACATGTTAAAGGAGAGAGACAACATCGTTTATGCCTCCGTATACCCGCAAATGTTTTCTCGAAGTTTCTAAGACGAGGTGGTCTTGCTTAGGGTTTTGTTGACCGAATCGTTTATGGAGAATCGGAATGGGCTTTATATGCCAGCAAACTTCCTCGCTTCGCTTGATAAGAAAGCCTCCACTTATAATTCAACGATCCAAGCACCGCGAAGATAAAGGTGCACGGAGAATAAGTTCTCAGGGCCATGTTCGGCAGGGCTAAAGGGAATCTCTTCAAAAGATGAATTCGATAAATATAGAAACCGTAAGTAAGAATCTCCAGACTTATCAAAGCCGACCTTTCCCTGGTGTTCTGCGTCGCTTTCGAAGAGCCCGGAAAAGAGATGAATCGTGGGGTTAATGTATGCGCAAAATCCACTTTGGGAATAATGCACTTTTCCAATGGACGAATCGTGAGGGCTGGAGGGTGGTCTGGAGCTTATGCTCGTGCCCTAGCCTTTTGGCGAGGGTATATATCTTTTCCCCCCCAACATGACAACGCTCTTCCTTCAATTGTCCGGACTTTCCCAAAAGCGTAGAGCTTTGCATCTTATTCTTCCATTCCATTATTGGGCCTCCGGCCGATACACTCGAGTGGCGTTTCGTCGTCTCCGCGAGGAATAAGGCGATGCCGGGCGCGTAAGGAGTGAGTTACATTGCGTTTGCCACAGATCATACGTGATTAGTTAAGCGAGTGCGCATCGTTCAAGTACTTTTGTATCAAGAGTCCCCCTTTACTTTGTAGATCGACTTTGTTTATCAGCCTTTAGTTCACTAAGAAACCGAGGAATTACCGTTAATTTTGCCTCGAGTTTGAGCCTCTTGAATCAAACCGGCCCAAAATTTCAATTGCAAGAAGCCCGATTACATTGGAGGACAAAAGTTGAGATCTATGGACTTACGTAGTTATCACAACGTACCTTGCATAACAGTTGACGTTGCCCGCGAACCCAACTCATCTAATTATCTGTATGGCTTAGAATCCTTCTCGGTGCAGTGCGTGCCCAACAAGGTCCCCTCTTTCCTTTTTGGAGAAAATTACTAAAATAGTAATTTTTTTAACGAATTGCCAATGTGGTTGTTGCAGCTAACTTTAACTGAAAATTGTTAACATGGGTGCTAGGCGTCCTATGTAGTATAGCTAACACTGACGTGGGTATTTTATACAATTTTTTTTTTTTTTTTTTGTCATTGTGGTTTGTGAGGTTTGCTAGAGCCGGCGAACCTCATTGACCACTAGGCAAGGGCTTACAAACCCTCGCGTAGGCTTCGTCGGTTGCAAGTGAGGTACCCTGCATAGGCCCTTGGCCAGCAAGGCCATGATAACCTCGCACAAGACCCTCATGGCCTTGCTAGTTGCAAGTGAGGGTGTGAAGGCGGAAGGGAAACAAAACATGAGAGAGAAAGGGCATGCTTAATTAATGATTAGTGGATTGTCAAACGCAAAAGTATGTTCTAATCAGTTAACAATATACACAAAAATTGAAGAAAAGAGATGGGAGAAAAAATCGGGTGAACGGGTAATTGATCTCATTTCGTTTCCATAGAAGGTTATGTTGGTCGATCGATAATAAAAGGTGTGTACTTAACCAAAGAGGGGTGGAAACAAACCCACCCTATATGGAATCGGTGTCGTTTAGGAAAAATCGTATTTCAAACTCGACTATCTTGATATTAAACTTCCTTTGGAGATGGTGAACGTAGAAGGAGATTGAATTTGTGAAGAAACGTTGGGCAAAGTTGTGTTGACAATCGGTGGAGCGTGATGGATAATGTTGCTTTGACGCTCCTAAAGCCCAACAGCCTATGTGTATCAGTAACCCTTACTTATCAATGCATAACCCATCATGAGCATTTCGAGTAGATCTTAAGCTAATATAATAAACCAGGAAAACAAGAGAACCACGTGCGCATGCTCATAACTTTTCTAGGATCAAATCACTGCTAATCCTAAACCCTAGATTCAAATCAAAGAAGAGCCAGCTAAGTACAGATCATTTCACGAGTTCGAGAAGCCCAGGGAGGAAGCATTTCCTATGCATCCCCCTTCCAAGAAGATCCGCATTTTTAGCCACCAAAAATATATCTGTGCTTAGATTCGAGATATTCCGGCACGGAATGTTTGCCACAAACATAGTTTCATGGCTAGAAAGCAGATCATTTATCACGAAATCACCGTCCGTGGCTAAAAGTCACTATAGGTTCCATGGGTCTGATGTCTCTATGTGGTAGCTGGATCTTCAGGAGTCACTTCTCTATTTTGCAAGTAGTTTCGATTCAACTTTAGATTCTCGTGGTCTTGTCGTCCCTGGAAACAGAGGGAAACCTTCGTCGACAAGATTATGAATTTCTAGAGATGTACCTTCCTGGGTGGTTGACACTCTACTCCAAATGAGGCGGTGGCACAAAAAGCAACAAAGCGAGCTCTTTATCGAGATTTGGTAATTAACTTTGAGTCATGACACCTTAGAAGATACGCATGCACGTAGAGTTTGCTTTCTGTGTTTCCAACCACACCTCAATAATTTCACTTTTTTGATACTTTCTCAACCAACGTTTTGATGCATATCACTCCACACATTCCCCACTTCTCTCTCTCTCTCTCTCTCTCTCTCTCTCTCTCAATCTGGAATGGCTAAGGTTGGCAGTCATGGAAGCACTAGGATTGCCTTATTCTTCATGGTGGCGCACTTGAATTTGCAATTCTCGTTGCTGGCGAGACCTGCAGGAGCTGAACAGAGTCCGTTATACTCGAATGAGTGTCCTTATCCTTGTCTTCCGCCGCCGAGTGCAGCCACGGACTGCCCACCACCACCATCTCCGCCTTCCCAACCATTGACGCCATTGCCTCCGGCTGCTGATCAACCGCCACCTGCCATCCTCTTTCCGCCACCGGATGCTGGGTACATACCCTATGCTTTCCCTCCACCTAATTGGTACATGAATTCAATTGCTCCTCCCCCTCCCGACCCGATAGTGCCGTACTTTCCATGGTACTACAAGCATCCTCCTTTCCAGTCGGAATCACCAGGAGCGATTCATTCGCAAGCAAGGGTCACCATTGTGGTGGTGCTATGCTTTATCTACATTGTTCTTCTCGCAGTCGAGTGATAAGAGCAGTCGGGGCGGATGTTTCCTTTTCCCCGTCTTTTGTATTACAGTAAAGGTATAAGATATTTTGCCACCGGCTGAAGATCAACGGATCAACCGATTCGTACGGGACAAGGCGTGGCGGCAGCTCGTCTTCGTTTTTGGCATTTGAGGCATGAAATGAGAAATGCGTGTGTACTGCATTCCTTAGTGGAGTGTCCAGATATTAAGATACTTTCGACCGGGTAATCAATCAGGCACCAAATTGTCACTCATATTGCCGAAATGTCACCCATACTGCACATTCTTACGAGACGATAGATCTCTGTATGTATATCCACAGACGTCGATCATTAAATCAAGACTAGGTCTGTGATCCTCGACATTCTTGGGACGCAACAGATCGTTTGACCGATAGACAAAAATTATTAAATACCAGTGCGCCTCGGTTCAGTACGACATAGGGGAGGTACGTTATAGAAGAGCAAGACGACCTTTCCCAGCCTGGATCACTGAAAGTTTCAAGCATCATATAGAAGTCCAATGCAACCGATTCCTACGCTACATGTCTAAATTATTCAAGGTTCTGTTCGAAAATTGCCTCTTTTCCTGCCTTACAGACATTCAGGCAACATTAGGTGTATTGGTTAACCGATCATTTTCAGTAAACCAGACACATAATTATGCATTTTCAAAACTTTACGCATGCACAATTCCTTAGACCATAAATAGTTTTACATTAACTGATTATTTTCAGCAATCCAAACATGTAAAAGTCTAGAAAACTAATTCATGAAAAATTCTCACACAAATAAACATACCCTAAACCAACTGACCAAATTCAATCTTGGTAGTATTCATCCAATTTGGAACGTCTGCCGCAATGTAACCTTCTTCAAGGTATAAATAGAAATACTAGGCGTCCGTGAGAACAATCCAAACAGGAAAACTGATATATTTGCGAACTTATCCAGCGAAAAGCAGAAGGATTTAGCTGGCGACACGACTCAATCCACACAAACGCATATAAAAGGTTCTACAACCATTGCATTACATTTTTTTTTTTTTTTAATTTCATTCAATTCAATGACTTGACTGTACTTCGCATGTATTAATTTCCTTCCTCTACTCATTCTAATGTAACTTCAGTGATTGTCAAGTTACAAGTACTCCCTAGCATTGCAACTAACCGCATCGACTTTGTACTTGATTCCCATGCCTACATGATGTAGTGGCCAATGATCAGGATGACTGCACCGCATTAGTGAACACAATCGGAATTGATGATGAATCAAATTTACATGGTCTAGGTCAGCTGCCTCCATGCATGTGCCGCTTCTTTTCAGTCGTTCCTCTCCCATAACTATGTAAGACTGCACAAATCCACACTATAATGCTTTGACTATTTGGCAACGCCACACTGCAGTATCTGGGTCAAACCTCAGCTCCCATGTAGGCCAATAGTGCAAATCTTGCTTCAGCGTTAGCACTCGTGGCTTCCCATTCAAGTGTACTGTCCTTACACGAACAAATTCCCCATGCTCTAACTCCTGCATTATTATTCATAACTATCAAAAATGGCAGTGCGATATTAAAGAGAAACATAAAATTGTCTTGACAGTAATGCAGAATCAATCATCCCAGTGTCATTAGCACAAGTCAATCATCAATTACTGCAAGCAGACAAATCTGATCATGTATATCTATCTCCCCCAGTATTATGGTGGGGAACAATTTACACAGAAAGGCATACTTGAGCAATAATGCTGGGAAGCAATGACAAGAAAGTGAAGATTAACAAATATCTATCAAGGTGATTTACAAAATTTTATAACAGCTCAACCATGCACTTTACCTGCTTCGTTAGCCAAGCATGTCAAGGGCTGGAGGAACACACAAAATTTTAGATTTTCAAGGTACACGATCAGAATTTAGAAAACCAAAAATGATATTCAAAGTCAAACGACATTTGGTGAAATATGCATAAATTTTCAAAATGACTGTAATTCTAAGTACCCAAGAATGATTGATAACTAAAATAGATTTTGCACTTTTTCTGATCATCAATGCTACATATACTGTTGAAAAAAATATATTATCCCTGCAATTAAACATATAGTGGGGTACAATATATGGGAACTTAAGCAATTGACGGAAAACGTATCCTACTTAAATGCCTGTCAGAATTACACTGAACCACAGCCCGCCAATGTATCATGACCTAGTTGTAATTTGAAACTGCTATCCTATATAGTGTCCAAACTCGACGACCCCACAGTTATTGTCGCATGAAATGATTCTACTGAAAAAGACCTCAAAAACAGAAGTTAACTTCACATCCCTGCACTTGCTTTGTCAATCCAATCATATTAACAGGGGTGTTGAATTGTGTCAATACAGCCAAATCAAAGAAAAGAGATCTCCCTTCCCAAATACTATAGACAAAGCACTGACATTGGGGAGAGTAGCATGGAAGAAATAATATGATAATGACATTTTGGTTTCAACTTTTTTAGGGAAGAAATGAGGATTCTCCCTCTACTATATGCCAGAATGTTACTTGTAACTCTGCCACAGCACACAGTAAAAGTACCTTTGTCACACTAATAAATGCATCTAAGTCAGGAATCGGCTTCCCATTAATTTCAACAATCCATTGCAGAGCATATAGACCATATCTATGCACAGGACTTCCGTGACACCACCTGGCAAATACCAACAAAAGAAAAAGATGAGATATTTCGCATACATCCTAAGAGACTTGTTTGAAGCACCAAAAATAGGGGGAAGCAAAACTAAAGTATAAAATCATGACAAGAACCGGCTAAAAAAATGCTTCAAAGAGATAATCTTACATATAGAAAAAAAAAAAAAAAGTTTTTTAAAGTCAAAACAACCAGTAAGTACTGCATCGCAGTTGACTGTACAGCAATGGCTGCTAACAGACTGGTTCAGGGAAAATAATATATTAGTTGATGCTAAGAACACAAATCTATCTTTCTTAGGGAATGCACTGCAGGAGTACTCAAGGTGGAGCTCGATTTTATTTAAAAATCACTCAAGAAGCCTTCTCCCACCAGACAAAAGACTCAGGGTATTCCAAAATTAAGCAGAGCTTGAAAAAAGAGCCTCAACTTCCTTGTGGAATCATCGAATCAAAAAAGATATTGCGAGACCTCACCTAGCAACATACACACCATGCCCTTCTTCTGGAAGGTATCCAAGAGCACGGACTGCTGAGTGAGGTTCTTGAACAATACATCCACACCAATTAATAACACGCGTCGTACCAATTCCATCCCTAACATCTGTCCCAACAAGAATATCCATTTCACGCCCCTGAAATACAAGAATGATTTAAACATGAAAAATCATCACTTCTCAAGCTTTCTTAAAATTATAAGCAAAATTAAACTCATTCTTGAATAAACAGAACGAGTTGGGCATGTAAACAATGCACGAAATAACATCTAATGATTCACCTGCCGGAAAATGGTCAGATTAAGCTTCCCGTCAGCATCATCAGAGTTGTCCAATGCTTGGCAAGCATTTTCTATGTCGCGGAAGCAAGTAACTGGCTCCTTATTTATTGCCAGGACCATATCCCCTTGTTCCAATAAATTTTCAGCTTTTGAACCAGCCAAACAGCCCTTAACACGTAGAACTTGTCTCCTAACTGGATCTCTTTTAACAAGAGCCTACAATAATTGCCAATGGTCAGAATCCTCTCCCTACATATTATATTTGAGCACTTAATTATTTGGGTTTATCATGTCTAGACAAACTGTCATTTTTTGACACATAAAAGATTCTGTTGTTTCTGTAAATTTTAGTGCTTCGCTATTTCTCTCACGCAAAGATATGTCCTTGCCGTTAAAAAAAGTCTTGCACTAGTTGTGAGGAAAAAAGCCTACTTGCTTTTTGGCCAAAGGGGGAGAAAAAGACCTACTTGAACCCATTGGTCGCTCAGTCCAAAACTTCTGGCCTTGGAAAGCAGTGTGGGGTACAGCTCAACCTCCAACATCCTAACAAGCGGCATTGGCCTTTTGACACCATTTATGAGTAGAGGCGGCCCCTTGGCACCAGATGCAATTTTGTTTACTACCTCACTGATACTATAAACCGGAATACCTCTAACAAATTGATGATCTTCTGAGGAGCTGCAGCCAAATTTCAGCTGCAAATAGGAATAAGCATCAGAACATAGAAACAATCACTAATAGAAGCAAGTGAATCTTAGGAAACCTGAGTCGAAAAGCTCCCCCATATAGCTTGAACTCTTCCACGCTCATCAGTTAGTACCCCAGAAAAAGTACTGCCAAAATCTGCAATACACTACATTACAACCAAAACCAACATCTGGATAACCAAGATCTGCAGTAAGAATGGACTATAATGGAAACCTGTGTCAAGCTCAACAACTTCCATGTTGATTGCTCTATATCTTGGACAATCGGCTGAGCCAATATTAAGAGCAGCACAAGGATTAGTTACAATGGATTTCCTTGATGTTGCTTGAAGACTTCTACTCAGCCCCACAAGATAGACAGAATCCCCCCGACGGAGTGCAGGCTCTGCAGAACACAACAAGATCAGCTCCTTAAATTGCAATAAAGTTACTATAAGAACTGACAGACACAAACATCCACAGCTCCAAGCACATAGAGAGACAGAGAGCCAGACAGACAAAAGTGATCCTACCAGAACACCCAAAAGAAATTTTCCGCTGCACAAGCAACTTCTAATGGTTGAGATATGCACATCATATCTTGCAACAGTTAAAGTAATCGACTTAGAAGCTACTTTTCACGGAATGAAAGAACAACTTAATGTGACTAAGACATGGTCACCTGTTCTATGATATTAAGTATACGATAGAGAGATTAGCTACATTCAAAGTGACCCAGTTAAAAGAAAAAAGACTACAATTCCTTAGTGTGGTAAAATTAAATGGCTGGGAGAGAAATGTGTATAATCTGAACTTCTGGAGTTTGATGTGAACAAGAACTAAACTCAAAACCAAATATACCAGGAAGAAGTTCAGCAGCACGAACAGCTGAAGCACCAACAGGACCCAAAGCAGAGGGATCATATGCAACAAGAGCGAAATTGTGAACAGGGTGGAGAAAAACCACCTGCAATGAAGGTAAAAGGTGGCACAGATGAGACTATGAAGGAAGGAATTCACCAGTACTAACGTCAACGAATATTTACCTCCCCTGGAATTTCAATTGGAAAAGCAGCAAATGAAAGCATCACATCAGAGACAGATATAGCGACTGTATTTTTGTCAACTGCAACCAATCCCAAGCTTTGAGAATGGTATACAATGACCCCAGTCCCAAAGAAATGTTGAGAATGGACACCATCTACCATACATGACGGTGGCACGTGAACCTGCAAGTACAATATGAGAACACTGAATTTGAGAGCCACCACAAGCAATAATTAAATATCTAGCAAAACTACAAAATCTAAGAATTGCCACTAGAGCCCCTAAGATAGGAGGATAAGATCTCATCCAAAACCAGATGTTCAAAGTATGTCTTCATCAAATGGAGATAAATCCACATGAATATACATTAGAAGAAGCACCACCACATTGTTGTCACTAATTTAAAACATGTTCTGGAAGAAAGGGGATGGTGATATCCCAAAAGCACATAAATGAAGGTAGGACTAAATTATTAAAGGTCTAGCTGTAGGGTGACTGATTAATCAATAAATTTGGAAATTAATACCAATAAAATTATCTTAAGTTACTCACCTCAAACATTACAAGAGTAGGCTCTATGACATGTTCAGCATATGAAGCATTGGCCGATAATGCCGGTGGACTTTGATAATCTGCCACAACTGTAGTTTCCCCATTTCTGGTATCCTTCAACTCCAGTTCCCTATTATCAACCAATGAATAGTCGGCAGCTGCCCCATCAGCTGATGGATCTTCTTCCACACGTCTTTTCTTCTTTCCAATATCTGATTCATCTTGAGCATGGGACCCTTCAGAAGAATGTCCATCATTTGTTTCCATGCTAGCAACACCATCAATCAACTCTTGTCTTCTCTCCTGATCTACTTGTTCCATTGTGACCTCAGCAGTAGAAGCTTCTTGCTTGGCTAGCACCAGCTCGCCATTGAGTATAGAAGAATGCGGTGGGGGAGACAGAGGCTGAAGGGCAGTCCTTATTGACCACAAACCAGTACTATCGTCACGATTATATATCTGCGGAGGAGCATACCACTCATGGCGATCGACCGTAACCAGTACAGACTGCAGGCAGTAAAAGCACACATTAAATGACTGTTTTTCCAATTTTAAAGCTGTGTACCTAAGCACATGACATAAAGTGAGAACAGGAGAATAAAATCAATAAGATTTCGACACTGTTGGACATCATCTTCCTTTGTGACAGTATTCGTCTGTACTAATAACACTGGAGTAGATGCATCATCACGCACTAACAAAAGCTCCTTGATCTTTCGTTCAGTTAGATTGCATTGCACTAGAGGCAGTTCTTATGTTCTTAAGCCTAATTAATGTATTCAAAACTGAACCAGTGGAAAAATGATCAAACATTGAATTTAGGCTTCAATCAATATCACAGATGCAACCCTCAACTACTGAGTCTATCCTAAGTGACTGTATCAATGCAGGCCTCAGATACAAACTTAAGGCAATCCACAGTTCTGCATCTACATCAGATCCCAGGAAGTTAGTCTTCATGCCCATAAATAGCAAAGTGGAGCCCGTTAGAATATTTAAATAATAAACCCTTTCAGGTAAAAAACAAGTCTTGAGCCTATAAAAGCTCTGTGCAGATCCAAGCAAACAATAACCACTTGCCCATGGCACTTGCACCATTAGTCCAGATACACTTGAGTCACCGACTCAGCCAATTTTTATGCAATTCCAAAACCAGACCAAGGCCCGCAACCAAGTTGGAGCAATCAATCAGCCAATCATTCGGTTTTAAGACTTTGAAATAACTTTCTAGTGAAAAAAAACAGGATATATGTGCTGGGCACAGCATCTCATGATAATCATAACACAATGATTGAAATCACACAGCCATGTCTCTAGGACAAACATTATTTTGTATCACGTAATTGGTCTGACATAAGTGAAAATAATGCTGCCAATGTTTCAAGAAAACAAAATTAACTAAAAGAACTCAGAATATACATACCTTCGTACGATGCCGATCCAAATAACTGATATATTCCAATGGCACACGAGCCCCTCTAGAAAGCTTAGATAGAACTGTAATTAGATCATCAAGTACTGAAATCTCTTCACCAGCAAACTTTGTAATAATGGCATGACGAGGAACTCCAGCTCTGAAGAGCATGTATCTGGATTGTGTCATGAAACAATAAAAGAAACGTTACATGAGAACATCAAAAAAATTATCTCTATTCATTACTTTCAATCATTTATATTATGTTGGCAATTTGCATTCCAAGCAGTGAAAGAACTCTCAAGACATTTGAAGATCTTTCCAATACAGCTGTCCTCAAGTAAAAATGTGCACATATATGGGAGAGATATTTACACCAAGCATTGGAGTATATACTGGAAATAAAGTCTATTAAATGGAGATTACAAAAAGTTGCTTCTACAATAAATAAATAAAAAAAGGCAACGTGCAAATACTGATTACTAAGTGACATGTAAATTGAATCTGTAGCTGCATGACATACCCTGGTTCTGCAACGTAGACACGACCACAGCGGAACCGACAATTTCTAGCCTGAAAACAGAGGCCGATAATTTGTCAATGCTCAACATATCAGACAATATAAGTGGCTCAAACAAAGCATTAGCCAAATGTGATTGTCTAAGCAAGATACCAAATATCACACGACACAAAGTCAAGCCAGGTGTTCTCACTAAAGGAAAATTGATCTTAAAATATGGTTTTCATGACAGACAAGGAACAAAGGCAAGATCATTTAGCACACAATCCAGAATGACACACCAAGAATGATGTGGTACAAGCAACCATTAAAGCAGAGGAATCAGACTGCATGTAATGCAAGTACACAAGAAAATGGATAACAGATTTGCAGGTATAAGTAATTATCACGCGTGCTTAGTTTATATGATGGCCACGTTTCATAGCTTAAGCTTTATTGGAATCCGGTTGTTCATCTTAGTATTCATATCAAGGGTGTGAATCCCCATTTCTTTTACTCTTGCACACCCTCTAATTGTCGATGTGACTGTACCCACATGCTATGTTTCCCATGCGAGGTTTTTGCTCACTCACTTGGGTAAGTGAAAAAATATATGATGCTAGATTTACATTTTAAGCACATTGATTGCCTGACAGCTTAAACTTATTGCCGAAATGGTCGTTCAACATAGGGAAGAGATTCTATGTGATACTTGTGCATTTTTTGCACAAGCCTCAAATTTCACCAAGAGAAAAGGAGAATCACTCCTACCTGCTGATATGAGAGAGGGTGTATTACTGCACCACTTACTTCTAAGAAGTGGTCAGGGGTTATCAAATGCAGATCCTGAACCTGAAAATTGAATATTCTCAGTGAGAAATAGATGAGATCAGTAAAGTCTCATCCTGATGAACTTTAGATAGACAAGCATTGCAGCCTAATTTCTTTTCAAAATTTGATTCATCCAGCTGAATTACAGCAAAAAAAAAATGTCCAAAGGTCAGAGAGTCAAATTTACAGCAAAGCATCCAGGTCAACAAAAGCAAAAGCTATGTCATGACCTAAAAGAAAGGTTGCAATCACTATCATACCAGAAGGTTAACAGAAGCAGCAATGCCACCTCTTTCAATCAGTAGTTCAATCTCATGGTCAACACTGTCATCAAGTAAAGTCTCCATTTTAAGAAATTGAGTAATTACCTGCACAAAGATTCACAGCAGTCAACACATTAAGATAATAAGGTCACAACAACTCAACCTCCAAATTTATCTACTTCACAAACTGGAATAAGACTAACAAAGAGCATATAACAAAGGGCATTCCATAAATTGATATGATTCTATTATGTCAAGGTCATGATTAGCAAAACCATATTATTTAGTTCACATGTTTCACTTATATAATGAAGTTCCAAAATTTGAAAATAAAACGAACCGAGGATGAAAAGTGAACTTAAAAGCAACATTTTATTTTCAAAATACTGTACCATCATCAACAATTTTACAAGGTTTCCACCAAGTAATTCTTTTATGAATATTGGCCACTGCGTGCATCAGACTAAACAAACAACATGGTCAACAAAAAAAGAAAATTTAAGTATCTGACTTGTCTAATGAGCAGATGCAAGACCATGGCAACAAATCACTTAAAGGATACTAAGAAATCCGCAAATGGAATTTTACTATTTGAAAAGGTTTTAAAGCAACGTCCAATAAGGTTTTACTATAGTCAATGGGACCAGTACTTACTTCCCCATTCACCCGGATCAGCACATCACCAGGTTCCAAATTTTTATGTGCAGGACCACCAGGTACCTGCAATAAGTCCAATGCTTAGTAAGTCCCTTGTTTAACAGTAGGCACAGTTCAGAACCAACAGAACCTATCTTACCACAGAGTCAACAACAAGCATGCCAGTTTCCCCAGTTGGTGATGCATGGCGAACCATCTAATCATTCAAAGCATAACAAGTTATCAGGAGATATGAATGAAAATTTTCTTAAGAAGAAATAACATATGCCTCCAAATATTAAAAGCCATATACCTGCTCTGTCTCGCTCCTAAGTCCCAATCGACGTATCTCGTCAAATCCTTTATGAAGGAAAGTCACCTACATCATTTGAATGACACTGAATCAGAAACTGATCATCCTGAAACTACTTATAGCTCAAAAATTGAGAAGGCATCTTGCTGTGCAAAAACAAAATCTTTGTCGCTGCCCAACCTGCTGGATCTAAACAACTTGCCACCAAATTATAGGCTAATGGTAGCTGCAGAATTAGCAAGCAGATACGGAAGGTATTGGACAACTATTAAAGATCATAAAGATTGAGCCAGGACTGCCTCCTTCAAGCCACGAAGAATTGTTTGGCCAAAACTTATTCATCCCTTGTATGAGAACTAACCAAGACAAGTCCCTCTCTACCCACCCCCCTTTTTCTCCTTTTTCTTTCCTCCCCAGTGGAACATCTTCAACTCAATTTATTCTTCTCTTTCGTCTTGGTTTGCTCCTACATTTCTTTTCCTGCTTTCATATGGTTCTATTTTCATATGACATTCTTTATACAGACAGATATAGTTTGCATTACAAATTAACTTTTCTGTCATCCAACATAACTGTACGACCAAATTATCTTCCAGGTCGGTGACTCTGATGTTGCAATCATCCGAATTGTATATTTTGTACCATACTGATTACTAAAGATCTTAATCCGTCCTTCATTGGGACTGTATCAACCCTCAAGGAAGTTTACTTGGGGGATCGTAATTAATCAACTAATGTAAGCACCTTGCTAAAAGTAAGTCTAGAGGTAGAATACATATTGGGTGAAGGCCAAGTTTATTTCCGCATGGGCATGTCATGAAACATGTTGAGCTCCAGTAACAAGTAACATTTGATATTAACCTCATTAAAGAGAAAAGAGTAACAAGACCACCCCCCCAAAAAAAAATAAAAAAATAAAAATAACTATTTGAATAACTGGAAGAAGAAGACTAGTTTTTAAACATGGTTATACTTGTTGAGAAGAATGCGTCTACATGGGTACGATAGTCAAGCTTAAGTTTTACTTAGTTTCCACTGATTTGACATGTGTTCAAAACAATTGCATGGCTGGTGAAGAAGCAAAAGCATTGGCAAAAGTAATATGTAATGTCTTGACTTACCTGAAGTGTTCCCCGCGGAATAGAGACAGCCTCCCACTTATTTCCATGTGAATCTCTTCCCTTTCCATGTGAATCTCTTCCCTTCTGAAGAAACTTCAATGCTCTTACCACCTGACAAGAGCCACAAGCAACAGGTTGAAATATTTCACAGGTGCTTACCAGAACTACAATGTAACTGATGATAATGGTAAAAGGAGGTGAACTTACTCGTTCTAAAGGTAAGAAGAATGCTGATGCACTTGAAGTCTTGCTCCCAGCATTCAAGGCTACTGCCCTACCTTGCCAATCAATTACGGGGGAGCCACTTGAGCCACCTTTGGTTCCGGAAGCAGCCTGAAAGGTAACAAAGAACATGACACAATCTCAGATACTAAAAAGATAAAAGACAAAAAGAATCCACAAACTGCAAACTGAACAACTTCTACGAGCTAGCCAAGTAAAACTGGATTGCCCAACTAGCACAATTAATGCTCCCCATCCCAATTAGTCCAGGAGACAAAACATAGAAAATTTCATGTCACATGCTTGATTGCTCTCACTTAAATACCTGTCATCATGGCTAAAATCAAGCAAGAATTAAATATATCCAACCATGAAAATCCACATTGTCAAATTTGTCCTCTATAGTTCATGCACTTGACCATGTCAAATCAAAGAATGAACACTCTGGCAACACAATTTACAGTAAAATAGCTCTTTTAAATACAACAAAAAGTAACCTACTTGGATGTAGAATGTGTTGAAATCATTGTATCCATCCCTGCACCAAATAATCATTGTTATGACCCTCTCAACAGAGTAGACAGTAAGGTAAACCAAAAGGCAAGAGGAAGTTTCGGCAAATGCTAAAAGAACATGATATCTAATTTCCATGCATCTAAAGAAAGCTAACCAATACTAAAGTCAATTTCATGTAAAAATTTGTTCCACAAATCAGTCTACTTGACTGCTATATTAAAGATGGGGGAATGAGTTTGTATCAAGTGATTGTGAGCAAGCAATCTCTAAGAGAAAGTCCAATAACATTGATCAACTTGTTCTGTTAAGAACCTTTAATGGAAGAAGTTTGTTCAGACTCCAACTCCAACAAAGGAAAAACAAAGTAAAAATCCGTATATAGCATCATTTAGCATCAAATTCATGCTGACAAATAGTTAAATAAACATAAGTAGCAACTCACTTCTTGTAGTGAGGAGCATCTCTATCCAAGCGAGCAAGAGTTCCAGCCAATATAGAAACCTGACAAACAAAGATACAATTAGCACAGTGCAGATTCATTCTACAGCAGCCGTTAACTGTTAGTCCAATCAACCTTTTCTGTCTATAGGTGACACGCATGTGAACTTTACAAATGGGAATAACTGAAAAACACTCGATGTATGTGTGGATGAAAAAGGCCTTCATACAAAAACATGAAGATAGGAAAAAGAAAACAAGACTGTATAAGATGGTTGCGACCACATCCTCCAGTTTTGACTACCATCATCACATGGCGTGGTCACCACTACATGTTGACAATCACATTCAAATCCCACTGTCATTGTTGCGAGTGACTATCTACCCTTCTAAACGTTCCAAGTCAAGCCATATCCATCTTGCCTCAATCAGCTGATTGGCTGAGCAAGGAAAAATCATAGCACAGCCACCATTTCATGCAAGTCACTCTCTAGACAACAATTACAAACTAGTGAAACTCACTAATGGCCAAACTAAAATGCTGGTAGTGCTTGGTGAACACTAGTAGAAGACTGGCAGGTGAATTTAATTCTTGTTCTTTCACTATTTTTCATATGTAGTCATATCTGGTGAGTTCCTAAACTGAATAGGAATGCATGTCAGCTAATCTGGGTTTTTCTCCCTGAAAGCAAAAGAACAAATCAGACAGATAGATGGGCGCTAAGATTAGCCAGATGAAGCTACTTTGGCTTCATCTTCCACCATTCTTCAAACAAAGAACGTGATGTTAGAAATGAGATTGATTTCCCATACCATCATGTCCTATCCTACCGCACCATAAGCAAAAGTAAGATTGAAAAGCAAGAGATAACCCCATTCATTTAATAGAGGACAAAATGGAAATCTACAAGAAAAATATTTTGTTCCACTTAATGTGTCACTCCGTTAGGACCCAGTGGATGTGTTGTAGTATTGTTTCACATCGCTTGACAACAAGTCCTAAATACTCTTCATATTCATATGGCATTTCTCCACCTATCAACTTATGTTTTTTAGTTGGGCTTTCTAACATGGTATCACAACTAGTGCTATCCCTATTGCAGATTTGTGTGGTCAAAATTCCACATGAATGTGCACAGTCAAAATTCCACATACCACTCGTAATCCGACCTGTACATAAGAGGGGATGTTGAAGTATTGTCCCACATTGCTTGACAACGGGTCCTAAATGCTCTTTATATTTATGTTATCTACCTCTACTTATCAGCTTAAATTTTTGGATTGGACATTCTAACCGGATGTGTCTAAAGGTTCCCCAAAAAACACTATCAACCATCATCCTCTTGCCAAACAAAGAAATCCAAAAGAAAAATGTCACATATAATATATATGGCAATAAACAAATAACTGCAGTTGAAGTTTGTCAGGAAAAAATAAACAGCTACATACCTTCTCCCCACTATCATTACCAACAACTCTAATCTCTAATCCAACACATGCAGCCTCAGGAGCAAGTGGGATCTCCTCATAATCTAGGAATTGGACTGCATTAGGATCATAGCGAAAGAAGCCAAAATCATGAACCTATGAGAAATTACAACACATAAGTCTCTATAACATGATGACAATATCAACAAGAAAAGTGGAAATCAAGAGCCATAGGTAAAATATGGTATCAATAAGTTAAAGAGTAAAGAAACAATATGACAGGTAGATGGCACTCAGATGGAAGGTGAAAATATCTGCATACTCAGTGATAAGCATCACCCAACATGACATGCTACAAAGGAGAATGCTATCAGATCCCAACCCAATATAAACATCCATGCAGAGAAATGCTGTACATCCATCCGACATGTTGTTATCTCTAATTAAAATTGATAAGATAAATTCCAGAGAGCTTAACTTCATTTCTCCTGGCAGTTCACCAAGACATTATATGTATCTGCTCATTCTATCAAACTACACGAAAATAAACACATTTCTCAACCCTTAGGGGAATATGATATGTAGAAAAGACATAATCCAACTTTGCATTGATTTACCGCTATAGTGATGTCATTTAATTCTAATTCACTAATAAAAGATTTTTTGCACATCTAGCTCCAAGCCCTAAGTTCAGGTGAACCATATAGTTCCAACTCGACAGCCAGTATTTCTCCCAATCTCTATGAAATGGATCATTTTGTTGATAATGCAAGAATCCTTCCAAAACAGCAAAACATATGCATTGAGATTGAGAATGAAAAGGTTTTCATCATGAGTACCTTAAAGAGAGATGGAGAAGTTGCTGAAATAAGCTATCCTAAAAAGGTTATGACATATAAGAATCTTTGGGGGGACTTCAGAATTCCAAAAGAGTAGAGAAATTTTCTACTTATTAAAAGATATCAAGGACGAAGTTTCCAAGTCTTTTTTCTTTAGAATGAAGAAGCAAACAAGACTCAACAAGCAAAAATCCTTTCTCACTCTCCCCCAACACGCTCCAACCCCCCCCAATACCAAAAAAAAAGAAAAACACATCACACGTAAACAAGAAGAGAACCGTTACAAAAGACTCATTTAGTAAACCACATCCTACACACCTTTTATTGCTTTTTCCTTAATTTTTGAAAAAATGAAAAGGTCGCCGCCTAGTATGTCGAGTGGACTGGTACACCTAGAATAAGCGACCTTCCAGAACATCCATACTACTTTTCCTTTTGATACTATCCTACTTCCATTGGGTGCCTACCTGGCCGATAAGCTACTGACCTCTTATAACCACTATCACAAGCTTTTCCCACTTCAAGAACCAATCTTCATTTCACTAAATTGGCCTTCAACAAGCAAAATCTTTATCTACTTAACTACTCTTATGTTAGGCCTCATTCTAGATGGTAAAGAGCATCCAGTAACATCCTGCACTGAGCTTTATGGTAAAGCAAACTGTTTTCTTTCCACTGATATTTCTAGCACATCTCATCAACACCAAGAAAACAAATGATAGTAAGATGCTGGGAACCAAACTCGATAAATATCAATTTTCATAACGCATTTGTGGCAGGACACCAAAATGATCAAGCTTTGAAACCGTTCAATACAGCTGCCTTTCCCCTCCTAGCCAGCTGAAGAAGCAAACTGGAGAATTTCACACGTGAAAATGTGGTAAAGCCACTTGGAACTTCTAACTTCTTCCAGATTCTCTTTAAGTCACAATGCACACTTGAGAACAGTCCATGTAGGTCCTTGACTACAAACACCAAATGTTGACAAGTGCTCTCGGGAGCTTGGATTGGCATATTTCCCTAACACCTGAAATAATTATGGCTGCTGGAAAATTAAGAGGCCACGCACCAGGCTAAGCATATTCTTTTTGGCTTTTAGTGGCACCAATTAAAAAGACAAGGCCTGTTTGTATGGAGGGTCTACAACCAAGGTTGACTAGAAACTTCTTCATGTGCAACTACAGCCATTACTGTTTGAAAAGCACCATCAACTTCAAGGAACTTTCGCTTTGCTATCCTACAGCATCTACTGTAGTGTACATCTGACGTCAACAATAATCACTTGGATCTTTCAAAGAACGCCCAGTATTCTGGGTAAAGAAAAATCAGTGCCAGCATTCAACGACAAATAAAGTAAATAGACACCAATTTACTCCAGTAACATAAGAGAGACAGCAGAATCAAATCTGAATAAGCAGGGCTCCATGTAACAGTGGTATACAGGGAGCTAAGAAGCAGAAGACAAGGATGCCCTGGGACATTCAGACTCACTGGATCTCTGTAAACGGGAAACACTGGAATCTCCTCACGGTTGACAAACATAGCCTCTGCAACCACCGGTCCTGTTAAGAGAGAATAGTTATCATCATTGAAATTCAAAGAGAAAAGATGTCATTTAACTGTGTTAAGCTATGGTAATCCTACATCTTCTCTCCGGCATTTACAGTTGAAACTTGAAGAAGAAGAAGAAGAAGAAGTTATGAAAACTAAAGCTCCACAGAACAGCCAGGGACAAGGTACTCTTCACATTGCCTGATTATGACCAGAACGATAATCATCTAAAAGCTCTCGCCACAAATGTTCAAGAAGAAGCCACCTTGAAATGGATAAATGCTGTACTATCAAATTTTCACCCGCAAACATGATTTCTTCATTAGATAAGCCTACCAATAACAAAATTATCTTCTGTTCCCAGCAAAAGAACAAACTCCCATCTCAAGAATCAAAAACTCTTAAATCCTCGCCATTCCCCGCAATTCTCCGCGGAAACTCAAACCGCCGCATCATCGATCAGCACATACTGAGAACCAACCGATAAAACTCGCTCCACGCCCCCAACACCGGAACTCGCGCCCCCTCTCCCATTCGAAGGCGAATCAAATGGCGCCAACTCACCGGGCTTGACCACGTGCCGGTTGGTGAGGATGATCCCGCGCTGCTTGTCGACGACGAAGCCGGTGGCGTAGCTGGCCCCGGCTGCCTCGGTGTCGAAGGCGCGGCAGGCGGTGGTCCGCAGCACGACCACGGCGGGGACCACCCGGTTGAGGGCCTTCCGCCAGTCCTCGGCGGTGGCGGCGTTCTCCCGCAAGGGGCCCGCCCCGTCGATCTCCATGCCGAGCTCCCCGTCCTTCATGGCGGTGTCGATCCCCATCACCGTCGCCGAATCGGAGCCCAACCGCTCCAGCGAATCCGCCATCGAAATGATCACTCTCTCTCTCTCTCTCTCTCTAACAACCCGCCGGTCGAATCTTGATGCGAATCGGCGACGCGGGATTCGATGAGGGGGGCCCCGAATCCGGTCTCTCTCCTAACTTTGATCGGGAAAGTAGAGAGAGAAAGCAAGAAAGAAAGTGGAGCGCAGTTGGGGCGTCTGCGTTTTGCTTCTCAACCCTCTCTCTCTATCTCTAACCTGCGCAGCAGTAGCCGGGTGGGTTTATGGCAGCAAGAAAGATGATGAAGATGGCCATTGGAAAATGGAATTTATAAAGAAAATATCATAGCAGTGACTGGGGAAAATTAAAAAATAAAAAAGGTTTCATTAGCTTTTTTTTTTTCCCTTGGGCCTGATTATTTTTTCAATTAATCATATAAAAAATACCACATTTCCAAATGCCTGACTCGACCCGATTCGACTCATTTTCACCTCACGTGATATAGCTAGCCGGGCACGAGCCGTGCCCGTTAGCATGACCCCTCGAGAAAATGCGGAAGCACGGGACAGGCATTGCGCGTGAAAAATTAATGTATTTTTCGGGCGTAATTAACTTGCTAAAAATAGAATTATTGGAGGGAGTATGCTTTTCCGCATGGCATGGGTAGACATTACAGCCTGTATTCGGCCAAATGACGACATAATGAACTAACATGGGTTAAAATATAAAAAAGAAAAAGTATATATGTGTGTGTATATATATATATATTTGTTATGGGCAGGTAAACGACATGATAGACCGCAGTCTTCGCATGCCTTCGGACCATTTTTTTTTTTTTTTTTTTTTTTATAAAAACTTTTTGCATCATGTAAAACTTGGAAATATCAAATGACTACTCAATATGTATAGGAAAGTCACTAAGCACATACGATCTAGGAAACACTAATACTCTTTTAGAGTTTTCATGTCGTGTTTGACATTCCAACATATATCCGCCATGTTCAGAAACTTAGTTAATAGGTGTCAAATGATTCCAACACGCAAGTTCAATTTTAAAAATATCCAATAAATGAAAGTTCAAAATGTATATATGTGAACAAAATAATAAAATAACAAATTAGGAAAGAAGAAAAATATAGTATTACATTCTCTTCTGACTCTTCTCACGTGATACACTATTCACCCCCTAAGTTTTTTTCTTTCTTCTTCGGACACGTCTAATACACGAGTTCATAAAATAAATTGCTTATTTGTTCTTCCTTCAAATTTCATGACTTATTGAAATAGAGTTAAATTTGTCAAATTGAAGTATTTGATAATATTAATAAATGATGGATTAATGTTTTTAGTGTAAATGCGTTCTACACTTTTTAATTATTTATTGATTTGGGAATTTATATCAAATTAATTTGATTGAAATTATCACGAAAATGATAATTTATTATGTATATATAAAAATATACATTTAATACGAGTAATCAAATGAACGAGTAAAAACTTTTATCTTTGGTATGGTAAAAACAACTGACCATTTCCGACTTATTTCTACATAAAAAAAATCAACCATTAGGACAATAACTTGCTAGCGCTGTGGAAGCAGGAGAACTAGTTCCGAGGCATATCATATAAGTGAAAATAACAGCACGTAAGCTAATGAAGCGGATCGCTCGGCTCGCACGCTCTTCCCGATCTTCTCATGGGCTGGCGTTGCGCATGGAGATGGTCCGGAGGAGGGCGTTGCTCTTGGCGATGTCCCGGAGCGGCTTGTCCGTGAACCGGATCAGGTTGTACGCGAACGCCCCGGCCAGGGCTCCCACGATCGGCCCGACCACGTACACCCAGATCCCCGTGTACGTGTGCTTCACGATGGCCGGCCCGAGGCTCCTCACCGGATTCATCGAAGCTCCCGACACTTGCCTGTGAATCGAACCAGAGTCGAATCGAGTCCATCTGGAGTTCGGGACGTGGGCAACTAAAATGAAATCGGATCGGAGAGACTCACCCGCCGACGAAGACGTTCAGCATTATCGTCATCCCTACCGCGATTCCTCCGAGTTCTCCTCTCTGTCGAAACATCAATTCGTGTCAGATCAGTTGATGAAAAAGGTAGGGATATAATCAGTTCGTGCTGGGGAAGCGGACCGCTCTATTGTCGGTCGTGACGCCGGAGATGACGAACATCAAGAGGAAGGTGATGATGATCTCGACCATTAGAGACTGGCCGCTGGATCCGGCCGGTACCGTCCCGAAGAAGGCGTTCGGAGTCACGTCCAAGATGCCGGCGAGCGTGGCGCTCGCGAGTATCGATCCCGTGAGCTGAGCTGCTATGTACAGTGGGACCTACATGTAAACGCCATATCCAATTTCGAGGTCTGAGAATCTGCTGCTAATATTATTGGAATGCCGACGATAGTCCAGATAGGACGATACTTGTGAACATGTAGACGAGCAGCAATTTTCTGAGATTAAATGTTTCGCTTTTTAACCCGGCAGTGGGAAAAAGTGAACTTTCTTTTTTATTAATTTCCCAAATTACATTGAATGTATTATATGATTTGCCAGCATGACGTAACTCAATAAATCTCCAGTTTCCCTGAGAAAGCACCAATTTTAACTCGAATCTCAATTCTTGCCCACACCTTTTTTGTTTTGTTCTTCAAGTCCCAATTCTCGCACTAAACTTTTTTTTTTTTTTTTTTTGTCTCACAAACTTTGAGATTTAAAAAAAAAATAAAAAAAATTGGGTCGGAATTAGGACCCGAGTTAGCTCGTGCTTCTTTACAAGATAAAATATAGACCAAAAGCGAGGCTCGAGCTAAAGTTTTTTACGAGGAAAAGAAATATCCAAACTTGAGACTCGTGTTAAAGTTGGTGCTTTTCGAGGAATTAAGTCAGCATAACATCTATTTTTAACTAATCACAGGTTCCTTTTAAACTCGAAATCAAAATGTAATCTTTTGCCTCATCTCTCCATGCACAATTAGGTAGGATTCACTAAGAAACTACATATTTTCGTATATTCCTCTCCCGAAGAAGTAGCCAATGCAACAGAAAATCGCCATAATCTCTCTAACGGTTTTAATCCACCAGAGGACCATTCGCATTTCCCTTGCAGTTCATGATACTGATGAGCATTTAATCCGAATATATGAAACGCGGAATTTGAAACTATGGCCACTCACCTCCCGGAACGGAAACCGCCGGAACGCGGCGAGGGTGATGGTGACGGCCGGGTTGAAGTGGGCGCCGGAGATGTGCCCGACCGTGTAGATCATGACCATGACGATGAGCCCCCACGTCACGCATATCCCCGGGAACGTCACTTGCCCGTAGATCTTGTTCACGGCGACGGAGCCGCAGCCGGCGAAGACGACGAAGTATGTGCCGATCACCTCGGCTATCAACTTTTTTTTACACGCGCGAGCCATGCAGAAGCCATCGAAAGCGACCACGTCAAGAGAAGATGGCTAAAGAGAAGGCTTTAATCGTTAGCACCGTATACTATAGATGGAATGCGAACCTTTTGCGCGGCGGCGACGACCAGCGGGGACGAGCAGCAGCCAATGAAGCCGCCGGAGGCGTGCTCGGCAGAGGCGGCTACGCCGTCCTCCATGCTGGAAATCTCCGACTCCTGAACTTCGTTGACCCTCGTCGCCATAGAATACGCAGAGAATGGATATGGTGAAGAGGATGTGTTGTGGAAAGAGTTTAAGAAGAGACTTGTCAGGCAGTTTTGCGAAGGAGATAGTTGAGAGAGAATATCGTGGATTTAGTGTTGGTCATGGGTAAGTGGGAGCTTGAAATTAGCTAAGTGAGGTTTATCCGGATAGGGAAATTGTTTAGTCTTTTAAAAACATTATCTACTCAAAATTAATACTTATTTTAAATAATTATTTCTACTCTATCTTTGAAATTATGTTAAAAAAAATGAGTGATGGTTCTTCATTCTCAATTTTTTTTTCACGAGATCTCATTTTAAGTGATTGTGTTTCTACTTTGTTTGCATATTTGGGTTACACTTAATCTTTTCAAAATATGAGTAAATCAATTTTGCCCGATAAGAAGATTGCCCTAGTAATTTGTGACACAAGGGATTGCCTTGGCCACTTTCTTCACTTATCCCCTTCTCTCGATTTGCAAACATGATCTGATTCGCGTTGATATAATCCCAATTCTTGAAAATGAAATAATCAGAATTGGTTAAATGTACAAATCACATGACGTAAGAACTCCATTTGATGACGTCCTTTCAAACCCTCTCATGCGGAAGTGCACCGTGCTTGTAAGTTGTGACGATTTAGAGAAGTGAAGTTATCCAATTAAACGTGCTGTTTTCCTTTTCACCTTATGCTATTTTTGAGCGTTGTTTGAATTATGGTTAGTCAAGATTTCAGGTAGGAGAGATCTTTTGGCGTAACACACGCGTAAGTATTAGACTAAGTTTCCACAAATAAAATGTATGTCACGATCGATTAAAGAGGTAGAAGAAGTGATTTTGCGAGCCAAAACATCGTCATGAGGACAAGGGCATGTCGTCGAAGTTGGTCAAGGTTTGAGTATCATATCGATAATGAGGTCAAACACGGATCGTTTACAATTTAAGCATTGCATTTGAATAATTGTTCTTTCATGAAGAAATAATTTTTATGTAGATAATGACGGAGAAGACGATATGAATTGAGCGGTGTAAAAGGAGATATAAGTCAAAAGCCGAATGCGTACAAAAATAATGGTCTCTCTCGTTAAGTAGTACGAATTCATGCCATAGACAAAGGGTTGTGGATGAAATACTTGAAGGGATTGATTCTAGGGGGAGGAAGGTGCTCTCATTCTCACCCAAAACTCACTAGCATGATATCTCTTCTCATAGTGATGCATTGACTTAACTCCTAGTGTTGTTGATTTTGACAGCAATTGGCTCAGAACAATACGGACAACTTCCGAAGAGAACATCAAATGACCTGCGGCAACAACACACGAACAGCAGCTCAAATTCACTGCAAGCAAAACAAGAAGAGGAGATGGACAGGCACCACAGATATAGAAGGTGCAGGAGGAAGTCATTTGGTAACGGGCAAAGCAGTGAACAGATCAAGGGGGAGGACCTCATGGACAATGAGACTGCAAGAGAGTCTAAATTTTTCAAGAACTCGGATCAAAATAACTTATGACAGACTAGTGACTTTGCAGTGGTTATGAAGTCCTGATGGTATGGCTTTGGCAAGAACCCAGTTCGAAAATATAAAACCGACCACTGAATTGTGCAGGCTTGTTACTTTTCAACCGATAATTTGTCCCAAGAAAAAAAAAGACGATTTGTCCAGATCTGTGATAGTTTAGTGAGCAAAGCCAAAATATGCACATGTAATGATCGAATCTGTCCTCCAAAAGCAAACCATAGTCACTTTTTGAAATCACATGTGGTGCATAATTCAAAAGGTAGTGTAGACCACCGCAGCAAAAGTGCTGTGTACTTGTTCAACCTCTACCATTCAAAGAGCTTGCTATGAGAGGAAGGTCAGAAGCAGCCTCCAAGAGTAAAGGCCAAACTGCTTACTATCATCCTAGAGGAACTAAAATGGTTGAAGCTATTTTCATGCATGAAGTAGGTAAAAGAAAAGGCATGGGATTAGGAAAAGTCAACTTACTGCCTAGTTGTGGTGATAGACCGTAACCAGTCTATTAGACAAAGACTATGAAAAGCTCTGCTGCAGTTCGCATTATCACACTGGTAGTCCGTCGCGCATCCACTCTTGGTTCCAAGTTCATCCTCTACGAGTAGGTAACAGAAAATTATAAGGTGAGAGTATCAACTCATGGTCGTGGTCCTATGCATGTATTCATGCATCTGAGAAGGTATTACCAATGGGAAGATGCTGAGCATAACATATTCCACATTCCACTTGCTGCTCATCCTTCTCTGTATCTGGGCCCTTTGGTAGTTCAAACCCAAAAATACAGACCAGATTATCTCGAAAAGGTTTTTCTGGCATCCTATAATAGAGAAGTGCAGATAATGAAAGAAGCGACTGTAACAAGATAGGTCCACTTGTATAAGAATTGAAAGAAATAGATTGTTCCGAATTGAGTCCAATATGATTGTTTAACAGTTCCAGATCTATAGCACTGTGCTGACTGTTGGACCTATATAGAGCAGAATAATAGGAAACTCCCTCCCTCCCCTCTCTCTCAAAGATCTTTTCTCTAGTCATTACTTCAATGATATCAAAGCATTGAACTCTTCACCAAATATTTGGTCAGCTTAGGCATAACACAAGCAAGACAAACATAATCTTAATATGGTCAAGAAGGCAGCAAGGGAGTACAAAACCTTCAGTTCCAATTCAAGGCCCTTCTGTGAAAATCTACAAACCCTCATAGAGCCATGCCCATCCATCCATCCATCCCTCCCTCCCTCCCTCCCACTCTCCCTCTTAAGCCATTCCAGGTAGAGCCATGTTCAGCTCTCTCTCTCCCTCCCTCCCCCTCCCTCCTAAGTCCTTGTGAAAAAATACAAACCCTCGTAGAGTCATGTACAGCTCCTTTGATAATATTCGTCTTCATCGATGATTTACGGTCAGATTTCATTTGATCTCTCCCTCATGGTAAAATATACTAGTTAAGTAGACAAGTACCATTTTTTGCAGTTTCTGCTCCACGCCTTTCTCAAAGGGCTTATACTAGAATCTGAATCCATGAAGCGGCACCTATAGAAGTACAAATTGAAGTTGTTGGCAGCACAAAACAAGTCCACGGTACCAGCAGCAGTTGTAATTCAGAATCTATTCTTACTCTGGTACAGTTTTAGGATTCTGCACACTTATAGATAACATGACAATGCAATCATTTCCTTGCAGGAAGAAAGAAGAAACATTGGAGTTAGATTAAGGACAGAATATGAAGATCTAGTTTGATCTTGGAGAAAAGAGGAATCACCTATATTGACTAGACGATGGCACATAGCTCGGCATGGAAATTTAGGATCAACAACCCAAAGAGAGTTGTCAATATCATCCAATGTGGACCAAAAGTCCTCAAGCGAATCCACATGCTAAATTTGTAATTGACAAATTAACATCCTTATAAATTTGTCCCTAAAGAAGATAGGGTTTCTCCCAAACGGCAGAAAAAACTAATCAAAACCTTCAGCTAACAACCTAGATATGTACCTTTTTGAACTGAATCACAGCATCCTTCAATCTCGAAGTCGCTGACCATTCTATTTTAGGAATATATGGTACATCCTGGCAAGAGGTTTAGCGAGTATTATGACCTCAGAAAAGGAAGTTAGACATGATCAAAAATAAAAATACTGACCCCCGAGATAGAAGGAGGGCATTGGGGGTAAGTTTTATCCACTTGAACTTCCATGACATGAACCCTTCCACTTGCATCCCTTGTAATTGATTTGTCAAAAAGTTGAAGACTTTGAGGGTTACAAAAGAGGTGAAGGAAAAACAGGTAATATTCAGTAGAACTAGTAAAAACAAGCAGAAGGAAAATCCTTAACCAAAAAAATATGCATGAACACACTGCTCCCTGTCAAAGTGTGTATGCGTATACATATTTGAAACTAAGAAAGACAAGAACCATTAAGACAAGCTTATCCAAGATACTTAACCAAAAAACCAGTAGCACTAAAAGTTAAAGTTATTAAGCACAGACGATAAAAACAGCAACATAGCTACAACTTTCTTCAACTGTCAATAACAGAAGAGATTTTATCTCCAACAGCAGCAAGTGTAGGCACACCTTACATGGATGTGGCCATATCAAACCAGATAAAGACTACAACAGGAATATAAGCCGGACCTTACAAAAAAGACAAAGCATGACCAAGTCAAAACCAGATCTAACTGATGAAGCACCGAAGGAAAGAACCATATACAAAAGGCTGACACCTCCTCTCTCTTTCTTTCTCTTTCTTTTTTTCCTTTTCACTATAAACGAGTTCTTTGTTAATGAAACAAAGACCCTTCAACCCAAAAAAAAAAGTGAAACAAAGACCCAGAAAACTGCAAAAGATCAGAAGAAGCTAGCTTCATAACCAAAGACAACAAAAGCATAGGTAATTTAGTGGATGCCTAGAACTTGATGGACAATGAAGAGAGAATAGACAAGTGAACTCAATGGTGGATGATGAGCAACAACCAGCAATGATGGACAGACTGTGAATGGTGCACCCGCAAGAGGTGCGAAGGAGGTCCACAGCTGGAGAGGAGCTTAATTGTTCCATCACATTAGTTTCAGGCTGGAAATGCCCTAAATTGAGGAAGAGTGTTGAAGAATACTAGTTAGATAAGTGTTAGGTACCATAAGTAAGGTACTTAGAAATTTGGATGTTAAATAGATTATTGCTCTATGCTCCATAAGTAGAGTATATTAATCTTGCATCAACTCAAGTGATAAAAATGTAGCCCTTTGTGCTTTTGTCTCCTTTCTTACTATCCCAAACTTAACAATTACTAAATAATATTAAAAAATACAGAAGCCAACTAAGAATCAGTCAAAAGGCACAACAAAAGGTATAGGAATTACAATTGTGCATAAGGTGAAGGTGAAGGTGAAAATTTCAGGTAAGATGAAAGGGTTAAAAGAAATGCTGAATAGCTCCATCTTTGAAAGACGACTAATCATCAGCAGATGCAACTTACAAGATACGGAAGCTGAGAAATGTTAAATTGTCACCTAGTCGCACCAAATGTTCCCATCCAACATCTTCGATCTGCAGATAAATAGCAAATTATCCACTTTTCATGTCAAGGTAACAAAAAGAATTTATAATGCCTCCAAGAGGAAAAGAGAATCTTTATCTTGAACAAAAATATCCTCCCCCAGATAGAATAGTGAAACAAGATCAGAAGAAAAAGAACTAGCATATTGCTGTGAATTGCAACCATATTGGCCTTTTCATAATGATGAAGCTACTTAAACACGATACAATGAGAGTTTCCAAAAATGTGTGCCAGCAAGCAAATATTTAGTGAAATACATATGCAAATTACACTTTGGTCACCTCTGAATACAATTTGCGGCAAAAAGATGAGTTCGCCAGCTCTCTGCATCTAATTTGTCCAGCACATTCCTGCAGTTTTAAGAAAGAGTGTCCGTCATTCACATGCAGAGTTCAACAATGCTGTTGTTAAGATGGCCAAATTGCGTGAACACTTCTACATCCAAGGTTCCTTATAGGAAATCTCGTTTGTAAAAAAATATGCTTGGTTGTGTCAAATGCAAGGAACAGTGTGAAATATGTGCATATGTCATTAAAATAATCAATATATAAAAAATTACCCAGAACGAGAAAATGCATGCAATATCAGCTTGGCCGCTCAAGGTGACGAGCTTGTCTTAAAAAATACTCAGAATCTTTGATTGATTGTCATGAAAATAATAAAGGACAACAAATTGTTGAAAAAGATCAACAAACTTTGGGAATTGGAATACAAAATAGTGAAATTTGATTTCAATTGAGGAAGTTACTTCCACTTCAAATTGCAACCAGATAAATGGTATTTGTTAGTATGTAGAGTAACTATTTCTTCAAGTAGGTAATAAATTGAATCAGTCCTGTTTACTTGCACTAAGGAAAGCTAGCAACAATAAACCCTCATATAACAAAAGTGAAATAAGCTCTCTCTGAAAGGGCATTAAAACTTTGCTGTGGTGCTACCACCACTTGAATCAGCCCATGTATATGCCCAAGCTTTTACACAAGTTCCAGAACTCCCTTGATAGGCCAGACAAGAACAAAACACAGCCAGAGAAGCCATAATAACTAGTTGTACTTGTTCTTTCTTTCCTCTACTGAGGAGAAAAAATGATTATGTGACTGATCAATACCTCCTCACCAGTAGTCTCCACAGGAACAAAGCCCATTCTTAAAATGATGGAAACGATTCGCATCTCGCACGACAATCTCTCTATTGACAAGCTTAGATATAAATTTGGTTGCTGCATGACAGTTAACACATGCACGGAGATTTTTTATTATACGAAGTGTTGTTCCAGGAGTAGTGCTAATCAATCCATACGCAATGGCAATTCTCTCACTATGATTACAAAGGAATTGCTCCTTCTCTTCATGTATCAAGTCATGCATCACAGACTCTGTACTGGGGACAAAACCAGCCTCCTTCAACCTACTCTCCAATTTCTCAAGTTCTTCAAATATTTCCTCAGATCTTGGATGTGACTTGTCTCCTACACGGAAGGCCTGAAGCTTTCCATTGATCTCAATCAAACTGTATCCAAGGTCCTTATTGAGACCTTTTTCTCTCATCACTACTCGTATTTTGGCAACTTGGTCCCATAAACGTAATGAAGCATAGAGATTCGAGAGTTGAACAAAATGTCCAATATTATATGGGTCTAGTGAGAAAAGACGTTGTGCAGCATATTCACCTAGTGCCACATTGCGATGAATCTTGCATGCACTCAAAAGGGCACCCCATACAGATACACCTGGTTCAATGGGCATCTTTAGGATAAAATTATAGGCTTGTTTTAAATGTCCGGCGCGTCCAAGAAGATCGACCACACAAGCATAGTGCTGATGACGTGGTTCAATCCCATAACTACTCATGCTGTGGAAAAATTCCCACCCCTCTTTTAAAAGACCTGAATGGTTGCATGCAGTGAGAAGTCCAACAAAGGTGACATCATTTGGGCACACACCAACTTTCTTCATCTCGTGGTAAAGATCGATGGCTTCTCGGCCCTTACCATGCAATCCATATCCCACAATCATAGCACTCCACATGACAACATCCTTGTCTCGTGCACGATCAAAAGTTTTTCGAGCCAATTGCAGGCTTCCGCATTTTGCAAACATATCAATGAGTGCTGTATTCACAAAAATGTCATCTCTAAATTCACTCTTAGAGATGTACTGGTCCATCCATCGTGCCAACTCAAGAGAGCCCACTTGGGCACATGCCAAAATAGCAGATGACACAGATATAGTATCTGTTTTTATGTTTTTAGAGATCATGCCCCGGAATAGCTCCACAGCTTCCTCAGCATAGCCATTCTTTGAATAACCAGAAATCATGGCATTCCATAAAATTAAGTTTGGCATCTCCATCTGATCAAAAAATGTTCGGGCAACAGTGACAAGACCACACTTAGCATAAAAAGCTGTGAGAGATATAAGCAAGTCCGGTTCATGTTCAAGACCCATCTTGATAACACAACTGTGAACAGATTTCCCTTGATCAAGATCCTCTATATCAGTGTATGCTTTAAGAATACTCACAAGAGCAATCCAATCAGGATGTACGTTTGATTTCCTCATCTGGCTGAAAATTCTCAAAGATTCCATCGGTTGGCCATTCTGAGCATACCCAGAAATCATAGATGTCCATGATACAACGGTCCTATCACGTAATTGGTCAAACACAATCCGAGCATGCTCAACCTTGCCACATTTGGCATACAACGTCACAACACCATTCTGCACAAACACATCCGATTCAAAACCATGCCTATAAACCTGCCCATGTACGCACCTACCTATTCCAAGAGCAGGCAAGCCAGTACATGCTCTCAAAATGTAGGGGAAAGTGAAGCCATCCGCACTGACGCCAGTCCCCAGCATTTTAGAGTACAATTCAACAGCATCACTGAACATATTGTGCCTTGAGTAACCCCTAATTATAGCATTCCACAAGAACACATCCGGGTCAGAAAATTCATCGAACACCTTACGGGAATATCGAATTTCTCCAAGGTTCGAGCTCCAATTGACCAGCTTGGTGATCAAAAAACCATCTTTATGTAGTCCAAGGACCAGCAACTTGGCATGGATTTGATTCAAATGTCTTAACCTCGTCGAGTTTTCAATGAGAGAAGCGAAAAAGTCGTCCAGACTCAACTTGCGGTTCTCGAAGTGTCCAGTCCCGTGAAGGTCATTGTCCAGGAGGAGAGGCAAACTACTGCTACATCTAACAATTCGAAACGCGGAAACAGGAAAGGAAATGCGGGACGCTAGAATGCTCGCGGCATCAAGCGAGGCGACACGGCGGGAAACAACCAACATCCCGCGGCGCAGATGGCAGACAGCACGGTTCGGCCTGCACATTACAGTTAAGTCACCACCTCCGAACCCAATTTGCGGCAACGAGGCAAGGAGGGTCCATCATGTTCGCTCGCGCTTTCCAACGGTATTCTCTCAATCCAACTGTCGTCAAAATCGTGTCTTGTCGGGGTCGGGGGTCGGGGGTCGGGTTTTACATGTATCTCATCAACGTTATCTTTAGGGTAGAACGGAGAGTGGCATCGTCAGGCTCACCCTCGAGTCGCTGAATCACAATGGGAACAAAAGTTGTGGTCTCAACAGCGAAAAAAAACATACATATATATGAATTGAAAGTTTCGAAATCACTTGGGAAATCGGAAAATGCGATTTGCGGAAACGTCAAGACGCCGAGAATGAGCAGACGCGAGAGAGAGAGAGTAGATGCAGAGTATCAGAAAGAGTCTGGGGGCCATACTGTAGCGATGTCAGCTCGGAGAAGCCCTCGCTTCGTCATCACGCACGCAGTCTCTCTCTCTCTCTCTACCTGCTAACCCTTTACTACTTCATCGGCAACAGAATGTCGAGACTAGGTAATTGTCTTATTTTTACTTGGAAATTCTCGTTGCCAATTGAAATAAATGGACAAAATTTTGACTTTCAAATTTTTCCCAAAAATTGAAATTCGATCTACCGAAAATCAAATTTATGATTTTTTTTTTCTTTGAAGGTGAAGTTTTAGTCAAATCAGTGATCGATAATTCATGTATCGCTCTATAAAATTGAAAATGAAATTATCTTTCTATCGCAATCTAGATATGGATTAAATTATGAGATAAATTCATGCTTCAAGTGAAGACGGTTTTTATAAAAACAAAGGAAACAACCCCAAGTCTTAGGAATTCATTTGTTTGGCAATAAATTGACCGATGTATTCAAGAGTCAATTGATCATCTTCGGTGGCATAAATGGCAAAATTAGTGTGTGTTTGGTAACATTTCTGTTTAAAAATTGTTCTAGGGAACAGAAATAGAAAAAAGTGTTTCATTCGAGGAACAATTTTTGAACAAAAAGACGCGTTTAGTAAACTTGCAGGAATAAAAAATGAACGAAACACATTTGGTAAATTTGTATAATTTTTTTATTTCTTTTATTTTTTAATATTTTTATTTTATTTTTTCTATTTTCTTTCTTATTTATTTTTCCTTTTTTTTTTTTTTTCTTCTTTTGGCCGGTCGCGCAGGCGACGCCGACTGGGCGGTGGCCGGCGACGCCGAGCCTCGCCGCCGCCGGGCGAGCTCGGCCTCGCCGGATCCGGGTGAGATCGAGCTCGCCCGGCCGGCGCGAGGCTCGGCCTCGCCGAGCCACGTCCGCGCGCCGACGGCAATGGCCGGCGAGGCCGAGCCTCGCCGGCCGTTGGGCGAGCTCGGCCTCGCCGGATCCGGGGGCGAGCTCGAGCTCGCCCGGCCAAGGCGAGGCTGAGCGTTGCCGGGGGCCGGCGACGCTTCGGTGAGGTCGCCGTCCATGGCCGAGGCCGACAACCGGCCAAAGAAAAAAGAAAGAAAAAAGAAGAAGAAAGAAGTGTTTACATTTAGGATGTGTTTCGAGAACAAAAAATAATTTTAACAAAACGCACACAAACGCGCGTTTATTCCTTTTTGTTAAAGAACAAACAAAAAAACAAAAAAGTTGTTTAAAAACAACAAAAAAAAGAAACGAAAACAAACAGACCCTTAGTAGTTTGAATCCTCTTGGGTATCATATATTATCAACCCAATTGGAATATGACTTTCCATTCACCGGTCTAACAATTCCTCTATCAATACCTATTCGTTGTGCAACCATATCTACCATTTGCTAAATATCTGGAAACTAATAGACCTGCCCTTCTTGACCCCAAGGTTCAGGGTAGAAAGGCCGATAAGCACGACCTTCTTGCCTCCTAGATTTAGGTCCTGGTTGTTGATGTCATGATTAACTAGCAAGTAAAGCCTATTATCGACTAGATTAACTTGGATGGATTCTTCAAGCTTTTCTAAAATCTTTGCTGGTGGTGGGATCACTTGATTGTATTGGTATGGACTAATTGGATGTCCCGAGTCTTGAGATGATATCATTGATCACTTCAACGACCATTAGTTTAATCACATCAAAGAAATGCCTTATCGAGTGATTTGCCACCTCATATTACTATTTCTCGAATAGCTTCTTCATGGCGGCCACCAAAGTGCTAATTCCATTGTCTGCTCTTCCGTAAGATGTTTCGAGATGTTAACATTTCCACCTTGGCTTGTCTCTATTATGCAGGAGCAGTTGAAATCTCAGACTGAGTAATGCTTTCACTGGGTTTGGTACCCGCAACATAATCAAGCTCTGGGTGATTCCTTGTTCTCGGTATTGTATTTTCTCAAATCAACCACATTGGCCCTACTAAGTATACCAAAAATATATTTTGTTGGAATTTGCCTCAACGACGACATACCTTATACTGAAAATCTTTCTTCAATTTTAATTAAATGAGACAGGATAGGAAATATCACGGGTACACAAGGAAATTGGTAGATACACTTCAATGGAATTTTATTGACGTTGAAGTGCACGAGATAAAAATATAAGGTTGAATTTAATCGACAACAAAGCACTCAAAAACTACTGCGAAGATACACATCAAAATTTAAGCAACAATAGTGTATCTGAGAGCTATAGTTATGACTACGATATAGGAATTGAAAGATAATAAGATTTGTTTATTTATGTGTGGGGCAATCTCCAAAGAGTCTGATTTGGCTATTTAAAGCTTACAATCGACAATCACCAATAAAGGTTTACAGAAAACTAATATTGTTACTCTTCACAAGGACTGAATTTCAATCCCATTTCAACCAAAAGACTAATGATTACAACATTAAAGCTCATTACATCACATGTAAGCAAATGTTTAATTGAAGTGCAATCTCATTTCCACCAAAAGTATATAGGTTTACAGCAAACCAACATTCCCACCAGAAGTCGTAGCAAACTAGCAACATAACTAAACTTCAAAATTACTCCAATACAATTACATATTCTATTGGTGACTATGGTAGGTTGATAAATTTCTTCTTATTATTTACTTTACATTCAAGCATAAAATAAGTCAAATAAGATAACAACAACACAATCAATAATTGATAATACTTTCTTTCACTTTTCATCTTTAAAATATCATTTTTCAAATGGTTGGTTAGAGATGCTAAAACCTTGATTTCCGCTTGCATTAAGTCAACATCGTCCAACTCATTCGTTAATGTAGGTGGAGATTAATGTCATCCCTCAAGTAGCTCCAAGATCACTTTTGTTGCTCGAATTAAGAATTTTGGATTGGAAATATTTACACTTCGAGCCTTCTCTATACTTAGCACGTACATGGAATTTTCTCCAAAGGTTCAACCAAGTCCAAAAAGTTCTTTAGACTTGGTAGCCCACAATAACAATAATATTAAGCTTATTCCCTTCGTTGAAGCGAATTTGAGCCGCTTGTGAAGCTCCCGTTCTCCATTTGCAAGAATGAGTTGTTAATTTTTTGGGCAAATTGGATTAGGGTTTCGATTTTTGATTGAATGGTTTTTAGGGTTTCACATTTGAGAATCTATTTCAAGTTGGCGATTTAGGGTTTTTATTTGGGGTAAACCTTATAGACGACGTTCGTTTTGGGGTTATATGTTGACTAGGCACACTAGCGAACCACGTCAATTTGAATAAACTAATAAAAAAAGCAATATTAGATTTCCAACAACTCAAATCAGAGTTAACACTAAGAGTGAGCGGTTCCAAGTTCCATTCAAATTCCACCTAGAATCATGAACCTATCCATCAGAATAAGTTCCCTAATTTTTGGAACATAAAACCTATATTGTCACAAGTTCCAAGATCTAACTAAGTTCCATTTACTTTTAATTAAACAATTGCAATGATTTATGATATCTAATGATTAACATTTGCTACAATCCATTAATTGTAACTCATATTAGACAAAGGAAGATTATAAAACATTAACAAAGTGAAAGTTTCAGTCATTAAAATCGCCAAAAATGGAAGTTCAGACTAGTAATTTCAAATAACACACTTATCATTGGACGCTATATAATGCTTTAGAATCGCAAGAAGACGTAGAATAAGAAAAACATTCCAAGCTCTCGGTTTTAGGTGAAACTAGGAACCTACCTATCGGAACAAGTTATTTTTGGAATCGAAACTTGTCCTACATATCCTAGAACCCGAAATTGAACTAGTTCCCATCAGTTCGATTCTCAGGTTCCTAGTTCTATCTTGAAACCATATTCACCCTTGGTTAACACTAAGTAATTGTTTTCTTTTAAGTGGTATTTAAGTGATCAAAAAGAAAATTTTGGCATTAAAATAAATGTCCTACAAAACTTTTAGCACTTTCAGTATCCTTTAAACCCTTATTGATAGCGTGCACATGCCATGTCACACTTGGATACTCGCCAAAGTTACTCGAAGATAGAATTGAACATGAGAAAACAATGCTAAGCAAGTATGAAGATTGACAAGTTTTGAGCCTTTATATACACCTCATCCGTACCCTTCAGCATGTGAGCGAGTCTCACTGATTCTATAGAAATTACTCCTGATTTATTATTTATCAGGAAGAAAAGGACAGAAATGGGCAAAGTCACAAACCATTCACAAGTGATATGGGCAAACGATAATGGCTCCGTCTCGATCACCTCATTCACCACACCCTCACAATGACCTAAACGTCACAGAATCACCTATGACAAAGCTGAGGAGAGGAAAGAAGTCCACGCACCAACTATAGGTGGTGGTGCTCAATTTATCTATCCACTGGTAAAGATGGAGTAATTCGGTGGGCAGACATCAAGATTACACTTCAAGTTAGGTGGATGGAAAAGAGGGACATACATCATGGTCCAGAGGCAGTTCCGAAGATGTTTGTCTCGACTCATTTTAGTCGACCAAGCCAATAGCACTAAAATGAGTCCAGGGGACCCACATATGCCACATTTAAAATGATCTAGATTTTGATATTTCTCACACCGTGATTCACTAACTACTCAACATGTCAGGGGAAGGACGGGTGCAGCAGAAATATAGAAATTGAGATAATCCCAATCCACTCCAATCCAGTCCCAATCCCAAACCAACATGATGTCTATTTCGAGTTACAAAATCATTACACAGCATTGAGAGAAGACTCGTGGATATTCTTCTTTCATAAGTTCATATCTTTTGCCAATAACAAGAAGAAGCCACGAAGTTTGGAAACAGAAGGCAAGGAAACCTTTACAATCTGTGTAACATTTATACAACAGTACCTTTACAAACAAACAGCAGAAAAATTACTATGATTTCAACCTTGTACTCTGAATTGTGATACACTTCTCAGTTTATTCCAACCAGTCACCTGATACCACCACTATGGCCAGGACTGGCATATCTCACAGGAACATTTTTCTTTTACAACAAATATTTATCCGGAGATGATAATTACAGAAGAAGATTTTACTTAAAAGAAACTTCAGAAGTACAATTGGCAAGGGGCATATCTGCAGGTGTGCATACCAGAGCCCTTTGCTGTACATGTCTCAAGGTCTGCTCCATGCTTACTTGCACCATCTCAGCAAGCATCTTCTTCGCTTTGTCAGACTGGTCCTCTCCATTGATTTGAGAGATGATGTTACAGACAATATTCTCAAGCGTGTCAGGTTGGTGATCGGATTTTGGATATGGAGATTCCCTCAGCAACCGCAATAGAGTGTGTGCTTTTCCTTGAGACTTCGGCGTCCCTTGAACAGTGAGCTCGAGGAGACCAGGAATTACACCTTCTCTGAGGATTGGTTCTCTGTATTTACAGCGATCACTCTGGCACATTGCCAATAAAGCCCCGACCGCATGCTCTCGACTCTGGAGGGACCCATTCTCCAACACATCAACTATGGCAAAAACTCCACCTTCCTCAGATGTTAACGCTATTCTACTGTCTTCAAAATTTAACAATGATTCTAGAAGAGCAGTGCATTTTTCAGCAGTTTTAGATGACTTTTTACAGGTTTTCAGTAAGTTCACTATGGAAGGAATTGGATCCGATTTGAGGATAAGACTGAGATTATCTGGATGTGTCGAAAGATTGTAAAGAGCCATTAAGGCATCAATCTTGGCCTGTTGAGTTCCGCATTTCAGGATTCCTGCTAAGAGAGGGATGGCTTGGGAAGAACTTATGACTGGCTTGTTGATGGAAGAAGCAGATAGAGTAAGCAAAGCAGCAGCTGCATGCTCCTGGAGTTCAACGTCATCTGACTGGAGAAAGCTGATAATTGGCTCAAGAGCACCCGCATCCACAATATTCACCTTATTACTGCGAGATAAATGGAAATGAATATTAACGTCGATCTTCCAGTCACGTTGAGAGGCTACTTTACCATAAAAATCAGTGAAGCATGAGCAACTATTGAGAGGCAAGCAGCTAGCAATCAATAATTTCAAGACCGGCAAAGGCACAAAACAAATATACCTAAGAGTTCTCCTATTATTTCCTCAATCTAGGGGATTGACCAAGATTCCTGACAGTAATAGCAGCATTATTGATTAGACCAATGAAGATAACAGTGTAAGATTTGCCTTAGCTCTGTCGCAACATATTATGGACCTGGCCCATCTTAGAAGCACTTGATTACCAGCTAATGAGATTTTGTATAATCCACAATAGTTTAAACAATCTTCTCATTCTTGACAAGGCAACAAATATGTTGTTTCGCAGTTGCTGACTCCGTGGAAAGCTAAAGTCACTACCCAATCATCGCCTCATCACTATAGGAATGGTTTGATGCTCATGAGAACATCATGGCAAAAGAGAAGCAGAAGCCATGGTCCTCATGCGCATAATTCGAGATGCAAGAATAAGAACTAGCGTTGACAAACTACAATCCGATTCTAAGCCAGCTGCTTAACAGACAAATGCAAGTTTCCACAATCATGGGTCCACCTCAGAAATCTTTAATGATGCCGACAAACTCTCGGAATCAGTCGAAATTCGGATTACTTCACGAGCAGCACCGCATAAGATGCAAAAGAAGGGAAAAGAAAAAGGCAATGAAAAGAGGGAGCGGAGCATGTGAACTAAAGAAGAACCACCCTGGAGTCGGATTAGTGGTGAGCTTCCGACCACGGAACACCCACATGTTCCCTGAGAAAAAGGAATATGCCCCGCTCGAAATATCTATCTCGAAATATCTATCCAACCGACCATTTTGGCCTTTAAAGCCATCCAGAACATAATGATCAAGAACAAAAGCCCACCGGCAGCTACAGAGAGAGAGAGAGAAATCTATTGACCGAATGAAGCGACTTTACCGACAGAATTTAAAGATCGCATCTTTCGATTTAACAAGATAATAATTCCGCGAAAAGTTTGAGATATTATCAACTAGGAAAAGCTTAAGATGAGCTCAACTTTCCCATTTCCCACAAAAAAACGCGACTTGAAACAGCCAATAGAACATGAAAAGAGTGTGGGAGAGATGAAAAGAAAAAAGAAAAGGGACGTGATAAAATAAGGAATCATCAATTGATATTTCACTTTTTCCCCCCTCTTTAAAATTTGCCCAGTTGATGAACCCGAGGTAAAAGCAAGTGAGAGAAAGAGAAAAGGGAAAGAGCAGCGGCAACTCAAGCAAAGTATCGTCGTCGTCGTCATCATCCTCATCCGTCAGCTTCTATTGGGGGAAAGAAAAAACAGAAGGAGAAGAAGAATCTTCTGCCCGAAAAAGGTAATCTGATTCCCCCAATCAAGTTCTTCGAGAAGCAGCCGCAACTCTCCACGGATAACCACCGAGACGTCCAAAAACAATGAACAGATGTCCATCCCGATTGAAATGAAAGTTAAAAACAAAATGATAAGAGGCGGCGAAAGCATCGGGTAAGAACAAAAATCGCTTAAGCCCGACCAAATTCAGGCCGGATTTCCCGAGCAAACGCGTTCAACCGCATCGTCCACGATGCACAGAAATGACGAGGGGGAAGAAGAAGGACCGAAAAACGGAAAAATATGAGATCGTATTCGAGTTCGAATCGCGTCCGCATCACCAGAAACACGGAGGACACAATCGAGAGCAGCAATCAATCCGTGCTACGGAGAGAGAGACAGAGAGAGAGAGAAAGAGAGGGAGCGGTACGTTTCGTCCTTGACGGCGAGGTTGAGGAGAGCGACGAGGGCGGCGTCCTTGAGCTCGGGGGAGTCGAGGCGGAGCATGGCGACGAGGGGCTCGACGGCGTCGGCGAGCTGGCGGCGGAAGGCCGGGGAGGTCTTGGTGAGGCGGCGGATGTCGCGGGCGGCCTGGAGCTTGGAGCCGGGGTCGTCGGCGCGGAGGAGGCGGAGGACGCGGAGGGCCGAGGCGGAGGCCGAGCGGGGCGTCGCCGCCTCCGGGCCGTTCGTGCGGTTCTCCGGTGGCGAATAGTCCATTCCTCCCCCAGAGAGAGAGAAGAGTGGAGAGAGAGAGAGAGAGAGAGAGAGAGAGAAGAGGCTAACGAAAGAAAAAATCTGAGTGGGATTTTAAGGGAGAGAGAGAGGAAGTTTGTAGGGAGGGGGTGGCGTTAAGCAACAGTTAGTGGGGCCCGCTTTTTTGCTTCCTTTTTATTTTTTATATATATTCAGCCCGTCGTAAAAAGGTTTTATTATATATTAAAAATAGGAATTATAAAAAAGAAAAAAGAAAGGAAAGATTTTCTTGGTTTCCTTTGACCTAATTCGTTGATTGATTAAAAAAATTGGTTAATACTCTAAAAAATCTCAGAGTGGTAGACATGTGATAAATTTAACCCAAACTAATTTTTTAACGATAAAAAATCTCAAGCTAATATATTTTTGACAAATTTATCACAAACCGGTCACTTATAACAAATTTACCATTCATGATGATTGAGTGTATTAGATTGAAATTTTACTCTTCATATGTCATAATTTGTACATTTTTTTTGTGATTTTTGTTATATTAATTTAATTTAATGAAGAGTATATTTATTACCATCTTTGGGTTTTTGGGCAAGGGTAAATTTATCACAAGTTTGTCAATTTTGATTTTTTTAATAATTTGGAATACATTTATCACATGTGTATCAGTTTGGGATTTTTTTATGATCGAAAATTTAATTTGGGATAAATTCGTTATATGTATATTAGCTTGGGATTTTTCAAGGTATTAAAATTTAAAAATTAAAAATAAAAAAGATCACACCTAATAAAGTGAAACGAGAGAAGTTCCCATGTGATGGAAAAAGCACACGGATTTAAAAAAAAAATAGTAAAATAAATTGTAGTTTTCTTTAATATATAATAATTTATCAAGAGGTGATCATCATATTAGGCTTCACTAATGACATCTTAGCCTTGTTACTAAATCAAGGATTTCCGTAACATCATTCATGTCAAAGATCTCTATCGCACCGTTTAATATCCACTAGTGAATTTTTTGAAAAATGACATCCTAAAAATCATTTTTCATTTGTAGGTACCAGAAATAGTTTAAAATAGTTCGGTTTTCTTTTAAATTATTCTAAATATGTTTTTCGTGTCATTTTGTGATCGCTTTACCTTTTTTTCTTGTGTCGATCATGACATGCTTCGTGTTCATACATCCATCATGAAAGACAACCCAAATATATATAGTTAAATCAAGTTGAGGTACTACATCAAGTATCCACTGTACTTCAATTGATGTATAGACGAAACTACACTCGGATCAAAATTAAATATCTCTCTGGCTATTGCGTATTTATCATGTTTTTTGGGAAAATGCAAAAAAGAAAAAAGAAGTTACTTTCATTTTTCACGATGAACAATAAAATATCTTAAAATCTAATGACACTAGAAGATAAATAATTATAAATAAAAACCACTTGATGATCCAATGAAAAGGGGCGCAAGCAATGTATGATTCTCTGTATCCCTTTTAATTCGAACTTAAATCAATAAATAGTCATTATTCACAAGCAATTCAGAAGCATCATATGAAATCACTTAAAATCAGGAAAGACCCAAATCAACGCAGCTTCGGACGTTGTCGAGTGAGAGCACATTCAAGGAAAAAATACTTATATATTCTCAAAGTGCAATTAATGAGATTTTTTCCCGGCACTTTCCGACATTTTTTTATTATTAATGTAGTTGGCGTGGGGGGGAGGACAACTTGGGGATTCGTTTAGGCGTCTTGTGGGTGCCTCGTGGTCCGAAAAGGAGCGTAGTAGTACTAGTAGTAGTAGGCAGTTAGTTAGGTTAAAAGGGTTCCCCGACTGCCTGCTAGTCAACATTACTGTTCTTGCAAATGACGGCTCATTCAATGATTAGGCAACAAATGGACTTCGTTAATTACGTCTAATGCTCCATATAAATCCAAAGGAGCGTTCGTTTTACATCCCTCCCTCCCTCCGATTTTCCTAATCCAAATTAGATCGGTAGGTGGAAATTCTACCCGATCCAATTGACCGCTGCTGCCTCATCTTTGATCTTTTGCAATTTTGGCGTGCTGGGTTTTCTAACTCTTTGAATTACTTGGTTCGCCTAATCGATTTGATTAATGATGCTGCTGCTGACAAAGGACATAGTGATCGGGACCTGGCGATCAGGCAAGAGAAATTAGGCCGCTCTACGCGGTTTAAGCATACCGGGTTCATACTTAGGGTTAAGTATATTGTGCTCAGTTAGCCTCTTTTGATCTATAAAAGGAAAGAAAAACGCAGCCTCAACTTACGTGATTTAAGTTTGAGCACAACGAACAACGCTTCAACGCTTCTTCAAATGCAAAGGCATGAGACAATATAGTCAAAAGTTGGCAAGATCACGCATGTTTACTCCGCAAAATTGGCCCATCAAAATCCAGGGGATCCTCCCATTGATAGGATGACAGCTGGTCCAACCCAGCAGCACCAGCATATCAAGTTGAGGTCATTAAGAGAGGTTTAGAAGAAACTCTAGGCCTTGAAATGACCACGTATATCAAGTATGCGATAACGAAAACGACGTGGTTGCCGATCGACTGATTTTTCAACCCCGACGAATTGTGTACTCCGGGCAATGATGATTACGAGGTTTTTTTTATTATCTGTTGATGGTTCGTAGTCATTGGCCTGAAAAATGTGCATAAAAAAGAATCGAGAAAAGTCCGCACACCGGTTGTTGGGGCGTCGCCTCCTGCACTTTTTGCCCGCATGTGGGTGAGTGCGTAGAGTATAATTCAGGGATCCAACAAGACCCACTTCATTAAATTTCTTTAGGGGGGGAAGAAGAGAGGAGAATAGAGTTTGAAGAAATCCCTTTCTTGGACTTCAAGTGATTTTCCAACAAGTCTGTTTTCTTCCAAGAAAAGATTAGCACGGCCGAAGTTAGACGCCGTTTTTAATCCCTAATGCAACGTGCCAAGAAGCCGGCAAGTGGCGACTTGCGAAGCCGCCATGGCTACAAGCTTTCTCGGTAACCCATGTCACCCTCCTCGGCGGAAACGGTCAGGATACTGAGTAATGAACATAGGACGAGCGATTCAAGCACCCCTCCTTTGGCACTTTCATCTTGAATGTGTCCCGAGGAAAGTCTGGATTATTAGCCATAGCCAAAGCTCGCCGTCTCTTGGCAATACTCCCAACTTTTCATCCATCACCAAAACTGTCCCGACACTGACCGCACGAGGTGGATGCAAAACGTGTACATGGAAAGACACCACAGCCGTTCATTCACACCTCTTTCATCAAAAGATGACACGACAGTCTTCCAATTTCGCCCATCGCACTAATCGACGATCTCACCAAACGGCCGTGTAGCGCAGCCTGTAATGATCCTCCATGCATCGATCTTCACATTTGCCGACTCGATTATGTGCGCACAAACTGAATGAATTCATAAAAATAATTTCCAACCTTGCATTTTCCCCCACGACCTCGCTGATAGAAGAGATAAAAGAAATTTTATGTAACCACCCATGCTACGAAATAGCTCCTTTCATTAAGATCCTCATAATTTAGACAACCTAACCTTGAAAACAAAATTTCCAATCTAAGATAGGAAAATAACATGATAATAAACATTCTGGAAAATTTCCGCCACTCTGAAGGCAGAGCCTTTTCCCATAAAACTCGCCCTGACATACAGACAACGATATCTTTCCACAATGTGTAGTTTCTTTGTCACAATACTCCCTCCACAATGATCAAGAGCCAAGACAGAAGCAAATTCTCAAAACTGCAAAACTATTTTGTCAAAAGCTAAATCTTGATGTTGAAGTAATCCGGGTCAAAGTGATGCAACCTAACATAACCATCCTCACCTCCACTTGAGAAACTGCAAAGACAGAAACACAGTCGCAGAAAGTTTAGAACTCAATTGCACAACATGATTTTACTAAAAAAACAAGGAATACTAAAGCTTTACATGAAGATATATGGTATCAATATCACACAAAATCAGTTGCAAAACTGTAATAAAATCATCTAGTCGACTTGCAATCACATCCAAATTCCACCATATTCTCATTCTAGGGAAGGTTGAATCAGTTCTCATGTTTTAATAAAAATCAATCTATTTCACATTTATGCAACTTTTATTGACAACATCGCACTTCGGCTTATCAAGTCACTTGTACTAGATATTAAGACAGCACAATCATCCTCAGTATTATATTACCACGGAATTAAACAAATTTACCTTTTCCCATCAGGATTGAAAGCCAAAGCATTAATAGGCCCAAAGTGTCCCTTCACACCTCCAATTTCTTCTTGAAGAATCTATGCAAAAGCAGGACCACCGAAATGACATGGAATACTCAACAAACCAGTGAACAAAAGAACATCCAATGAGTCAATATAACATGCTTTACCTTGTCAAAAAACTTAGCTTCAAACTTTCCAGCACGATGATCAGTCATGGTCACAGCCGAAGCATCTTGGCCACCTCCAAGGACCACCTGCAAGGACAAGAACGTCTTGACTTATTAGTACAACACAGATGTACAACATTCCATCATAATAAGAGCACAAAAAAAGAGAATATCTTAATGAACACATGTCAACACTGAAAGTAGTGTGAAGACAAACTAAATCATTTTAAAGTGCATATTCCTGGACTAAATATATAGGGGATGAGGCTAGTGATCTGGTAGTATCAGCTTGAGCCTCCTCTGGTTCAGTGAGAGAGTGAGTTTGGAGAGGAATAAGAACAGATGGAAATAAGAAGAGAAATTCTGAATATGATGGCTCTCTTGGTTGACCCACAGGGAAAGAATATTAAAGTAAAAAAAGCGTAAGGCGCTACCACAGAATTTGTGAAGGATAATACAAGGAATTTCAAATCCTTTGCCCAAGGTACCACTGCTTCTTTTTGTAAATACATTTGTTTTTACCAAATTTTTAGAGTCATTATCCCCAAGCAAATCAATGGCACCTATCAAGTCCTGTAATAACTAACATAACGCTCATGGATTTATCAAAATTGGCTCTCAAACATGTTAATAGATATAATCTCAAAAACATAATTATTTAACTCTAATACAGAAAAGCATGGATATAATTAAGAGTGTCGGTGAATCACATGGCCAATTAAGCTTATTAGTAGTATTAATAGTAACGCTAAAACTAACATGGCAAAGAGCCAACTTTAATCAGGAAAACCATGAAGACTGTCCACATAGAATGATTCATGACCATATCGCAAAAGCAACCAATATTTAAAAAAATGGGGGGAGGACATACATGATCAAGAAGCGGAGACATTGTAACTGCATTAACAGGGCGCTCTGTCACATATGTCTTAATTAGAGTCAAAGTCCTGATGTCCCATAGCTGAGATAATAGAAAGAAATGTTAGTGTCACAAAAAGGAGAAACATTACCCACATCAAGTCATAAGTCCCGTTTGGAATAATTACCTTGGCAGATTTATCTTGTGAACCAGTGACGAAATGTGTACCATCAACAGATTTCATAAGTGAAGTTACTGCCTTTTTATGGCCAGTTTCCTTGTCTGACTCTCTAAGAAGCTTCCCGGTCTGCAAATTCACAAACAGGCAACAAAGAAGTCAGTACTTGTGTCAACAGCAAACAACTTCTAGTCAACAAAGAACCATTAGTACTCGAGAACAAAGTAAAGCCAAATATGCAAATTGATAACCATAACAGAAAAGAGCTGTATACCTCAGAGTCCCAAACACGAATTATAGCATCCTCTCCAGCACTTATGATAGTCGTGTTCAGAGGACCCCAGACAGCTCTGGCTATTCTTCCTTGATGACCCCGAAGTACAAGGACAGACTCACTAGCCTCTGCAATAAGGAGATAACAATGAACATTTACATCAAATGAACACCACAAAGAGCAGCTGAATTAGGCATGGAGCTCCTAGATTTCAAAGCTATTATTGAAGGCGGCCTAACAAGAGAGTCAAAAAAAGGCCAACAAATTCACATTCACCATAAGGTTCTGATAATTCACCAGACTGAATATTGCCCACAGGAAAATAGGGTTTGTTCATCCATGGAGTACTAGTGGCTGACCGACACTATTCAAGAAGAAACTTCTACCCACATCATTGGCCAATGCTTACCCACATAAGCTAGTAGTTTTCCGACTAAAAACAATTCCCATGTGAGAATTAAAGTCAACAAATTAACAAACTTATTAATTGGATCAAGTTATTTGCTTTTCTTGCGGAAACTCAACCTCTCTGGATCAACCATAAATTGGAAGTGTAACACGACAAACATGCCATGAGAGAGGATGCTTATCCACAAGTATCTCAATCTCAAATGCTCAAGGATGTGCAAGCCAAAGAGGAAGAAGAGCACAAACTACTTACCTACAAACAAAAGGAAGTCAAAGAGCGTATGATAAAAGAAGAAAGCAAACAGACAGATAGCGATATACCATGAAATCATCGGCATCCATACACTACTAAAGGAGTTAGTAAAACTAAACCCTGTGAGGATTTCCTACTTCCATCGTGTGTTCAACAGAGCCCATCACATATATCACTCAATCATAATTAGCCACCCTTGAAAGAGTACTTAACACCTACGGGCTGGTGCCAAATATCAGGGTAAAGTCGGTTGCAAATTTCTAGGAGCATACAAGCCATTGCATCTAAAAAACATTCATAATCAGGAAGCGCATAGGTCCGAGTAACTAAAACATAACAAACGGAAATCTAAGACGCGAGCCCCCACTGATTCAAGTCCTTAAACCATGCTACACAACACGAATAATTTCCGAATCATGCCACGATGTGATTTTTCTTAATAAGAAGAGGCCGCGAAGACCTCGCACTTACGGTCGGCAGGGTCTCTGGCAATGCGCTTAACGTGAATAGCCGAAGGCAGCTCCATGAAAGGATCGGTGGTGATCACCGCGAGCTTATCGCCGATGGAGAAATCCACCGACCTCGCCGGCGAATCGAAGTTGAACGTGAACAGCTGCGTCCCGTTCTGCACGCTCCACAGCTTCGCCGTCGTGTCGGCGCTTCCGGTAATCAGCCTCATCGAATCCCCTTCAAACGACACGAGACGGCACGCGACCAGAGATTCAGTAAACCGAAACCGAAAATCAGAAGCGACGGGGGACTTACGGGAGACGTCGCAGCACCAGACGGCGCCGTTGTGGCCGCGGTAGGTGCCGAGGCGCTCGCCGTTGTCGGCGAACCAGACGGTGGGGGTGTGGTCCTTGGCGCAGGAGAAGAGGAGGTCGCCCTCCCGGTTGTACTTGAGGAACGTCAGCGGCCTCTCGTGGCCCTTCATCAGGATCGGCCTCATGGTCGGCGATCGAACCGGGAAACGCCCTCACTTCTCGGAGCTCCGGCGGGGCTGCTACGGCCTCGATTCGGATGGGGGGCGGCGGAGGAGGGTGTAACCGCCGGCGGGTCTCTGCTCTTCCTGTCCGTACGCTGTTGGAGAGAAACCCTAGCCGAGCGGTGGGGGAAGAAGAGGACGATGCTTATCGGGGAAGCACGAGAGCAGAGTATTTTATTAATTTCCAGAAACGTATTTTAGGGCGGTGCTCTTTCCTTATTTTTCAGGTTTTTTACATTTAGCATAGGATCTATTTACCTTAATTAAGAATTTCGCATATTTAATTTTTATTTATTGTATATTTCCCATACTTATTAAATGCAATATGTTTTTGTTAAAAGTTGGTTTTGCTAAAAAGATATATATACCTGATTCTTTTCTACATTGTCGAGTAAATTTATAACGATTTACACGGTTCACGTAATATTATATTGCCAATAGTAAGGAAAAAAGAAAGACATTATTTCATAGAGTAAAAAAGTGCAAAGTTTGCTGTTTGTTATTGATTTTGTAATGGCTTATTTATTTTTTGTTCATCTTACTTCAAAAGCTCACTTTTTTGTTAAACTTTTTATTTTAATTTCATTAGTCTAAAATATGTAAGCAATCTCTTTATTTATCTCTATCAACGAATTTATATTTTTTCCTTATTTTATTAGCAAGCTACTTTTACATAGAGCATAACGCTAGAAAAATATCTATAAATACATTAAAAACACAAGATAAATAGTTCATGGATAATATTAATCTTTTTCAATCCACATAATGATACTTCACAGACATTTTTAAAAATAGCTCTTATCTTATGCAATGTTTTAATTAATTAAATTTCATCTTCTGAAATTTCAAGTGGGAGAATGTCTTGTGATTTTATTCTAGAGAATGTTCAAAAAGAGTTTTTTTTTTTTTTTTATGCCTTATGTAATCATCTCCTTATTTGTACGTGCATGCAAAATAAAATCGGTAAGAAGGGATTTGATGATTATAAATATATAAACAAGTCAACGTGTTAAAAAGTAGTATATTTTAAATTTGTTTTATATTCTACTCGATAATTTCAATTTATCTAGGAACATCTATGATTGCATTTTTTCTTCAACATACTAAATACTAAAGCATATGAAATACTTAATTATAATGAGTAGATCTTAGCTAGAAAACTAAATAAAATAAAAAAGAAGTGAGATCGCCACTTTAAATTGCAATGAAGAGATTGACGAAAGTTTTGTCTTTTGAGCGTAAATGAGGCGGATTTAATCATTTACTATCGGTCATATTTTAATGGATGTTTTATTTAATTACATTGAGCCTATAAATCTTAACTTGACGATTTTATTGTTGGGCAACGAGCTAATTAGTTTTCCATTTACTTAATTTTTAATTCGCTTTAAAAACGCATGAAGCTGCATTCAAAATAGATATCGGATGAACGCCCCTCTTGTAGACTATCCTACTCTACTCTAAAATTTCCTTGAAATTTGTTTCTATTGTTCACAATTAAATTACAATTATCAATTTATCTATAAGTTAGAAATTACATAAATATCAATCGAAGATACTTGATTATTTAGTCATTTCGATATGACTTAATGCTTGCCATGGTCTTTGATTAAAATTGATTTTATTTTGCTTTAACCCTAAAGTTTACCAAATTTTGTTAAAACGTAGCACCTTTATGAGCAGCCATATGATCCTTCATATTTATGTTGGCCAAGGTCCGGCACATAGGATCCACAAATTTGAAAACCAACTTAGATAAGAACAAGTCAAATTCGTACCCAATTTATCACTTAATTTGTCAAACCTACAAAAGATAGAAGGGAGAGACATTGGTAAAACAGTTTCTACAGCACTACTGCATAGCAGACATCTTTCTCATTTATTTCTTAAAGAAAGATAAAATATCGATGCCCTTGCAAGTTAAATTAAGGCTCGGTATAACTTTAATTAGCTCAATAGGTCGAGACTTAAATAAAGAAGCGAGGATGGAGTTGTCGAAGCCTTTATTACTCCAGTTTTAAAGATTATTATTTATCTAATTTTAATTATTACCCACTAAATGGTTAATGAAATTAGTCGACGCTTAGAGAAATTGGGTTGTCAAATATTTCTTTTGGAAAATAAAAAGAGGCTTGCAGTCCATATCCGCAAGGCCCGAGCTACGACACGTTGGGCCATGCAACAAGCAGCAAATGGATTGCTCGAGCATCCTATCTTTTGGCAGCACAGAAAAAGGGCCAAAAGCAAGCCCAAAAACCTTCACGTTTAGCCCACGCATTCATGAGTTCTAATGAATACTTCTCAGGTTGCCGTTAAGTGTTGATTATAATTACAAATATTGTTTTATAAGCTATTTGAGCACTCGACTAATCTCGGTTTGTGTGCGGTCCTTCCACGCATGCACCTGCAGTAGTTAATTGAGCACGTAGGTCCGTGCCCATAAGATAACCCCGGGAGATTATGGGAAGTGGGGCAGTTTGGACTCTGGGTCTTGAGCGACCAAGACACACATAACATATGCCAATTAAGCTGGTCGTATATCCATTGAGCTGATTAGATTCATGCGCATATTGTTGGTTGTTTGTTTGTAATAAAACTGTGCTTTTCTTTATCCTGATAGCAAAGTTAAGAGTAGGTGGGCCACTATATCGATGTAGATATCTTCTCATTATTCAAATGAAGACATTGGGCTTAGTGAATTAAATCCACAATACCTAGAGGTGGCAAATTGGTGGGTCGGGTCGGGTTGAAAATAGGTCGACTCATATTTATGTAGTGTAAATCAAGTGACTCATACCCAACCCGACTCGTACCCGACCCAACCCGTATTGCTAAAAATTATTAATATTATAGGAAAACCCATTTCTACTATATGCTAATTGGATTAAAACTTCAAATTAAATTAAAAAAAAAATTTAAAAATTTAAAAAAAACCTATAAATTGAAATATTTATAAAAAAAAAATTAGACTATGCACATGCTTCTCTTATTTGAAGTGAACAAACCATTGAATAACTAAAAACTGTAATATGAAATTTTTTTAACTAAACCTAAAAAAGCTCATTTTTATGATTTTTTTATAAAAAAAAATTATTGTTAAAACATTTTTATGCGATACAAATTTTTTAAAATTTTTATGCAATACAAATTTAATGGAAAATTTTTATAATTCTTTTTAAAATATTTTTTTTAAAAAAATCGATTTTTTATTTTTAAAATTATAATTTTTAATTTTTAATAATTATTTTTCTTTTTTCTTTTCTCTTTTCTTTTTCTTCTTCTTCGGCCGGCCGCCAGCCACCGGCCATAGGAGAGATTTAGCTCACCGGCGTCGGGTGGGGCTCGATCTCGCCGATCCAGCGAGGTCGAGGCCCTGCCTGAAGTCGGCGAGCTCGAGTCTCCCCAATCGTTGGCGAGGCTCGAGCCTCGCAAAATCTGGCGAGACTCGAGCAAGCCGGCGTTGGGCGGGGCTCGATCTCGCCAATCTAGTGAGGCTAAGGCCTCGCCTGACACCGACGAGCTTGAGTCTCGCCAAATCCAGCGAGGCTTGGTGTCGGCGAGCTTGAGCCTCGCCTGGCCTATCGCCGATCGACAGCCGGCCGTTGCATTGCCGGCCATCGGCTAAGGAAGGAAGAAAAAGAAAGAAAAAAAAAATTGAAATTTGAAAACTAATTATAATTTCGATTTTTTAGAAAAAAAACATTTTATAAAGTTAAAGAAAGGTCATGGCCCATAGGTTCAAAGTGGGTTCAAAGGCCATAACCCATTTAGACCCATTTCTTTTTCACTTGACCCATATATGACCCATTTAATTAAAAATGGGTCATTAAATGGGTTTATGATCCATTTTGCCAACTCTAACAATACCTTGGTGCGGGTGCACAATTACTAGACGAGCTTTGCACACTCATAATTGGCACTAATAACCTGTAGATACTATTGAAACAGTATGACTGTTTGTACTAGAGTATGATTATAATTTTTTTTTTTTTTGCTAATGGTTATTAGGCGCTCTTACAATATTTGGAATATTGTGTTTGTTCAAACATATCTTCTTAACTTGTGAAAGGTTATATTTATTCAATCATTATTTTTTAGAAATTATAAAATTCGAAAAATGTTGCAAAGTGAACGGATGTTTTCTCAAAAGACTTCTTTTTTTTTTTTTTTTTTTTTTGGTCGGTCCTACAAGGCCTGAGAACTTTTTGGGGATTGCGGGCGAGTCGAAACCCACTCCAAAAATTAATTCGTCCCCACCCCAACCCCACCTCCCCTTCCATGATGGAATGGTGGCGCCACTGCAGGTGGTTTTCAAAAGACATGTTGAAAATTAGAAATTTAATAATATAAATAAAAAATATATTTCTATTTCGAGAAAGGTATGTTGTGTGACAATAAAAAGTTATATGACAATGCCATAAGGAGAAATTAGATAATGAAAAGGGGTCAAGATTAAAATGCAAAAATTGGTTGATATGTGTGTCACCATATTATTGTAGTTAGCTGGTCACGCCACATAAATCTTGTGATGGACACGTAAAATATATTTTCCATGCTAATGTATGTTGGAAAATATAGTTGGGAATGGGAAAAAATGGAATCGGATTTTCAGACGTGATAGCACTTTCTTTAAGAAATAATTTGCCTCACAACATTGCTAATAGTTATTGGCAAAAAATCCTTTATGATAGAATAAAGTCTCAAATGAGATTACTAGATATCAAATTCTAGCAATTTTCCAAGAACTCTCTAAAAAAAATAATTTAATGAAGAAAATCGACAAAGCTTAATAATTAGAAAGAGACAGTAAACCGACAAATTTATTTCAATCTTTAAAACAAAAGCAACATTAATGCATTTACCTTATTATTTTCATGAGAGTTACCACAAGAAACCCAAAACTAATGCATTCTATCTAAACTAATTTTTATATCACATAAACTTTCAAACTGGTAAATATGTGCTGCATTAATCCTAAACTAGTACATTTGTATCAAATTTATGCCAAACTAATATATAAATTGTTTTTGAGAGTTTTTGAGGGTACATGTGGAACATGTGTGCTGGTTTAGAGTAAATATTACACAAGTAAACCAGTTTGTGATAGATGTAATATGAATGCATCAGCTCGAGGGATTTTGTAATACAAAAATTAATTTGAAGTAATTGCGGCAAGGATGTAGTAATTTGGAAATTTTTATGATCCTAACCCTTTTCATAATTCATCCATTATAAGACAATAAAATTACAACAACACAGGAAACTTTGCTGCAGCCAGTTGGATACATTAATTGTCTCTTCCTTCTATAATAATCAACTCCTCGACAGACAAACAGCATCCTCAATCAATCCACTTAATAATAACTACGATCGCTTTGGCTTATTAGAAAAAGATAAGTCAAGATCAGCTTTTGCAGTCGATTTGCGAAGCATAAAAAGGCCGTGCAGATAAGAGGCACGAATGTTTCTACGTGGGTTTCACGTAGTTTGCATGATGCATTTATTAAGGGTGCAAGCAAGGACTTGAAAAAGGCTTTGATCCGCTTCGATATCTATCGCGAGCATATATTATCTCCACCATTGAAACCGCACATGGACGTTCCAAGGAAGAACCAGATTCAACCTTAAATTTCATGCATGTGAGCGAGCTCGAGCGGATGGATGCAATGTTGAAATCTGAATTGTCGTTAAGGTTTTTGAAAACATGGACAGCGAATTGCCTGTTCGAATATTAGACTTGTCAAACTTTAAGATCACGATGGATTCGAAGTTGGGTGTGCAAGATTTAAGTACAAGATTGCCAATTTAATAAGGACGAAATTTAAGTTTGGCGATTCAAGTATGAATAGGTGCGATGAGAGAGAAACTGTATGTATCAACGCAATTATAAAAATGATGGTTCATCGTCAAGGCCAGCTCTCTACGATGAGATTTGGTATAATCTATATTCACTCGCCTTAAGGGTTTGATTAATAATTGTTTTTGTTACATGGTCAAAAAGAAAATTATCTAATGTATTTCAATTCTTGATTGCGATAAAAATAGTACAAATTGGATTTTAGGAAACATCACTAGGCACATGTGCTTTTATATTAAGTGCAATCACCTACATGCACATCTGTAATGATTTCAAAAGTGCTTGTAAGAAGAAAGATTACCCTGTTAAAATAAGATAGAAAAAACACCCCAAATATTAGAAAGTAAAGAATAGTAAGTGAGACAACTATAAGGTTACATTTGATCATCGGGATAAGAATCAGAATAGGATAGGATAAAGTAGGATATTAAACTCTTTGGATAATAAAAGCGGACATATCTAATCCTATCAAGTGTTTGACGTACTTGAGAATAAGATTAAAAAATAAATATGATATTCATTTAAATTAAAAAAAAAAAAAAAATTAAAAAATAGAAAATTCAATTAATTAAAGGCCATGGAAAAACCCTAGATCTAGGAATTGTGGCCACCTTTACAGTGGCCACCATTGAAAACGGCAAGCACCAACATCGTTGTGCAACAACGACACAAATCGGTAAATCTTAGACTACGACAGAGAGGGTGGGGGGAGGGAAGGTGGAATTTTAGGTGACCACCATAATAGTCTTTGCATTACCTCAAATCTATAGACGCCCCAAGTTGTCAACAATACCAAAGATTTACAGTTGCTTCATCACCATCACCATTTTTCCATCTTCCCTTGAGACGTCCAACGTACTTCATAAGGATTTTAGCATTGTCAATGAAGTGGTGCATGTGGAGCCAAAGTTCCAGCCACCAATGTTTGAGGTGGCACAAGCAATACTTCAATTAGTTCCACAGATGCCTATGAGAAAACTTCTGCCCTATTCGTCTCAAAAAGCCACTCTTGATCATTAGATTCAGCAAGTCCATGATCCAAAGGAAGGGGCACCTAATTGCTGGCGTATGAGAAGCGAAGATGGGAGAAGAAATGGAAGAAGAGGGCTGACAATGAATTGGAGAGGCAGAGGCATCCGTTTGACATAGATGCTTATGATATCTTATCTTTTTGTTAAGTTCTTTCTTTCCCTAAAAAAATAAAATTCTTATCCAATCCAGGCTTATCCCACCCCCTCCCTCAGATTTTTTATCTGGCGTTTTATCCGGATGTATCTAGGTTTGTCTGATCTGGTGGACATTCCCATACATCAGATAAGATAACAAATTATTTTATCTAGATTCAAATGCGGACTAGCAAACGCAGTCTGAGTGCATTTATTTTGTGAAAAATGAATAATTTGAAAAAAATTATTAAAAAAAATGGTCGTTTGTATCTTTTATAAAAATGATGGTCGAAATTTTTTTCATTGTTCACAAAAAATAATTAGACATAAATTGTTTTCCATAATAAAAATATTTTTCATTGATTAATTATTTCAAGTGATATGACCGATCATCTTTATAGAAATATTTTTTAAATCATTCATTTTTGCCGAATAAATACACCTTAAGATTGGAGAAATTCGTCGAGAGTTCACACACCAAAAGAATGTCAAATATCACTAAAGTGTAAATCACCAGAGGGTGGTCACCTAAGCCTTGCCCTGCTATGATAGGAGTGAAGCGCCAGACCAATCATATATCTAGATTTAGACTCGTCGCTCGCAAACTAAGGTATCTTGAGATTGAGGATGGACTGGTGAACCAAACTCGTAACCTTCAGCTCAACGACCGTGGTGGTGTTCCTTCACCGAGTCGTGAAGCATGCGTGGGCAAGGGGGAAAGAAATAAGGAGGCGAGCCGTGTTATGATTTTGAATTTCAAAAATGTCGAAAAATGTAATTGAAAAAAATGGAATCAGACTTTGAGGTGACACAATTACTAATGGTAGTATCAATCTGCACCATGAGCACGCCAATATTGGGCAGCCGCACGCGAGCGAGTATTGTAGGTCTAGCCCACTTTTCCCATGATCTTCAATTGTAAAGTTAGAAGACTTCCATACTTATATATCGTCCTGCATACCTACATATTTGTTCTATGTGGGACAAGACACCTCTTTATTTGTTTCACAAACAAATTATCAACCGAAAATGCATAACGAATGTTTTCAACCAAATTCATAGTATATACACTTAATTGGAACTGTAACTTTTAATTCTAGTTTTAGCATCTGATATCTAAATTTTATTCAGTACTAAAACCCTAGAGCTTTAAACATGAAGGCATACACATGGACAATTATGTCGAGCTCATTCAGAATTATGTAGCACAGTTATTTTCATATTTTGTAGACATTATGACCAAAAGAGTTTTCATATTTGGTACTAACATGCCCTAATGGTTTTCATGTTCCACACATAATTTCGAAAGATAAATGATTACGTAACAGTCTTAATATACTGTGAGAATAACAATTTATTCTGAATCATAAAAAATTAAATCATAAATAATTATAAATTATTGTGAGACCCACTTCTTTAACTGTTATTTTTACGGTACCCTAATGACTGTTATATTAGCAAAGTTTATTTCGAAAAGATACCCGGAATATAATGCTTTCCGCGCGTGTAACAGGAAACAAGACATGAGTAAACTACGTGAGAATTTGGAGCCGAAGGAAAGGGTAATCCCCTCGGAATCGATGCAATCTTCTCACGTACGATCTGCCATCCAGGTCGCATGCATCTGAGCCAGACGACGTGACGATTACTATAAAGAACGCGTATACGTGCTCGCCTGATGAATTTAATATCGATCGAGCTCATAGTCAGTGTCCATCTTTTATAGGATCGACGTTAAGGAGCTCGAGCTTCCGTGCCGAGAGCCCCACGTACCCTTCAGAAGTGATCACTGATCGATCGACAGAAGCGCGGATGTCCCTCCCCTTGCCTGTAATGCTTCCCACGTCTTACTGAGTTATATATTTAATGAAAAGTGCATGCATGTACATCTTCTTATAAAAGGAAATGAAAATGAAAGTGAAAGAGAGTCAGTAATACGTGGCGAAATTCCCAGTGCGCTACGGTGACATCTTCGAGATGTGTAATTCGTGCTGTCAAAACGAAGACCTTATAGGTTAAAATAAAAAATTAAACTTCGAAGTTATGAAGCAAGAAATCGGACTAGGATGACGAAGTGATATTCGACTTTGCTACGGAACGAGGTGATACTTGGCCGGGTAACAAAAGTTAATAATGGAGTGACACGAGATTCAAGGACACTAAGCGAATAAAGATAACGCATTATTTCGCAATAAATGAATGATTTGAAAAATATTTTTTAAAATAATTGCTTATATTGCTTAAGATAATTAGGTAATAAAGAATATATTCATTATCAATAGTAATTTATATCTAAACATTTTCGTAGATGGTGAAAATATTTTTATCCATTCATTTTGTAAATAATATAAGCGATCATTTTTAAGAATTCCTTTTTTCAAGTAATTGAATTTCCATAAAGGAACTGAGCCCAAATCACTCCCAGCTAGACTGAGGAGTGTGGGGAAAATTGTCCAAAAAGTCATAAACCTATTGCACTTTTGCCAATTTAGTCCTAAACATTTTCACTTTTTGTCGATTCAGTTCTAAACCTTTTCACTTTTTGTCGATTCAGTTCATCCGGTCAATTTTGATCGAAAAATACTGACGTGGATGCCGGTGGTGCCACGTTGGACCGCCGGTGCTGACGTGGACAATTTTTAATAATTTTTTTGAATTTTTTTGTTTTGTTTTGTTTTGTTTTTTTTTTTTTCTTTTCCTCTTTTTGGCTTTTTTCCTGGCCTTTTCCGGCGGCCGGCCACCGGCCACAAGTGACGGCCCGCCACTGGCCACGATCAATCGGTTGGCCTCGCCCGCCATAGGCGAGGCCCGGCCGGGCGAGGAGGAGCCCCGGCGAGGGGAGCCCTCGCCCAGGCGCGGCCCAGCCAGGGTCACCTGGGTGAGGCCGACCCTCCCCGAGCCGGGCGGCCTCGTCGGGCTCGCCCTCGCCCGGACTAGATCCGGCGAGGCCGGCCCTCGCCCTGGTCGGGTGGGCATCGGCCACCGACCCACAGGCCCGCTCGGCTAGGGCGAGGGCCGGCCTCGCCGGATCCGGGTCTAGGCGAGGCCGGCCCTCCCCCGGGCGGAGGTGTGGACGATCGGGAAGATGACGACGGTCCTTCCACCCCTGCTAACGCTGTCAATTCCCAGCGGCGAGTCGAGCGAGTTGGGGGCGAGGCGGGAGGACTCGAGTAGAAGAGATGGAGGGATGACGGGGGCGAGGCGGTAGGACCTGAGTAGAAGAGATGGAGGGACAAAGACGATGACAGCGGCAACGGCGACGAAGACGTGGTTCGGGCTTGAGTTCACGATGGCCGGTGGCCAGCCGGCCGTCGCCTGTGGCCGGTGGCCGGCCACCGGAAAAGGAAAGAAAAAAGCCAAAAAGAAAAGAAAAAAAGAAAGAAAAGAAAAAAAAGAGAGGAAAAAACAGAAAAAAAATATTAAAAATTCAAAAAGTATTAAAATATTATTAAAAATTGTCCACGTCAGCACCGGCGGTCCAACGTGACACCATCGACGTCCACGTCAGCATTTTCCGGCCAAAATTGACCGGATGGACTAAATTGGCCAAAAGTGAAAAGATTTATGACTAAATTGGCAAAGTTAAAAGGTTTATGACTGGATTGGCAAAAGTGCAATAGGTTTAGGACTTTTTGGACAATTTTCCCGAGGAGTGTGTAATGAGGATGCAAGATATAAGCACGTACTCATACACTCATGAGAGTTATTTTAACACTTGACAGCTTGTCAATAACAAATAAGTTATGCTACTTGCCAAAATCGCGAGTCTTTCCTATCAATAAACATGTATGTATACAAACAAAGAAGAACGGAGTAAGTTCTCCTTGTTTCGAAAGAGAATTTGATCTCTTCTTCTGGTATTCTAACTTAAGCATCGGAGGGTTTTCTTTAAGGATTTCCTCAACAACCTTATGTCCAGTGTTAACCCTTAGGGAAGACAATGTGTTATTATATATTTCTATAAATTGTTTGTAGCTAAGAGTTCTTATTCTCGATTTATCATTAATACAAATAATAAGAATGTTTTTTGGTCGCACAAATAATTAGACTTTAATTGCAGTAAAATGGTGCAAGAATGATCTCTACACAGGGTTATACATATACGGTTTGGCTCTCTCTTCACGCAAGCTTGAAGTTATACAACACGTGCGCAAGCTTACCCTTGAGGCCGCACCCTATAGCTGGAAAATCAAATATAATACTTTCCAAATTATTAATATTGAGATTAGAAAAAAAATAAAAAGTACAGAACGTTCCACTCTGCCATTCTCGCACTGTCACATGATCACACCCAAATAATTCCAATTTGTCATTTTGTGGGATGTGCTCTCTACTCACTCATCATGTGCAATTTTGCTGAACAGCTTGTCTTAGGCTCTAAATTAATGTCATACCTTCTTTTATAATACTTCCCTATAGTCCTTTCTGGACTTGATTTATTTGGAATGCATTAAGGAGCTTCGATTATTGCATCTAAGATATCCTTATGGTGATGCCATAGTCCCTATGGTCCCCTGTATAATTAATGTCAGTCCAATCCAAGTCTAGCTAATTACTTATTTGATTAATACTGCTTGTCATGAGCTTATAGCCATTATAAAAATCAAATTCAAATAAATGATTAAAATGAACATAAATATATATTATATGCAGCGTAACAACTTTGAATTGGAGATCTTGAATAGAGAAGCGGTCTCCATTGCTTTTGAGTTGAATTTACGGGATCGTTAGTAATATGTAGATGAACTTGTTATAGGTAATTAAAATGCTGTAATTCTTCATTTGAATGCAAGTTGAGAATCAACCTAAAATTAGAACTTGCAAAGAGTTCATTGTGAAGTTTAGGTCAATGAAGGGTCCAGTCGTACTCGAACGCATATCCCTCGCTCAAATGCCAAGTGAAAATTATAGATCCATTGCCAATTCATACGTAAAAGTAAGGGGTGGTTAAACATTTATATATACTTTAGCATTGCATGATCTGACCGCATTAGGTTACTTCGATTACATATGGTAAGACTTCTAATTAGGGATAAATTGAAAGATTTTTTACTTTAGATGGCTAAGTATTCATTTCAGTTGCGTTTTGTGGAAGTAAGGCTTGATTGGCGCGTGATTGATGGCAGATCCTATCTTGTCCAGGCAAGGCGGTACAAGCATCTAATCATTGGGCAATTAACATATGCAAAAACACAATTTGGGGGAGACCAAGAAAATTCTCACTGTGTTAAGACAGACATTGCCCCTAATTAATTGTCGATAACCTCGCATGGAGTTTCCAACGGGAGACAGCTGAAATCGAGAGTCGAATTTATATAGATCAGGTCAAAGAATTACATCGATGGCGGAACTGATCTTGTAATGAATTCTTTCTCCTGTGTATCCATATGTTAGATACACATCTTTTCATGGGAGACAAAATACGTGTCTACACGACGACCAGGGCATCTTTTCTAATAGAGATAAAACATTATTCATCTTTGACATACATTGTGTGGGTCTACTCACACAACTTAATTTTGATTAGGTTAATTAATTAATATTAATCATATTGATATAACTCGCTTTAAAATTGTTTGAGCTCATCACAAAACCGATGCATCTAACTAGAGGATGCTGCTTCACATATCTTTACAAAGGGTTCTTGAATTAATATAAGGGGCTTGAAACCGTTATTACATCTCAAGAAGCATAAGTTGTCGGAATCTTGCTTGGACATAAAACTTCTTGGAACCGTCTCATTGCGTATCAACAAATTCTCATTAGAACGTTGATGCCTTCTACGTGCATCATACCCACCCAGCGTAATATATAGGAAACGAATTCCAAATATTACCCAACCACAATATTGATGACAGAAAACAAAAACCCATCTCAATGCAAATTGATAAATTAAACAATGTACTTTTGAAATACGGACATGTTGGCAAATATACACGCAGGTATAAACAATATGGGTATAATGTGAACATCACCTGTTGCAGCTAGTTAAATGGTGTACAATTTTTCGGTTGGTTCATTTAATTTGCATCCTTTGGGAATGTATTCCGGATAATGGGGGATTGGACATGTGATTAAGCATGTGAATCAATAAATGAACCCCACACCTGCCCAGTTGTCCCTCTCCAGGCAAAACCGAGTTAAAAAAGGCTGTCTAGGGCCAATATTTTCCTCCTTTTCTCTATCTTATCTTTTCAGTGACAACCACAATCATAAATCTCATCTGTACGGGTGCTTCTCCCTTTTGGATGGACTGAGTCGACTGACCAACAAATATTTTTGCACTATTGTATTGTCAAATCAATCGTCCAAGATTGAAACCCTGACACATCATCAGTGACGGTCCCTGTCCAGTTTTGTCCTCAGAAAACTTGTCTGGCTGTGAGAATGATCAATCGACGGTGCTCTTTATTATCGCAAAAACTGAAAGAAGAAATTCTTATAAGGCAAAGTTGCTGAACTTAGGCATGAGAATGTCATTCCTCGTGGATCTATTTGATTTTGGTGTTCACGATCCATCTCCGACGAGAATGGAGATATGTAAAAATTAACCTAGCATAACAAAATAAATGAATTGAAAATTAAAGGTAGAGTATATTTTATATGATAGCAGGCAGAATTGACTCTGTCCTTATTTGCCATAGTTGCATCCAAGTAAACGTGATGGGTGAAGTAAGACCCCCGTAGCTACACTTGGGTAAGTCTTTGGTGAGTATGTGAGGATGGATTCAAACTCGGCACTATCAATCAAATGCATATCTTCTCGTGCGGTAAAGTGGCAGAGGTGATTCGAGCCTCTTAGTTCAGACAAGGAGAACTAGCCAACCAAGCAAACCCCATATGAATTTTTTGAGCATGTTGAAATAGAGATCATAGGGGAGGTTCAGACATTATATTGAATTAAAATCCATATAGTTGGAAGTTGATTTTAATGTGGAAATCACAAGGCTTTTACAATATATTTTCAGTTTCATACTGGTCTAGTCAAGTAGGATTCATGTATTAAAATAAATCTTCAATAACTATAAATCAATTGATATAACTACCCTTCATGTGTCGTGTGTGCAAGAAAATCAACTAAAGGAGGTTTTGCGAGTTTCGAAATCATGTTTTCATGCTTCTTATGGGGATTATACAGAGTCCATATATAGTACGTTGCACGATAAGAATGTCTTTGGCCGTTTTATATAACAAATCGCAAGTTCGGAATGTCTTCGGACACCCCACTCGAAGGAAGCATTCCCTTCTAATCAAAGACTGCTTTTCGTGCGAGTTTGCGAACCTCATTTCTTAATCGATTCGTGAATTAATATACGGGTGGGGCAACACTCCCGAGGGAGGAGCTTGCTTGTTTTCGGCATCCAAAGCTCGAAACACCATGCTTTGTTTAAGCTTTTGTCCCTCTTTGAAGTTTGCAATCATTCCCGCGACATAAAATTTTCTATGCATCGATGTGTTCCTTCCATCCATCGTATTTTCATTCGTTTTAGCGATTGCTGAGTTTGGAGTTTGGAATGTCTAGCTTCTTATGACGTTGACCCAGCTTCTACAATATACGACTTGCGGAGGAGAAGTTACGTCGTTCTCACTGAAGTCTGTTCAATTGATTGCACTGAGTGAAGAACAGAGGCTGGACATCACATTTATTAACAAGGTCAACGTCTCGCTGCTGACAATGTTTATTGATTAGGTTTGGGTCTGATTAGAAAACTCAGGCAGATAAAGACTAAAAAAGAGCTTCTATTTTCTTTTAATGCTGAAGAAGACAGGAAAGCTGTTTTTTTAACTGACGTAGACCCAGAATTTGTTTGTTACCGTGATATTCGGTCTCCACCCAAGTCTCTCTCTCTCTCTCCCCCCATTTTTAACTGTTGCATAGCCATTTTTGAAGTAGAACATGAAGGTTTTTCAGTATCCTTCATCCAAGCGTGTCCTTTGCACATGCCTAATTCAATGTATGGAGAAAAAGAGACACAAAGCAAATCAAGCACGACTAGTCTTCTCATATTAGCATGATGAAGTACCTTGAAGATACAACATAATAGTTGGAAACGCATATAAGTAGAAAGGTTACAAACTTTAGATCATTCGACAGAACATTCTGTCAAAGATCAAACAAGGCACAGATATTCAGTCCTAAGTGCTCACTGCTGCTAGTAAAGCTGCACTATTTCTGAGTAACATCTGCAAATTATAGCCTATCCTTCTTCTTCATTTTTCTTGAAGAGAACTGGAGAGGAGAACTATTACTATGATTATTATCATTATTATTTTTATTATTACTTCTTTCTATTCTTGACTACATGTGTTACTTAGCCTCAAAGACCATCAACATCACTCAGAGCTTGAGCTTCTGTCTCTCTGAGAGGATAGGATGGCATCAATGGCTTCCTTCACTTGGGAAATATCGGGAGCCTTCCCACCTTGCGCAGGCCAAAATTCATCTGTCGCCAACACCTGCACATAGAGAGAACATCCATACAAAATTTAGGTTTTCTATGACAATTTCTTTCTGAAGGTTGTAAACTATACAGATTGTGGTGCTGAAAATTCACCTTGACTTGCAATTGGAGAAACTTGACATAACTGATAGCTTTTTCTAACATGGTTACCAGGTCAACCTGCACATGTTCACGTTCTACAGAATGAATAAGAAATGCCAATTTTTCATTCCAATAGAAAAAAGATAAGGAGAAAAAACGGAGAAAGAAGGCCCACCTTATTACCATTTGGAACCAAATCCTGCAGTATCTTGAGTCGTTCACTGATCCTTTCTCGCCGATTCTGAGTGCAAATCACAACTCTTAATATCATTTAACCCTTCTCTCAGAATTTCCAGATAACAGAAAAACATATAAATATTAACGAAATTCTTATGTGAGATGGAAGCACATCAATCAACCTTTGCGGCAACACTCTGCGGATCTTTTGGTGATGAAGGTGACTTGGATTTCGATGAGCTCTTGGAGGCACTCGTGCATTGCTTCTTTGAAGTTTGCATGTTCTCTCCCTATAAGAAAATCCTTCAGTCATGTCATGACCTCAATCGCACAGAACGACACATATGTACTAGAGACTCCATGGTCACTGAATGATGGTGAGATATTCGTCTTATCATACAATGATGATGGACGCAATTCATATGGATTAACAATAACTAGACAAGAATGTTAGTCTTGTCAACAAGGCAATAGCTTAACCAACGACAATTAACAAAATGCCTGTAATTTAAAGAAGACAGCTGATTCAAGGACATCCATCAAATTAAGATAACAGCGTTCATCTGTACCATGTAAGCACGCTTGCGAAACCCTGCTTCTTGCGCTCCAGATTCCTGGACGCTATCTGCAACAGCCGTTGCTTCTGAGTACAGCCAATTACTCGAACTGTTTCCGTGCTTCAGAACTGCATTATGAACCACAGAAGTGCTAGTGGACTGATAGCAATTCACATCCTCTACGATCCGTGGGTGGTCTGAGCTGCTCTTTGGATCAATCTGTCTCAAGTTGTGATAGTTGTAATTGCTCATGATACCATCATCTTTCCACCCAAAGCAGTCACTGTTCTTTAGGTCAACCGTTTGGCTCTGTTGGAAGCTGAGTAAAGACCCACTGGCTTGCCTGAAATTTTCATACCCACCATTGCTCTTGAAATTTATGAGAGGCTGATGATGAACACCTTCAGGTCTATCGTTCATTGCTCGAAACTTGAGGGCATCCGTTGATGGACCACAAACACTGGGGGGGAAGTTCTTGGACATCAGAGCGGTGGTCTTCTCCAGGTTGTCTTCTTCCTCAAACCCTAGCTTTTGGTACTCATCATATCCATAAGAGCCCTGTGAGGAGAGATCTAAGAGTTGTGGAGGAGTCTCTTTGTTGTTGTTGCCGTCCTTGCTGTACAAGTTCAAAGGTTGAAGCAATCCGAGGCGTGATTCGATGAGGTCCATCGGAGTGGAATCTCAAGTATGTTCTCGGGTTGGTGGGGGCTAGGGCTAGGGTTAGGGCTCGAGTGCTCAAGAGGAAGAGAGAGTATGCATGAGGCGGCTAATGGAAGGGAGAGGGTGTATATGTAGGTTCCAAAGCAATTATGTCCAAGTGTCATTAAGCTTTAACAGCGAAATACTTCTAAGAGAGAGATCCCTAGGATGGATCAGTCGTAATAGTTTAATCTGAGGTGTTTTTTTTTTGGGTCTACTAGTTTGAAGTTTTCAACAAGTAGAATGCCAAATGTGTGTAGAATCTCATCCGAGTTTAAAAGATCTTTCACATAATACTTATATCATATGGAAAACTAATTTAATCAAACGGCGATGACTTCTCATGCATAATTTGACATGATCAATTTTTGTTTAGAATGGATAACCATATTTTTAAAAGGGTAGATTCTCTAACGCGAGCACATGAGTAACAAATGATACGTCATTCGGGGCTAAGACAATGACATGTAGTTTTTACTTGAGAACTAATTTTTTTTCTCATGACAACTTGTTAGTTAGGTCCCCGTCTTTTGTTTCATGTATGGAACTCAATCTCTACACGGGACTTAGTTTCACATCAAATCGGATGCTCCAAATAGCTCCGTAAATAAATGCGAGACAGGAGGGTTAAAAAAACGAGAGGAGGAATTAAATGGAGAATAGCTAGAGGAATTGTTAATCTTTCTGTATCGGGATTGTTAGCTGGCAGGGGGATCAATAGAAGGAGAAGACGATAGAAAAATGGAGAGCACAAGAGCAAGAGCATCGCCGGATCTATCGCGAACCCACGTCTCAGATTCCCATGCATTCCTTCGGGGGGGCTTTGACTTTCTCGCCACAAATTTCTTTTGGGAATCATTAGGACATCAATTCTAATTTCGAGGAGGCTCCTTCCTGCTTGCTTCCCCCGCTCCTTCCGCAGCACGTGGCCTCTTTAATCTTTTGTATTCCATGCAGTGTTATTCTATTCTCAGGTTCGAGGGTGTGACGTGTGAGCTTGCCCATGAACCCCAGCCCTCGATCACATTCCACGAATTATATATAACTATGTCTATTATACTATACATCTCTCGCTTAGAGACCTAACAAGGCGCGATGCGCTTGTGCTTCGTCCGCCAGTCAGCATTTGCCACCGTTTGCCACCATTCTTTTGCCAAAGTCTCTCGTTCGAGTAGTCGCCATGTGGGACTGGAGCTGTAGCGAGGGGGGGAGAGAGAGAGATGAGAAAGCCACTTGAATATATTGACGTGATTAGTTGATTGATGTGTTATTCTAGGCACCGATGCATGAAGTTTTTCCATATGTGGATCTAATTTTGTGGATGTGAGAGAGACGGAAAGTTACGGTTTACGCAGGAAACTGAAGAATGGTGGCAAAAATTCCACCACCCACAAGGGGCGAGACACTATGGGCGAGAGCTGGGACATCGACCTTGCCTAATCTGATCAAAGCTTATGCAAGTTGCCATCCTTTTCCTGCTAACCATACCATAATCGGTTGCCTTATTAAAGTCTCGTATTTTCACTTTAAATCTCGTTGCCATCTTCTCTTATATGCTTATTCACGGTACATATAACACGCATTGGACGTACAAGCCCGAGTCCTAAAACATGTCATTTTAAGTTGGTCGGGATATATTTAGTTCGTATTTGTTGAGCTGATCCACTCTTTCGAAAGGAACGAACATTACCTCAAGAAAATGAACATTTTGCATTCAATCACGACACATGTTTATCGGCATAGCAAATAAACAGACTGAAACATTATGCCTTGACTGAAATGAGCGCAAGGTCCATGGCCATATTCTCTTTCCTCCCACATGTTCCTTTTTCTTTAAAGTCGATGATGGTAATTAATTATAAGCATTTTGCAGGATAGGAAGTCTAAAATGACGGTTTGAAGGAAGTAGCAATTAATTGGTTTGGTCATGGTCAATGATGATTGAGAGTCCCAAGAATTTTATAATGCTAAGTGGTGGCAATTCCCAATCCTATTGATGTGGGATCCGTCTTTCCTAACTACCATTTTTGAAGAACTGGGTAACAATATCTTTAATTGATTATCTGTCCAAAAGAACGATGGAGATCACCTTGCCATGCCTCGTATTGTCATTATTACCGCAACAAGAGTCATCCTCCTTGGATAGATCCTATGCTTTAAATAAACAAAATTAATCTTGTTTATAGAGTTACCCAATCAGTCCTAAAGTTATTGTACGACTATTAATTCAGTTCTAAATTTTTCAATTTTACAAATTTAGTCATAAACCTTTGTGCGAAATTCCAATAAAGTCTTCAATCAATTTTGTTGGAAATTACTGAAATGACTATCCAATCATCATTGGGTGTCTTATGTAATACATTGCCACATTAGTGATTTCAGGCGATAATTAGTTAAAATGACTATATTGGAATTTCGTGTAAAGATTTAGGAAAAAATCGGCAAAATTTGAAAGTTGAGGATCAAATTAGGGGGAAATTGTCTAAAAAGTTATAAACTTAATGTACAGTGGTCAATTTCAATCCTAAATTTTTTAATTGTGTGAATTTAGTCTTAAACTTGTTGACAATTTGTCAATTAAGTCCAAACTTTTATTTGTGCAAATTTAGTCTTAAACCTTTGATGATTTGCCACTTTAGTCCTAAACTTTTGACAATTTACCTATTTAATTATATTGGTCAATTTTTGATATAAAATCGCTGATGCAGTAGTTTAGTCAAAGCGATTTTTGGCCAAAATTGATTGAAATGATTAAATTAGTAAATTATCAAAATGTTTATAATTAAAAAAAATAAATTAAAAAGGTTTTGACTGAATTGATAGAAGTGTAATTGGTTTAAGACTGTTTTTGTAATTTTTCCACATGATGGGGCGGTTTTTTATTGAGTTCGGATCATTCAATGCACTGGTATTATTTGTTTTGGCACCTAATCAGAACGCCACACATCATTCAGCAAGAGAAATTCAGTAAGACTTCGTTATAAAAAATAAAAATAAAAAAAACGAACGTCTAAAGAGCCCCTATGTCAATTGTCAAAAAGGATGATAATTTGTTTCCCACTTAATTAATACCTCTTAAGGAAACACAGATTGCTCAGGCCCATCTCACCCCGATGAAATAGCCCACGAGCCAGGCCCGCAATGGAACTTGTGGTAAGCTGTATAGGCTTGGCCCACTGAGTTAATCTTTAAAGCATCTGCTGCCGAGACTGTTGCTTTTCTGAGTCAAGAACACCAACGTTGTTAAATTCTGGATTCAAGTGAGATCTACTGGACCAAGATACGATCGTGAATTTAAATATCGGACGAGAGTCACCACCAATTGATTTAGGGAAACGTAGGTCGATTGGACATCCAAAGAGCCCCAATAGCGATGGGAAAGTCAACGAAGTAGGTGCAAGTGGAAAGGAATTGATTAAATGAAAACCGAAAATCTTACGTCTAGGGATTGAATTATACATTGGACGAATTGTCATACCATGACATCCCTTTTGGTTGACTAGTAAAGCATATTCGCTAATTAATTTCCTACGCATGCGCGGTAATATTTTTTTCAATGAAAACTTGAAATCTCATCCATATGGTTATTGAGGTCGGTGCTACAATATTAGTTTGTGCTGTCCGGAAAAATCAATTCTATTGGTTGCTTGTTTGCACCAAACAACATCTTTCCTCAATCCCGATTGAAGAAATGCTTTCTATTGGTGAATTATAAAAAAATTGGTCGTTTGTATATGGATGATGTCCATATTTTATCACCCATCAATTAGATGATCGATTCGGTCAGAAAGCACGTTCACATATTGATTTAATACGTTAACAGACAACGGGTATTTGACCGAGCTTCTGAAATGGATTTGGTACGGTTTTGTCACGTCGCTTGATGAATGTGTTTTAACATGTTTTCGATGGGGATGGGGAATCAAAGAGCGTTGTAACCGTGAAAACTTGCGATGGAACGACGAGAAATATATGACGGTGGTCATGTTCAGACTTATCCACGGCACATTCACATATTGATTTAGTACATTAACAGACAACAAATATTTTAACCAAGCTTCTGAAATGGATTCGATACAGTTTTGTCAAGTCGCTTAATCAATGCGTTTTAATACATCTTTTGGTATGCATGATAAAAGTGCCACGCGAATCACGAAAGCCTTGGACTATGAGCTGAATAGCCCATCAAACCAGCCTATAATCATGGGATTGTTTCTATGTATAGACTGGTTTAGTGAACGCGGAAGAGTTTGGTGGATCCATGCCACACGCGAATGCTGATGTTTGGCCGAACCGCGATCCAAGAATTTAGCGTTAGCGTACTTAGTGGCCTTGGTGCTGGAACGCAATCAGCGCCAAAACCTTCACCAGTACCTACGGGTTTGTTGCTGACGGTTCTTCTAAAACTCAACCAACCCTTTATTTTCTTATTATTTTGGGGGGTCAATATTGGAGGGCCTCGGCATTAGCCATATGAGTGTAAGAAACCACGCTACTTGTGGGATCAATGGCGTTTTGGAGGAGGAAGAGTGAATCCCTTACTAATGCTTTGGTAAAATGCACATTTCTTCACACGTAAATGACGTGACAATGAAACCATTGGGGGTTCGCCCCAGTGGCCACCCTTCCATGTTGGAAGGGGGAGGTTGGGGGTTCAAATCCTCACATTTTCAGGGGAGGATTGGGGTGGGGACAATTTCATTTTAGGAGTGGGTTTCGACTTCCACGCCCTGTAAGGAGGCAGAGCAAAAGTCTTATTGTGAGTGTTAGAGAAAGATTAGCGTAGGACCGAAAAAAAAAAAAAAAATGACGCGATGATGCATTCTTGTGGCTCCGAGGCTGCTTCTCGATCAAAAGTGGACAGAAAGTTTGACCATTTCCCCGTTTAGGGTTAACATCCGGTAAGTTTGTGTGTTTTGGTCGTAGCATATGGCATTCGGAAATCTATGAGGACTATTTAAGCTGTTGTGGTCCAATGGTCCTCACGTGATGGTCGTGGAATCTATCTTTCAATTGCGAAATAAGCTATGAATTAAAAAAGAAAAAAGAGAAATTGATATCTAGAAAGCCCAATCCAAAAATTCAAACTAATAAACGAAGGAAGACCGCACGTGAATATAAGAAGGCAAAACCCAAATTCGATACCACGTTAGAATGTCCAAATCAAAACTCCCGGATATATAAAAAGTACATATCCCCTATCGACAAGCGACGTTCGATGCTTTGGCACATGCTAGTTCTATTTCACCATCTATGTTGGTATTGTAAAACAAACCAAGAGTGCCTTATCTCATATTGAAAAGATGTGAGTGCGCATATGGACAAGATTTGATACAAACTTACAATCATTTTTTTTTTTTTTTTAATTATTGAAAAAATCGGATTTATTTTATAAAAATTAACGATAACATCTCGTTGAAACAATGCAACTGTTCAGAAGGAGTTATGGTTATTTTTTTATTTTTATTTATTTAATTTCGAACTTTATTATTTCTTTTAATGATTATTTCAGAGTTCATACCTATTCAGACATAACTTCTTCATCCTTAGAAGGTTATGTCTATTTGGATATGATTTTTTGTTTTTGCTATAAATTACTAAACATGTCTTTTCAATCACAATCTTCTTCTTCCAATTTCATTTTGGATATCATTTTCTTTCAAAAGAATATAATAATTGTTTCCAATTATTTTCTAGAAAGACCTTGGAGAAATATTAAAATTACTATCTATTATTCTCATTTGAGACTTTATTGTATCATGAAAGAAATTTGTCAGTGATTATTAACAATGAGGCAAATAAATCTTTAAAAGAAATGATATTGCATTTCAAAGTTCGATTTGATTGCTCTAAATATTTAATTTCATTGCTTTATTGATTTGAACCTATATTTTTTCAATAATTTTAAGGATTTATTTATGTAATAATGGAGTCGGAGTCCGATTAAATTTGTGAGAAGAACAAGAAGAAGACGAAGAATGTGTCCCCTCTCGCCAAGTACGAGCCTTCTTTTTCGGGGATCAATCCGTAGGCAAGACAAGCATCATCACTCGCTTCATGGAAGACAAATTCGACACCACTCAGGGGGCCGCCATCGAAACCGATTTTTTGTCAAAGACTATGTACTTTGAGGATCGGACGGTACGATTGCGGCTTTGGCATACTGCTGGACAGGAGAGATGCCAAAGCTGATCTTGTTGGGAAGAGCCTTGCCGGGGATGGAGACACTGAACTCTCCCAAAGCAGGACCCTAACAGCAAGTTGCAAGGTTCTGGTCAACATCGGGTAGCAGAGCCCTGATATTCCTCACGGAGTCCAAGGCCATCTCACTAAGCGCCCAGAAGAGATTGGTGCCGGTGATCAGGGCCACATGTTTGGATATGCCACCGATGATACCCTTGAATTTGATGCCTATAGGGATCCAAAGCCTCTCACCTTTGCGCCGAGACTCCAATCCACAAGATCAAGCGCAAGGGGTGATCATATTGTTTCCTACGCTCGGGTTCATGTCCCTTGCTTTTGGTGGGATGCTTATTACAGGTATGTGTTCCTCTACATCACTCTCAGTGTAATTGTTGGTTACTTTGCTGTTCGACTTTGGAGGACCATCAACTCGTGATCACGAGGGATGGGCATAGAATGCCACATGCTTCTTTCCCGGTATAACCTTTTTGACCTTGACCATTCTGAATTTTCTTTTATGCATGAAGCAGATACTTGGTATTAAAGTTAAAAATATAGTGGGGATTAATCTTTAAGCCAAACCGATTTACACGGAGAAGAAGTCAAATAAATTTAAACATCTTAATTTCAAAGAATTGAGCACTCCATTTAGTTTCGGTATTAAATTTAATAATAATACCAGTAGAGTAATAGTACAACTTGAATATGTGAGTATTATAAGGTCTTTAATGTATGGGATGCGTTGTACTAGACCTAATATTACTTGTTATGTGCGCAAGTTGAGTAGGTATACTAGTAATTTAAGTATAAAACATTGAAGGATTATTACCGGAACTTTTTGTTGTATTAAGAGAACTAAAAATGTAGAATTTTTTTATAATAATTATTTGGCTTTAACGTAATGATACACTGATACTAGTTAAATTACAAGTATGGGTGATAAATAATCCAATTTTTGGTGGATTTTCACATTATATGAATATGTTGTTTCTTGGACAAGCAAGAAATAAATGTACATAACTTACTCAACTATGGGGGTAAGTAAATTATCAGTGCCAAAAGTTGTGTACGGCGTTTACTTTGATGCCAAAATTTTCCGTCGAATCACTTAAGTGCCAAATCGGAGAAAAAACGATCACTTTGGTGCCACCAGCGAGAGATTCCGGCCAAAATGATTACGTGACTTTTATATTAAAAAAAAAAACAATCGACGTGGCTTAAGACTGTCCACGGTGGATGGAGCAAAACAACGCCATTTTCCTTTCTTCGTAAGAAACGATGTCGTTTTATATCATTCCACGTGGATTCACTTAAGAAACGACGCCGTATTACTCTACGGCCAAAACGGTGTCGCTAAAGAGGGAGTAAAATAGGGGTTCGGTTTGTATATGATTCTTGCTCGACGCCGATCGTAGCTCACTCACCCACCGTTGTTTAGTCGCCCGCCGTCGCTCGGCCACGGCTCTAGTTGCGCTGTCGTTCACGGTCATTCGCTGGCTGCGTCCCCAACTCTCGCTCACTCAGGTTTGTCATGTTCTCTATGTAGGTCAATTTAGTGAAAAATTTAGGGTTCCGATGGGCAAGTTAGGGCGCGGAGGGCAAATTGAGAGCTCGGCTTATGGGGAAAGTGGTAAGGAAAGTGGTGGGGATCTCACTTTTTTGGGGACCGATTAGAAAAATTGAGGGTTCCGTCGTTCGTTTGCTTTCTTTTGTGGAGACCGAATAGAAAAATAGGGCACGGAGGGGAAAATGGGGGCTCGACTCGGAAGGAAACGATGGTGGGACCTTACTTTGTTTAATTAATTGGACTGCTTCTGTGGGGGACCAAATGTGATTGAATTGAAAAATGGGTGGTGGAAACCTCACTTTGTTTCAATTCAGTTTCCTTTGTTTCTGTTAAGGCATTGAATTGAATAAATTGGTCGCATTTGTTTCTTGACAACAAAATGACAAGGACCTGCATGTGAAGTTGCTGATTCTGTCATGTGGTCCCAAAAAGTAATGACTTTTTTTTTTTTTTTCATTGGGTGCAGCATCGACATGGATGAGAATCAGATAGGTGTCATTGTTTGCTATGGTAGAGAGTTTGTTATTGGCACCGAGGATTGTGAATATACTGATGAAAATGAAGGTATTATCTATTTCAATGTTCGGAAGTCATCATATATTGATTTTCTGAGAGATTTGGTGTATTTTTTACAATGCAAAGTGTAAAAACTACATTACTATGTTCCTGGGAAGGAATTGAAGGATGACTTGAGATTTTTAATGACGATAATAGTATTAAGTATATCATTTACTATTATCTTCACGGCGAAGAAACTAGGGTATATGTTGAGTATTATCATGAGGATGAGGATGGGGATGAGCAGACCATCACTGAAAGAGAAGAAATGGGGGATCCTATTCAAGCGAGTAATTAGGTTGGGGATGAGTTTAGGTTAGATGAAGGGCAAAATGAGAGGCAGAGAAGTCATATTGATAGAGATGAACAAATAGGAAGATGTCCTGAAATCTTGGGTGAAGATGTGGACGATGAAGATTTCATTGGATTAGAATGAGAAATTGCTATATCCAGTGAATCGGAAGATGAATATTTAGCTTTAGTAAGTTTCCAAAGTGACAAAGATGATGATGAACTCGCACAGTCAAGACAAAAGCAAAGGGAATTTCTCAGAATTTTTTTTGCAGCTTCAGCAAAAAGGCCCAAGCCAATAAATAGGGATGAAGCTCCAACTGAAGGTAATAGAAGTGAAGATGAAGAAAGTTGTGGCGATGAAGTTGCTGGTTCGGAGAATGAGCTTGACAATGATGATGAAGAATCTGTTTGTGGAAGAAAAAGTAAGTACCTTGCTATGATCTGACTGTTGATAAACCTGTTTTGTCTGTGGGCAATAAATGCAACTTCGCACTCATCCTCCTCAAATTAATATAACCACCACCTCCAGCACCGAATCAACCTTATTCACCCAAGCCAACAAAATCCTTGAGTGCCATGCAGCTATGACTGATGAATTTAATGCCTTGTTAAAAAATAGCATATTGTCTCTCACCAAAGCAAGTTTTGTACTTTTACGAGACAAGTTGAAGATTGGTAGTCTCGACTCTTCTACTTGAGGGGGTGTATCAACCAAATATAGCGCTATTATATTTGGTAGATGTAGAATCTTATGTTTAGAAGTTGTCAATCAAATATAGCATTATCAGAAATGAAAGATGATGTAGAATCTTATCTTTAGAATGTATTTCTTTTCTTGTAGATAGATCTTCTAGAATGTACTCTTAAGTATATAAATACCCACCTAAGCTTAATGAAAATACATAATAATTTCTGTCTCAACAATTCTTGTCACTTTTATCCAATAAGTATGTTCATGATGAAAGAGAGACGTAGAAAAGTCGTGGACCAGGCTCTAGTTTGCATTTGTAATTGTTCCGCAGATCCTTTTGTTGATTATCATTTTTTGATATCGTTTTGGGTAATTGGTGTTGGGGTTCTATGAATAAATTATAGAGAATTTCAGGATTTGTTGTAGAGTTTAGAAATTTTAGTGGGAGTTGGGATTGGAAAAGAATGGTGGGGTTGGAGATGTTTTGCAATGATAGTGATTATAGGTCGGCCCAATTCCCTAAAAAACCTCAAATTTTAGATTTAGTTCTAAATCTACCTAGAATTTTTTTTTTTTGTCTAAAAAAAATCTAATTTTAGGTCTAGTCCCAATTTTTTTCCTGAACTTTTCTTTTGTCTTAGAAAGAAAAAACTTAAACTTTAGGTCAAGTCCCAAATCTACCCCATGGTCCAGTCCCAACTTAACATGACATTTTCATATCGATAATAAATACACATCGGTAATGTGACATGAAAAATTATCTTCAAAATAAAACCTTTTTGGATAAAAAATTAGGGATGACGGTCACGTCTTCACTTTAGGGTTATTGTTGCAGCATTCCAGGCTTGTCGTTGTCCCGATTAATTTTATCTTGATTATATGCACATGTAGAAAATGTGTTCATAAAATTTCCCCAGACAATAAACAACTGGAAGACATGAGACATACATCATACAAAAAACACTACTTAATATTACATCAGGGTGTTATCTTTACACCGGCCTTTATACATGAGTTAGCAAAAAGGCCAAGGTGCCCTAGATCCGCTAGGGACTGTAGTCTCCAAAATTGGGACCCCATCGCTACTGGCCAGCACATGGGACTAGTTTCTTGTCCTATTGTTCGGTTCGAGGGGCCTGTCAAACCCACAAAAAGGATTGACGAGGTCTCCATCAAAACACACATACCAAGCTGTATAGCAGTGAGGGACTAAATCATCTAGCCCCTCCTCGACCCATATAGTGGTAGTACACCTATGGTAGGTTGTCTCTGCCTCCATAGGTGTACTACCACCTCTACATCTACTATATCTATGACTGACACCTCTAGGTTCACGGATAGACCAAAACGTTTAGGAGGTGGGGTAGCCATATCTACATATATTTAAAAATAATAGAATGAGTTTGAGACCTAATAAGTAAAAATTCTAGTTCTCTACTAGGAAGATACCTCATCATTTAAGTCTAGCCAGTACACACGAGCATATAGGGTCGATGGCAGATCGACAACAAATTTAATGCTACGCCATGACTACATGTAAGATTCTCATGCAACTTACCTTCGGCTCGTTTGTTTGTACAACATCATAACTTATGCATACACAAATCGGCACTCATGCAAAGTTCATTAGTGACGTCTTGGCTCGATCAGGCCTTCCCGGCTCAATCGAGGCATCCGGTTTCATGCTAAGCATCCTGACTCGAGTAGGGCATCTCAACTCGATTAAGGCATCCCAGGGCTAGCTACACTGAGATATCCGGGCTCAAACTCAAGCATTCTTGCTTGATCAGAGCATCCCGTTCAATGAACGAGTCATCATCGCCAACGCTATGTGGCCATAGGTGCATTTCCCTTTTGGTAACCATGTAAGTACATCACGCAAACTGGTTCTTGTCTTTCTCTTTATCTGACTCATACATGGCCCAAAGGGCATGCTCATTCACATGCGTGTGTGTGCCATGCATCTTAAGGCCGTACTCCCTATCGTGCCGTGAACAATCTTTGGCTCATGGCTGGAATCAATCGCCTAGTACTAAATCTCCACACTAAGTAAGACCTAGAACTAACATGCCTCAATGTCGATTTAGGGCCTTATGGCTTGGGCGACCTTGCCTCACGTTGAATTCAAGATGGGCGAACCCCCGCCTCATTCCAGACGTGAAGAACTCAAGCACACATTCAAGGTACAAACATAAGCAAACCATACAAAAGTTCATACATCCTGCCCACGACTTGAATGGGTGAGCACCTAACTAGACTCAACAATGTATTTACCATCCTAGAGGAGAATTAGGCGTCTTACTAACCAATCCTTAGAACGGTCTATAGTCAATCCTCACCATCAGCATACCAATTCCATAGCCATTTTGTATAGGGTCGGAATCGTGGATGTTACAATGACTAATCGAGACTTTTTGGATAGAGGGCTAATGGGGGAAAATTTAGGGCCAGAATGAAAATGGATGATTTTCTTTTCAAACAAAGAAAACAAATTTGGGGTGAATTTGGTTTTGTATCTAAAGTTTGGAGTTTTTTCTAAGACAAAAGAAAAGTTCGAGACAAATTTGGGACTAAACGGAAGTTTAGGGTTTTAGGATAGAATTAGGACTAGATCTAAAGTTTGGGTTTTTTCTAAGACAAGAAAAAAAAAGTTTGGGGCAGATTTGAGACTAAATCTAAAGTATAGTGTTTTGGGATATAATTAGGACTAGAACTTAAATTTGAGGTTTTTTAGGGAATTAGCCAAGTATATCTCTTGTCGGAGCTTTGGGCTTTGTTTCAGCAAGAGAAGATGGGAGAAAAGAAGATCCAAGTAGCAGAAATGGAGAATCTATAATGGATCTCCCCAACGCTGTATTCAATTACGTGTGGCGAAAGGGAAAATTGGGTTATCCGCGTGTTTGGCCAGTAAGGCAATTCTTCCTTACTTGTTTTGGACTGGATTTGGTTGTTTCATTGTTAGGATCATGGAAAAATGCGGGAAGCAAAGGGAAAACAATGGAAAGGAAATTTTAAAATACTCAGCTTGCTGAAAGCTCATTCAGGGAGATTAGTACACCTTGGGAAAGTAAAAGGAGTACTTTATTCTTGTTCTATTCGAGTTAGCCATGAATTTATGTTGATATCTTAGCTGACAGGTTCTTTATTCTTGTTCTGTTCTTTCTGATTCGGAAAGTAAAAGGAGTACTCAAAGAAGAGTTAAAATGCATCCGGCGGCAATAAGCAAACTTGGTCGTGTTCTTTTGATCGGTTAGGATCACCCGCTCAATTTGATCATCGATTTCGATACCAAGTTTAAAATAGCTATATCAAAATGTAAGACATCGATTGCTTCTTTTGAATAAAGTATCATCATGGGAAAATTCTTTGAGCTTGAGTTTCTTAATTTTGCGGAATTTGTCCCACCATGCAACGAGAACTATCCAGGATTGTACTTGCATTGGTTTTTTGTTTTTCTGGCCAAGCACTTTCTAAGATTTTTCTCGTTCATTTTAAATCCTAAGATTACATTTGGAAATGTACCGCACTCGGTTGTTTCATCAGATCGGTCAATGCTCTTAACCTTTATTCCATGAGTCGAATGAATGAATCACAACTCAATGGTTTGGGAGGATAAGTTTGTCCAGATGACTTATTTGTTACATATGTTGTCAAAGGGTGAAAATGCGAGAAAAAAGTTGACTGATACATCTCAAGTTGTGTTCTGTTTAATTTAGTATCCTCAACTAATACTATTGGTTGTGTTTGTTCAGGAATGATTATGTGTGCAGCAGCATCTGCTGCTTTCTACAATTTGAAGTTGAGGCATCCCACACTTGACCTGCCAATCATTGACTACGACTTGGAACTTCTTGTCCAGCCCATGTTGGTGCTTGGGATCAGTATCGGAATCGCCCTCAATGTCATATTTGCCGACTGGATGATCATAGTTCTGTTAATTATTCTGTTCATAGGTAAAGCTCTTCTCAAGTTCAACCTTCTACGGATATTCTCTCCTTGGGCGAGTGCCGTAATTGACAATATCTATCCGCAGGCACAACAACAAAGCGTTTTTGAAAGGTGTTGAAACTTGAGAAAAAGAAATAATACTCAAGAAAGTGACCGATATCCCATCATATTTATCTTTAACCAGTTTATTTGAGTAGTTTGACGCAACAGTGAGTTGAAAATTTCTTATCTTTGATTCCCAGGAGGCCGCCAGACGACTGGAAACGCATGGGGAGTTGATCTGTCATCTTATTTTAATCTCCATCTCATTTGTTGGAACATTTCACTTAAGAAAGAAAATCAAATTTTGAAAGGTGAAAAGAATGGCCCACTGGCATTTTCTGGTTCATACCATTCTTGACGTGATACATTAAAACCTAAAATGCTGTCGATCTGTTCTTCAATAGTGAATGGAAGGAACTGGGGCTTCTCGCTATTGTCTGGATCACCATACTGCATTGGAAATCGGAAAGGTTCTAATTTTTTTTGTGATTGAGTTGTCGACATTAGACTCTGTTTTTGCACTTAAGACCTTGGCTGATGTGGTGCACTTCTATGTTGGGAACAGAATTACACGACCACCTGTTCAGCTCTATGCTGGGTTTTAAATCTCTGCAGGTAAATGAATGGCTACAATATATGAACAGGGGCAATTTTTTTTCGGCTTTCCTTCCAGATGAGATATCTCAACAAAGTCAATAATTTGCTATTAACATACCTGTCGCTGTTGGAGTTTCTGGGTTTGAGGCTTATAGCTTGTACACAGGGCGGAGAGGGATAGCTTCCAGGGGCGAAGCAAGTGCTAACTGGAAAATACACCAGCTAGTCCTGTGTTGCGGCTTTGGCGAAGCAATGGGTATGGTTGGTGGATTGCTTGGTCTTGGTGGACGATTCAATTTGGGGCCACTTTTTCTTGAGCTGGGAATCCCTCCTCAGGTCACTAGTACTTTCCTTATCATCAAACACGTACAAGATGCAGTGTTTTGGTTCCATAGAGGTTCATTTAATCTGGTATTCATGAAAGATGAGTGATTACTTTACTCAAGAAACATCAGAGAGAAATGCAAGAGAATTTTCTTCAGATATATGCTTCTTATAGATCGTCGGTCATTTCATTCTATCGTGTTTTTATGATGTCTTGATTGAAATTTCTTGTGTCTGTCCTCCAGGTCTCAAGCGCCACAGCCACTTTTGCCATGATATTTTCCTCGTCCATTTCTGTTGTAGAATATTACCTCCCAAAACGTTTTCAGTTCCCTATGGTATGGCTTGTTTCAAATGCTGCTTTACTTTCAAAGGGCACCATTACGAATAGTATATTACATCCTGGGAGATCTGTTCCTTGAAATTTAAGTACGCTAATCTTGGGTTCGTTCTTTGCAGCTCTCTACTTTGTCGCAGTGGCAACAATTGCTGCCCTCACGGGGCAACAGTCAGAAGGATAATAGCCATTCTAGGGCGAGCATCTTTGATTATTTTCATCCTCGCCTTCACAATTTCGTGAGTGCGATATGATTAGGTATGTACCTCACATTAGACACTGCAGATTGTTTAACTTGCAATTCGAATTCTGTTCTGATTTTGAGATTGCTAGGATAAGGAAAATATCCATCAGCTGTACATAGTTCAATGATAAAACGAATGCTAAAATAGTCCTCTTTTCAAAGAAAAGAAAAAAATCGGGAGCCGGACACTTGGAATACCAAAACTTAGCATGGAAAGACACTTAAATGTTAAAAGTTTGGAAAGATACATTTAAGTGTCAAAATCGGAGTAAATGTTAAAAGTTTGGAAAGATATACTTGAAGTGCCAAAATCGGAGTAAAATGGATCAATTAAGTGTCAATGACGAGAAAATCTGGCCAAAATACTAATGTGCCATTTTTCCAGTAAGAGAAGTGCAAAACGTCGTTTTACATGTTGACGTGGAAAGAAAAGAAAAAAACGACATCGTTTTGTCTTAGATTTGAATTTTAATATAAACATTAATTAAATTAAATTTAAAACTAAATTTAATAACTAAATTTTTAAAAAAAAAAAAAAAAAGCCAGATGAAGATCACAAAAGCCGGCGATGGTGGGGCTTCTGCCTCCTCTTCCTCTGTTTTTTTTTTTAAATATATATTAAAAATATAAATATTTTAATTTAATTAATATTAAAAAAACAAAAGACAAAGTGACGTTTTGGTTCATCATTGCTAGCCCAGCTCTTCGGCTTGTCATGTAGGTGAGTTATATTATTAAAAAATTGTCACGTAGGATTTCTGGTAACTTTTGCGGACTTGGTACTCAAGTATCCAATTTTTTAGAAAATATGGCATTTAAGGTCCTGTTTGGAAACGTTTCTATTTCTCCAAATTTCCGTTCTTTTGTTCCTCGGAAAAAAAAAACAGTAATCTGTTTGATAACGTTAATTGATTTTTCTATTTTCTAGAATAGAAAAGTGGCTGGGGAATAGATTTGAAATAGAAACAAAAAGTAAAAAAAAGTAATTTCTTGTTTTTGGGAACAAATTCTAAAAATAACTTTTTTTTTTCTTCTTCCTTGCTGCCCCTTCCCTTCGCCGTTGCCTCTGTTGTCCGATCGCCACCGCCTACCTCCCGCCGCCACCCGCCCACTGATCTACTGCCGGTTGGCCGCTATTGCCGCCGTTGTCGCCCACCACAACCCACCGCCGATGACCATTGAGGCCATTGCTCGCCGGCTAGCTAACGGCCAGCCACCGTTGCCACCGCCGACTATCGTCGTTGCCGGGAGCCGCACCCACTGCCGATGACGGTTGACGCCGCTAGCCGCCAAGCGGCGAGCCGACCGACCGGCGCCGACGGCCGTCACCATTGCCCACCGATGACGGTTGCCGCTGCCAACCGTCATCGCCAGCCACTGATGATCGCTGACAACGAACCGTCGCCCGCTACCACCAACCACCACGATCGACTGCCAATTGGAGGCCGACTCCGGCGGAGTCGGTAGTGGCGGTTGGTGGCGGCGGGCGGTGGTTCGTCGTCCGCGATCATCAGTGGTTGGCTGCGACGGTCGGCAACGGTAGCGGTCGGCGGCGGGCCATGACAGTCGGCGACGGCGGCAATAAAGAAGAATAAGAAAAATTTAAAAGAAATTATAGATTATGAATCATACCAAACGTATTTCTATTCCTTTTTTATTGCAAGAATAGAAATTTTATGTAGTTACCAAACGCGTTCTTTTATGAGAAATTGTTCTCGGAAATAGAAATAAAAAAAATATTTCTAAAAAGAAATTATTTCCCGGAGCAGAAGCATTACCAAATTGACCGTGTTAAGTTTTAGCACTTCAAGTGTACATTTTTCGAGAAAAAGCAAAACTATTTATGAATCCTCCGTCTTTTATTTCTATACTTTGATCGCCTCATGTTTTTCAATTCATCTTTGGGGCCGTCATCGCTGGATCTCAAATGTTTCAAGATGAAACTCACCAAGTTTTCCAAGCTCGATTTCGGACAAACTTTTATCTGCAAAAACAGTATGTCATTCATTAGATGACTTGAAGAGGCAAAACTAATTCATACACTCTTTCAGGGACATATATTACGGGATTGGCTTTGTCACTTGCAGGGTAAAATAGGTGCGCCGGAGATGTAAGCACCTGCAGAGACAAATATACTATAAATATGCAACTTTTAAGAAAGTGTGATTTTATGTTTTCCAAGCTTGATTTTGAACTCTGTTCGTTTTATAAGGACAAATCATCATTTGTCTATCACGAACTACAGGTAATTTTGGAAGATCATTTACAGAAGCGTGAATCCTCGCAAAAACCAAATTATGTAAATCTTTGAAGATCTCAGCTAACTGCTCTACCTTCTTGTTTGCATTCTCACGGTTGATCCACAAAGGCGTGTGAACCTGTGAAAGGAGATTTTTACAGCAATGCTTAGATTTGTTTGCTGTGGCTGTTTCGTACTGGTCATTAAAGAAGAAAATATTTGACCGGATCATGCTTTGAAATGGCACAGGTGACTTTCACAGACTCTATATAACTAAAAAGCAGTGTTGGGACTTGTAGTTAGCATATGATATGTGCTTCTTACGCAAGCAGATCATCATTAGATAAGCTATCCAAATGAGTGAAGTAAACTAAACTATGAAAGATGAAGAACATATACCTCAAGAGAGGCATTCTTGGACTGTTCCAAATCATGTCATCAAATGTCTTTCCCACAACGACCAATTTGTGGCCCATAAGAAATTTCCATTAGTTATCAAATTGACTGATGATAATTACATCAGAGTTTACTCAAAAATTTCAAGTATTAGATATTCCAAGTAACTTTAGCCTGCTATTGGGACGGCCTTGGATCCATGCCACAGGATGATTCCCTCCGGTTTTCATCAAATGATGAAACTCCCCATTGATGGAAAGATTGTGACTATCCGATGTGAAAGAGATGTGGAAACTTTCCATAACACTGCCATACCTTTTATTGAGCTTGAGGTCAAGGGAGAATCAAGCTACCACTCATTTGAGATAGTGTCTGTCACTCATGTGCCTATTGGATCAATCATTAGAAAGTCTCAGTTCTCAAAGGCCTCCTTGATGTCAAGTAAAGAATTGGGAAATGTTTGGGTAAGCTTGCCCAATGCATGCCAAATCTCATTAAGGTGGTCAAAATCAATAAGCATGAAGGCTTGGGTTATCAGGGCAAGGGTCAAGGTAATTATAAAGGCCCAAACATCAAAGGTAAAAGTTACCAACGTCTTTTGCCTCCACCTTTAAAGGATTTCTTTCTTGGTCCACCGAAGTTCTTACAAGAAGAAGAGGCCAATGTCTACCACCTTGCTGATTTGTTTAAAGATGGTCTGGTTGGCACTATTGATGAAGATGAAGAGCCTACAGTTCCTACTGTGTAAGGGGATTTTGTCGTATTCCATTCATTTCTCCCCATGCGAGGGAATTTCATTCATTTTACTCCAGTCCCATAAAACTCCGGGGCTGTTTTACGAGGGCATGAATATGCCTTTTCTAAGCCTTTACTTCCTATGTCTTTGCTTTGGTTTATGTGCCAATTAAAAGCTTGGAGAATTTATTGTGCCATGTTTTTTTCTTTTTTCCCTATTCTTGGTTAATCTCATTTCAACGGTTCTTAGTCTGATATGCACTAATTGTTATCTTAACATATTTGAGCAGCTTTTAAGATTTGCGCTTGGTATGAGAAAATAACCATGGAGAATTTCTTGGGAACGATTGCTCACTCGCTTACCTAGATCGTAGAGAGATTCTGGATTTTAGAGAGAATTTCTAGAGAGAAGTTCGAACAAGAGAATGGAGATCGTAGAGAGAGATTCTAGATTTTAGAGAGAGTTTCCAGAGAATGGAACTTTGATTATGAAATGGTTGAATGGAAATAATGAAGGGGAAAGCACTCTTTCTTATACTTGAGATTCTTATATTAGAACCATTGATCGCCTTTCAATCGGCGGACAAGATCGTACCTTCTAACCTACCACCGAAGAGAGTTCTAGATTCTCGATGCAATTACCGTTTCGCCCATCCCTAGGAACGTTCCAGAAGCTCTTGTGAGAACCTTGGGAGCTCTTGGGAGGTCTTCCTTTTATCATGCACGGTCCCTCGTGACCGTGACAATGGCATGAGACAAAGCACTAAATACAAAGAGAAAAACTATTTTGACAAGATAGTCCGATTCAAGTTAACATGTTTCCACCTTAAGTCTAACAATTTGACTTGTTAAATAAAGTATAAGGTTTTGATGCTAATACAGAATGACACGAATCACAAGCATGATCATGACAGACTGACATGAATTGCCAAGCCTACTATTGAGTGACCATAATCTACTGTAATTAAACTTTTACCCATGGCGGCAGTGGTTTTCTAACTCCATTTGGGGATATAGATAATGTTCATCTATATCGACGTTGCAGACAAAGAACATGTGAATCTCTTATTAACTCTTTATGGACTTGAAGACACAGAGGACACCGTGGTAAGTTTCGTATTACTTCATAGTCAATTCTAAAGACCTTTTTATGGATCTACAAATTAATGGAATTTTGTTTTCTTTTTGCATGCCGGTATCCGTTCAAAGGCTCCTTCTGCATAGTCAAATTTTAGCATACTTGCGAGGTTTGGTCACAATTGTCAGAAGAACGATGTAAAAGAAGTTGCTACCTACCATATCAAGAATATCTTTCTGGCTCACTTTTGACAATACCCAGGAAAAGGCTAGAAGATTCAATATAGGGTAAAGAAGACAGGCAGCCTCAATGTTGCTTACTTCTACAAATCGGATTTCATAGTTGAGTGTTGCTCTTTTAACGAATTCTTCATAAGCAGGCGAGATAATTTTATTCCAGGTGAGTGAAAGTAATAAAAAAAACATACGATCTTCATAAAACAGGCCCGTCAATTGGCAGACAAGAATGAGATATAGTTAGTTTGCCCTTCATTTGCCGATCTCATCTGCAACAGGTCAAATGTCAAGAGGGAATGAATGAAGGGAAAAGGGAAGACGGCAGATACCCGTTAATGCGAGAGAAAATAGCAGAGCGCCAAACTTGTAGATTACCTGTTTCCCTGTATACTCAAATTCATCGTTGCCACATTTTTCACACTGTCGAGTTATCTGAGAGACAAGACCGATATAAGAGAACATCACAATCCGTTCACAAAGGAAACATCATGCCAAGATATGCCTGGCTCCCTCCTTATGTCCTGCGATACAGTAGATGGCCATAAGAAGCTCAGTAGATGGCCATAAGAAGCTCACTTGTCAAATGTGTGAAATTATCTAAAGATTAAGGACAATCAAGAAGGACAATAGCTCTTTCCCAATTGAAGTACTAGGTGTTGCCTCAAAAAAATAAAATAAAGGGCCGAGATTCCATGTGCAGATGAATAAAGGTTTAAGATAATGGCAAGGGTTTTTTTTCTTTTGATAGAATCCTCTTTAACAGGAGAAAAATACAAGCCTAGCCATCCCTATTAAAACTCCCACAATGTCGCAAATTCTACATGATGTGGGCACAATTTGATTCAACGATGTTAGAGAAGCCATTGAGAGCTCTATGCGTCTATGTCACAGCAGAACCACACATCTCAGTAACTTTCGTTCTCAACGTCAGGGGTCACTTATTGGAAGCAACAAAAAGTACTCGCGAAAAATTAAGCTTCACTAACGACAGATATCCTCATACCAGGTTGTGGCCAATGAATTGTAAGCCTTCCAAAAGTGAGAAAACTTGATGCATTTTTTCCATCGTGGGCAGAAGTTCACAATTTTGCCAAGTGATGCTCTTTCTAAGCCTCAAATGTTCTTTAGTACTGAAGAGTTACCGTAGCCATTCAAATCTCTAGCATTTTCTATAATTGGTGGTCACTATAGAAGGATTACCTAGGAAGTAGAACATGATGAAACATAAGTATAAGCCTCTCAATTGTTGAACTAGTAGAAAAGTATTACATGTATGCACTCAACTCATGATTATAAGATCCAACAGAGTGCATGCCAGCCAGCCAGTTCAAGGCATACCTGAGCGGTAAATCTGTACTTAATTTCTTTTCCAGGAAAATCTGAGAGCAAAGTCACCAATAAGGCACATAATTGAGAAAAGTAGAAATTGACTCGAAGAGCAAAATGGTCAGGTCTATTAAACAGCTAACCGGCAGCTAATATCTGAAAATATAACAGTAAAAACACAAAATGACTGAATCACCGCACCACTCCAAACAAGAAGACAGCAGACATCGTCAGAGAATGAGACGACCGTGCTAAGATATGCATTTCATATTAGTGGTTTGACTTGAAATGGCTATTTTTCCCCCAACTAGTGGTCTCAGGTGTAACCAGTAACCCAAAAAAAAAAAAAAAAAAACCACTGAGGAATGATTTTGGCCAGCACAATAGTTTATCCGAGTTCATATTAGCCAGTATATAGGTAGGATGGCTGATCACACCTTTCACTGCCATAAAAAGAGTTCCTCTCCAGCCTTTTCCTATTTTCTCCCCTATTATCGAATTCTTAGGGTGCCTCTCCATGGATGATCATCCTCATCATCCAAAAGCAAGACCTAAGATACTTCTGACCAATACAAACTCACAAGGGGACAGGTCCTGAGGTATGCAGAAGGCTCAAAATGGAAAATATGCAGATGGAAACATGAAAAATTTCTGATATCACAGGCAAAGAAATTATTTCTTTTTCAATGCATCGCATGAAAAAGCATCAAAACTTTGCAATATAAAAGAACGATGGTGGACGCCGCCACTACAAAGAGAGCAGAACACAGAAATGGAAGGACACAACAGCCTACCCTGAGAAGCAACACTTGACAATCTTGAGACTAAGTATAGCATTTGATCTCATGTCATCTTCAAGACCAAGAAAAAAGAGACTCCAAAAGTAGAGCCATCTCTATAATTATTAATCAAGTAGATTGAGTGATTGAAAATGGAGATCCCAACCTCTTTCGTAAAGCCCCAGTCTAGGCCGCGTCCCATGAGTTAGCCTGCAAGAGGACAGAATTTCTTAATCAGATTTTCTTCTCCTCTTTTTTCCCTTATACAGGGACGAGAGTATACAAAGTCGTACAAGGGCGTCACCTGCAAAGAAGCATTCTAGAAAAATCGACAAGTCTCTAAACTACTCTATCTCACCTTAGTTTCGACTTCGAATCTGCGAGCTAGGCGTGGCGACGGCAAAGACTGGCTGCGCATCGGAGCGGTAGAGCTGCAAAAGAACGAGAGAGGCGGGGCTGGGTTGCTGCGAAGAGGGAGAGAAAGACAGAGAGACGGAGTTGAACTTGAAGGGCGCTGCGCCGGCGTGGGCGGGAGTTAGAGGTGGAAAGAGAGGTCCGACGCCGGCTGCGGCTCGAGAGCGTGATTGCGCCACCCGAGCAAGAGGCTGAGGTTAAACTTGTAATAATTTTATCTTATGGTTAAAAAACTATTTTTGGATAAATTTATTATAAGTGTATTCATTTAGAGCTTTTCGTTTTATTAAGTGAATTCGACTAAAAAAAATAGTATTGACCCAAAATGAATACATGCAGTCCATAATTATTGAGTATATTATTTTGTTAAAATTGTTTTATCTAGTTTTATTATTACATACATTTCGAATCTTCATGCATACGCATGTTATCGAAATCCAAATTTACCTATTTTAGACTTTTCTATCAATATGTAAAATTATTTATCGTGTCATTATACTCATTTTAGATTTTACGCTATTTTTTAAAATATTTGAATTCGTGTAATATGTACGTCCTAAAAGTAAATAGATATTGCCTATGATAATCCAGTACATTATTTTGTCAAGATTGTTTTATTTAATTTCTCAAATTATAAAAGGAATCATATAAACGTTGTTGGAAGTTAAGTTGATTATTGTATGTGATATATGGCTTGAATAAAGTTATAGATCATATATTATATATCATATATAAGAGCCAGATTAATTATTTTTAATTCAAAACACTAGTGTGAAAATCCACTTTACATTGGTTAATCACAACCGGCTTTGCTATCGGAATCCAATTAAACTTACAAATTACTATATGTCTCATGTAAAAATGAAAGTGAAAAAGACATACAATAAAATTTAAGATTGAAATGAAATGCGTTTAGGTTTGCCCTATCTGTAATAGAGATATATATATTTTATATTTTGTAGAGAAAGAGGAGGCAGACTTGTTGAGGCGCTTCATATTTGGCAAGTGGGGTTAAATATGAAATGTATCGAGTGAACTTAAGTAAAAAAGACATGTCGCCACAAGAGTGCGCAATTTTTGCTACACTCGAGGTCACGGGTCCATCTCAAGTTACACATATATGTGCTCATTATTGCAATTATTAAATGAATGTCCGTCTGTTTCCTCGTTCAGGACAGAGATTCTTGATCTCCTCGATCAAATGGTCCCCCTAAAATTGCCAGTAATGGCTCTCTCTTCTTGTAGAGATACGCAAGTAATCAGCTTCAGCTCAACCTTCGGCACTGGATTGGAAAACAATCGCGCGAATGGGAAAGAAGTATAGTTTCAGCAGCAGGGTGCGGAGGCCTGCATGCTCAACCCCAATGGATTATGCGCCGGAAAAATATGGTGATGAGACAAGAAAACAAGTTCCAAGTTTCCAGCAGCATGGCGTGGGTGTGAACTGCGAAGGCTTACATGCTTCGGTGAGATGGCGGCCGGCAATAACAGTTCGCAAATAAGCGCAGAGCTGAAATTGCGTACGTGTAGCTTCAAAAGCAGAGGTTATGGATGAAAGGTCCTGCATGTTTTCAGTATTTTTTCTAAAAAGATATATATATATATTAAAAGTACATTTTCGGCCCAGTGGGGAAAAAAAAGAAAAGCGCTATCATTTTATTATTGTTATATAATTTTTCGCATATACAACACAGCCGCGTGAGCGTGCCGGAGTGGTTATCGGGCATGACTAGAAATCATGTGGGCTTTGCCCGCGCAGGTTCGAATCCTGCCGCTCACGTCTTCTCAATCTTTTTGTTTTTCTTTACTTTTTAATAATTATTATTATCTAATAAAATAAAAATTATTAAAATGACAAAAAAAGAGGGCATTAAAAGTAGCGCTAGAAGGAGGGCTTGAACCTCCGACCTTGTGGTTAACAGCCACACGCTCTAGCCAACTGAGCTATTCCAGCTTGATGGTCTTCTTCTGTAACTTCATTTTATTTGTAGAAAATCAATCAAAAGATGGCCAGGATCGAATTATTGAATTATTGCAAAGCTTCCTCTTTCACGGGCACAGCTTGGTATTCTTATCAATGCCATTTGCTTTCCGTGTAAAACTTGCGGCCATGACTGTTGTCCTACATTTCTCTTCGTTCCATATCAAGTTTTTGCGGTTACAAAACTCTTTGATTCTCTCTCCACATCGAAAAAATTACATCTCCTCGACCTCCACTGTCATCGCCCTTTCTGGCTCCGTCACGAGCAGCGCTGACCTTGTATCTCGGTTCGAGATCGGCCCGAGGTGGACTCGAGGGCGAGGATCGACGAGCTGAGATATGAAGCTCGCGCTAGACCTCGTAGGTGCCACCTTAACCCCTCGATGGCGGCGGCGACAAAGCAGAGGGGATGGGCGAAACGCGTGACGGAGAGGCACAGTGCGCAGAGAGAGAGAGAGAGAGAGAGAGAGAGAGAGAGGACGTAATGACGACATGGGTCGGAGAGAGGCGGAACGACCATGGCCGAAGCAAGCGAGGTGGCGGCAATAGCAGGGGAAGGTGGTATGCGGATGGTATAGGATAAAGGGAAAGTAATTTAGGTCAATTTAGCGGGACTGAAATGTAATTTGCAAACTTTGAGGATAAATAATTTTGTACAACAAAATTACATTCTTTATTTAAAAACGATTTTCTAAATCTAGACAAAAGTTCATGTTCTATTTTCTAGAAAATAAATAGGAAAATAATAGAAGTCTGTCTAAGATGTTTAGCTGAGAACTTAACACCCCTTGCCAATGCTTTTTGGCGTGTCTGATTTTTAAAGATCATAAAACAAATGACATTACGTACATTAATTTTCTGTTTATAAATTGCATTAATTAGGTAGTGATTGGGTAAAAGAAATTGAATATATACCATAGTAGTTGACGATAACACCAAGACACGTCTATTTATAAAAGATTGTGGTCTTCTTTGCTTTCATGTTAGGTCATCATCTACGTCGGAGATTAGATTATCTATACTCTTATCATACCCAACATGGAAATTCATTCATACAGTCAACGCCGGCCTAATAATACATTACTTTATATCACTAATTACGTCGCTAAGCCCATGCATCATGCAAGGAGCTAAAATTTGAGCAACATTTGACCCTAACACCAAAATACATTTATTATATATGATTGCGGTCTTGTCTGCTTTTTATATTAGGTCATCGTTTGTACCAGAGATGAAAATTTTTATATTCATATCATGTCCAACATGCAAATTTATCCATACAATCCTACACCAACCTTGGCACTATCTGTTAACTTTATATCACGAATCACACCATCAACCTCATTTGACCGTAACACCAAAATACACTTATTATATATGATTGTGATCTTGTTTGCTTTTTATATTAGGTCATCGTTTGTGCCAAATATGAGAATTTGTATACTCGTATCATAGCCAACATAGAAATTTATAATAAATATATTTTGGCGTTACAGTCAAATGGCGTTCAAATGAGGGGTGAGGTTGATGGATCCAATTCTAAATGAGCTAAAATTTGAGTAGGCACATATATGATATTATTCACACTTTATGTTATGGGCTATGGAATGGCATTTTTTGCGCCTAACTAATAGACGAGTCTATTTCTTGCCCACTAAGCCGATCTCATGAGGTTTACTTGCTCACCCTATTTGATCCACTTCCTATGGGGTCCTATTTCGCTTGAAACTTAGAAAGTCCCAGCTACCCTTCATTTAGAATTGGGTCCATCTAGCTGGCTGATTAATTTTTCTTTTTCTAAGTTAATAAATCCACGTCTTGGCCAATCCCAATCACCGAATTGCATCGAAAACCAAGTGCCTAATTTGGCCAAAGGAGACATTTTCTCATTTGCCTTTTGACGAGGCTTCTGTCCCATTTGACATGACATCCTGCTAAAAACAGTCACGTACTCAAAGGCGATCCGTTCCTCGTGCTTTGGTCCAATTCCGATTCTCAAGGCCAGCCCCTAGCTACTTTAGAAACCAACCCCTTTAAGAGTCGGCACCTGTTTTCACATTTTCTTCATTACCATTTCAATTTACTCGCATCTTCTTCGCTTAAAAGAGATTAAAAACAAGGGTTGAGACAATGGCAGATGATGGCAAGGCCGAGAGGGACCGGATATTCAAGCGGTTCGACGCCAACGGCGACGGCAAAATCTCGTCCACTGAGCTGGGCGACGCGCTCAAGACCCTAGGCTCTGTCACCGGGGACGAGGTCAAGCGCATGATGGCCGAGATCGACACCGACGGCGATGGCTTCATTTCCTACCAGGAGTTCATTGACTTCGCGCTGGCCAACCCGGGCTTGATGAAGGATGTCGCCAAGATCTTCTAATGGTCTCGCGACATTTGAAGTCGACCCATTTTCTATCATAACCACATAATTTGAGGAGGAACTTAAGCATAACCATATCCAAAATTCCATCACGGTTACCTTAGCTAAAAGTTCCTCGCTATTGTTGTTAGGTAAACAAATCGAGTAAATGCAATCTATCTCTTGTTCTTCCCCTATGGGTCTGCATTCTTATTTGATTAATCAGCCAGTATATGCTAATCGATGGCTCTTCTTTATGCTTTGTCTAGAGGGGTGACGCAACTTGTCCTTGAGCAATATGATGTCTTATTCAATTATTAATTTTGATAAACAGGTAAGATGTCCCTGTTTATACCTGTTTATCAGGGACAGGCAGTTAAACAGTTTAATCATGTTTTTCTCTCTGGGGCTGCTATTAGCTCAAAACTGTCTCTTTCTAGTCCCTACTTTAACGAGAGATTTGGTGGACGAAGATGACATTGGAATGACTCGGCTGCTTGCACATTGAAAAGCTTGCCATCATCAGCTTCTTGTCCAAGAACTTCCCACCTACCCTTATCTCTGTGTCCTGTATGGGTCCTCCTCGTTCTGATTTCCTATAGCCTGTCTGGTTCACCTAAATCTCAAAGCAATTGCAGCAATCTTGGCTTGCCTAATTTTTTGGTTTTTATGTTGTTCTTGGTGGGATTCTATATACATCATCCGTGAACACATCTTTTTCTAGGACTGGAACTGAATATAATATGCATATCCCAGATTGCTGCTTCAAAAAATTGATTCAAATTCGAAGCTTCTTATCTTTATTTGTCAAGATGCAATTCATGGAACATTGTAGGTGAAAATTAGTTTTCCCTTCCCACCTGAAGTTCACCGGTAAGGATTTACTGTTTGATTAATTTCTCGGCCTGCTAACACAAGTTAAACGTATAGAAAAAATCTAGATCAGAATCACACTTTCTCAATACACAATTTTAAGTTATGTACACACGCAATCGGACTGACCAGTTCCAAAAATTTTACATATTTCCAGCAATCTTTGCGACTCCGATCTCACTAGAAACCCTTTGTTCAAGCCAAAAAAAAAAGGTTAAAAAGCTAGCATTTCAGCACTATACGTCATTGATAGCAGAAGCAATCATCATCCTCAAACTCCGAAACTCCAAGCATCGCTAGAGCCAAGTGTTTGTTCATCTCGCTCTTGGTCTGATGCAGTTGCGTGAAATAATCCACTACAAATCCGTTTCCTGGGAAGCTGGACTTACCAGCCAAAATAGGTTCGTCGTTGCCTCTTAGAATAGCAGCGACCACATCAATGCCCGGTCTCCGGGATTCTTCGTTAATTATGCACGCCGCAGCTGCTTGAATCATTCGGGCAATTTGCTTGAGGCTTTTCAAAGTGCGCGTCAGCCTCGGATCAACCAACTCTTCTATAGCTCCTATCCCTTTATTTAGGAGAGGCTTTGCCTGCAAAAAATGTGTTAATTAGCAGCTAGGCAAAGATCAGAGTATAATACAAATGTTAGGTTTCAGGTTTTACTGATCACATGTCAATGATGATTCTGCTTATAAGCACTTCTACTTTCTATTTTCCATTTTCTTTATAGAAGAAACGGAAATATGCACATCCCTGAAAGTAACCTACCACTAAAAATTTCTTCTTAGTGTTGCATCAATTCAGAACATCTAGCAAAATGAGCATTAACACATGCAATCCAGTGACCTCGTCGATGCAGAGACTTACTGAGTTAAGAACTTCTCTGCTACTTTCCAGAGATTTTCTTATTTAAAGCAAAAATGTTCATAGCATTAAGGAGAACAACCATGGGGGTTTCTAAGCAAGTTCTGATGAGAAGAGACTTCACTGAGCTAACAATCTCAATAAATTCCTAGACTCAAAAACCTTCCCAAACAGTAGCCAGTCTATCCTTTGGAAAACCATCCGAACCAGAACATTGGTCCCATCAAGATATCCTGTTAGCTTGAAATGTGGTGATACGAGCATCCATTTGCGTTTACTCATCGATCCCATAGATATCATTTGACTGGTAACTGATGCTCTAAGAAATGTTAGGTATGTGGAGTCCACATGGCGGTGGAAACAAAGCCCAGACTCCAGAGTGGTCCCAGTGAGTGGTAGTTCACCCCAATCAACATAGGTTTATAGGACCTTACCTTGTTTCCCACGTATCATAAATAGTCAGTGGGTGAGGAAAATACATTCGGCCCTCATAATGTTAAAGGAATTAAATAGGCAACGAATTGAGCATTTTAACCTACCCAGAGCACCAAGTTCTCCTCTTCGGACGGCCTTCTTGCTTCAATTGGTTTTCGACCAGTTATCAACTCCAACAAGACGACTCCAAAAGCATAGACATCCATCTTATCCGATACCTTCCCGTGCTGGAAATATTCAGGTGCCAAATAGCTGCGCATTCATGTAAACAGTAAATGTGTGAAGCAAAAAGAGACTCAAAACTCAAAAGCAGAACGACCATTGCTTTGTTCTGCTCATGGGAGAAGCTTTCTTTAGATGATTACCCAAAAGTTCCTTTCACAGTCTTGCACAGGAAAGGTATTGAAGGTGCTGGTGTCCATGTAGCAAGTCCAAAATCACACAGCTGCAAATTCATTCCCAATTCAGAAATACATTACATCACATGCATATCACTTCCTTTTTTTCTTTTCTCCCAATAATTTATCAAACAGAATAAAATTATGAGGAAGGCTATATCTCACCTTGGGCTTTTTGTTGGCTGAAAGGAGTATATTTGAAGGTTTAATATCTCTATGAACAACACATCTTTCCGTACCGCTATGCAAATATGCTATAGCTTCTGCAATCCCAACCGCAATTTTATACCTCATTGACCATGGAAGTGTTGAACGACCTTTTGGTCCTTTCTTCTTGTCTGCAACACAAAATTTCAGAAACTACTTCAATTCATACACTTGAATACAGAAAAAAAGCTGGCAAAGGTAAGACAAAACATTGTACCGTGCAAATGGCGCTCTAAGTTTCCATTAGAGACATACTTGTACACCAAGAAGAAGCCCTCCTCGGAGTCCATGCAGAACCCAACTAAAGGAGTGATATTAGGGTGGCGAAGGGAGCTTGCAATCATCAGTTCTCTGCAAAATGCCTTCGCACACTCCTTGTCTTCTTTATCCAAACGTTTCACAGCCACAGAAGTTCTTAAAACCCCAATTCTGCCTCTGAAGACGTAGCTCAAAGCTCCTCTTCCCAGAACCCTGCCTACCCCGTTATAAACAAAATCAGTCATAGTTCCAAACAACATATCAATCTCAGTAAAGTAACATAACAAATCAGACCAACACAACAAATTTGGCCCAAAAAACACCCAATTCTAATCCTGAAGAGTATCTACAGACCTTACGAGTCCTCTGCATTATTACGCATCATGACTGGCCACGCGTCAAAACATACACATACAATGAATTTAGCTAATCTTTCTCAACCCAATTAAGTACCTTTAGAGAAATTTCGAGTGGCAGAGACAATTTGGCTGTAGCTGAACCTGATCAGTGTATTGGTAAGAGGAGTGATGCTCTTCTCCAATGACTCAATCCGCTTCCACTTCTGCTCCTGCTCATGACTCTCCAAACCATTGTCCAAATTCACCATCAAAACGGTCGCCGTGTCGGAGGAATTCAAGTTCATGGACTCCAGCTCGACCTGAGAGCAGATGCTGAACCTGAAGGACGAGTGCACGGACTGGGGGTCAACGCTGGTCAACCGGGCGCCACACCCTCCTGACTCCGCGAGCAACCAGGCCTTGTTGTGCTCCAAGTTTCGATCTTTATCGTCATTCTCATCGCTGCGGCCACCCTTGGGGAGAAAACAGGACAACCCAAGATCCCAAATCATGCTCCTCAAACTGGGTCTCATTTTCTCGAACTCATCATGCTCGAAACAGTAATGCCCCAAGGAAGAGGAAGCGTTTGGAGCTTGTGAGACACTGCACGTTTCTTGGGAAATCCCCATCTCTCTCTCTCTCTCTCTCTCTCTCTCGCTTTCACCTTGCTTTTCCTTGAAGCGAAAATCTCACAGAGAGAGCACGGAAACCCAGGAGGAGCCTCCTAAAGCAAGCAGGGGTGAGAAGAGGTGAGACACGGACAGAGAAAGGTGGAGAGAGAAAAACACCATGTGAAAAGCACAAACAAAAGCAGCCCCGCCCGGACGTTGATGGAGAATTTCTCAGCGAGAGGGAGAGAGAAACAGAGACGGGCAAAGGTGCGTGGAACTTGCATACATCGAACGTGATCTGGGCCACATTTTATAAAGAAAATTAGGTGGTGAATCCCGCTTAAATTAAAGTGGAGATACCATAATTGAATTTCAGAAGAGCAGGAGGGAGATGGGCGTTGGTTGCACTAGCGAGGAAGAAAGGAAGAGAGAGATTCGGTTTGTCAATGGTGGAGTGGACATGAAGCCCGCAAAAGGGTAGTTCGAAGTTTTGGATGATGACAAAGTAAAGATAAGCAAAGAGGGAAAGAAGACACAAGCGAAAAAGCTAAAATTTAGTGCTTAGTGTACTTCTTGACAATATTTGGATTTGGGTTTAATGAGCGTTTTATAGGGTTAGCTTAGGCCAATAACGTTGGATTCGATCCATTCACACGGCACCATGAGGCAAATAACTAAATATTTGGATTAGGTATAAACTTTGGGTGATAAATTGACGGGCCTGTTTAGAACACGGTAAGAACCGCGTCTCACGCGGACCGACGCGTTTTACCATGAGGCAAATAACTAAATATTTGGATTAGGTATAAACTTTGCGTGATAAACTGACGGGCCTATTTAGGACACGGTAAGAACCGATGTGTTTTACCTGTTTGGATACGAATTGACACATTTAGATTAACGTTTTAATGTGTCATTTCTTTTGACACGAAATGCTCATATTTAAAAAGCTTTTTCATCCTTAAAAATTTATGAACATAATGCCAATTCCAATAGGAATGATAAACGATAATATGAATACATAAGTGATTAAACATGGGACAACTAACTAAATATCTGAGTTAGATGTAATGTGAAGCGATTTACTTGTGATTTCTAAAATTATGTTAAACATGCTAACACAAGTTATCGTATAAACGTATTAATATAATTTATAATGTATAAAAGTGTTTTACGTGTTTATTGTGTATAGATTTTGTATATTTTGTAAACATGCTAATTTATCACGATGACATGTTTGATAATTGTATTAGTTATGTCGTGTTGCGCGATTGTCTTTATTAGGACCATGTTCGTGCCGAGGCATTTCAACACGTTTATTGAATATATCATGTTCGAATTAACTATATAAATAATGTATTACTATTTCAATGCAACACGATTAACATGGCATCACATGACATAAATTGCTTGCCCTAAATTGCCATCATGATTTTTATTTTTTTTATTCCAATAAGCATGATGTAAAGATGGTAGGCAAATAAAAGATATTGGAGGATAGAATAATTATATAAATAAATTTTCAAACTTGTCATTTTTGTATATTGCATTTTGAGGAAGGATTCTTTTCTCTTTCCCAGTGGATTCGATTATACCATTTATCTCCTTATTGATTTTCTACATTGGCGATTTGCACCTTATCGATTAGAATGACAATAGAATAATTTCCCCAGCCCTCTTCTTCTTCTTCTTTTTTTTCCCACGGGCGTGACAAGAAAAACATGGGAACAAGAATAATCAATAATACCCAAATCTTGTTTTTTTGGTTTATGACTTTGGTGAGAATGAAGTGTTGTTAATGTACAAAATCAGATCATGGTGGAATTTGATTAGTGGTTCGGTGACCCTCCAACTCCTTAATTCCCAACAACCTCTCCTTGACTCTCTTCTCGACGCCCGTCTCCTTAGTTTAACCTGTCGCCCAGCCAATTAGCCAAACCTAAACTTGGCAAAAGGGAAGCCGATTCTATTTTAATTTGAAAAACAAGAAAATGAATGCTGTCCCTCTAGTTCAATAGCCACTACAAAATTCAAATTCCATGCACAGAGGTTGCCTTCTTAATATACTCCAAATTTACCCTAACGAGACAAGATCAAGATCCTCTTGAATTACGGAAACGCGTTTCAAGTCCCGGTTTTATCGCCTTTTCTGTCCCGCTTACCTTTTTAAGGATTCGATGAATCCTATGTACCTACCATGCTGAGTGTGTTAGAGTTAGATCTCATCTCATGATAGTTTTAGGCATGTTCAGTCCATGTTTTTGAGACGGAACTGCGATATTTGCCGAAAAGATTAGTTGGCCCTAGTGCATACCCACGAGGACCTAAAGTAGCACGCATCTTTACACGGGGCATCTCTTCGAGCAGTACATGTGTCGGTGCCTAACCGGAACCTGCCCCCAACCGGATGTGAGCGAGACGTGCCTGGATATGAAGTCGAAGCGCAGTTGATTTTAGTGGGCTCTTTGCGTCGTCATCATGATTGCATGGCGCGCACTCGATGGCTCAAGAAGGATTTCGCCATTGACATCTCCCTCTGACTCCTTGATCAACGACACGAGAGAACCACAAGTTCAATGACAGAATCTTCCCTGTTGAGGGAGTCACTTCTTTTGGCTGTTCAACCGTCACCTCTGCCCATATTCTGCCCTTGTGTATGGCGAATTCGATTGGGAAGTACGTGGATGACCAAGGGTTAAGGCTGAGATGAACTTCGCTAACCGATCTTAAAGCTCAGTTTTTGTTGGACATAGCATTGCGTAATTAGACGACAAGAAAAAAATACCTAATGAAATCCCCTGGTCTTTGTGGGACTAGGAAGATCGGTCTAGATGGGAAGGCAAACTTTGTGTGTCGTGTTCAATAATCACAAAGACCATTTGATCACGATGCATGAGAGAAAGAAACATGTGACATTATTGTGTGCTCCACGTGTGTAAGCCGATATTAGAACGAATTTAAAGCATGGATAGAAAACTCAACTTAGGGGACAAATAATAGATATGGAAATTTTTTAGTGCGCTTGATCTTTTAATTGGTAATGTCAATTTGTTGGGGAGTTTAAGTTGGTGGATAGCTCAATAAATGTCGAGGGACCGTCATATGGTCATGTCTAGATCGGGAGAGTAGAAGATACGTGGTGTGACACACCTCTATTAATGATACGATTTCCTAGAAAGGTTTGTAGTTGAAGTTATCCAAGTATTCATGAACGTAACGATATGTCCCATCTGATCGAGAGTGTGTTGAATGCGTTTAGCTCTTTGATTGGAGCTCAGCAACAACGTATCAATCCATCGTCGTTGATCAGCTTAAGTGTAGATATATCCCCAAAAGGATGTGTCGCATGAACAAAAATCTGAACTCGACACCTCGCACTTCTTTAGATGCGATGTGGCAGTCGCCTAACCACAATTCTTGAATAGACTCATTGTAGAGCTTCTTTTATGCTGATGAACGATCAGCTGCTTACGATTATTGACCGGCTTCTCTGGACTTGTTGAGTCTGAAAGGTTATAGCAATTTTACAACATCCAGTTTTTGGAGTTCAAAAATTATCGCTCAAGGAATGTAAAAATTTGGTTTCAAATGAACACTCAAACTCAGGAGTATCAAGTTGCATGATTCAAAGCTCAGTGAAATGATGAATTTGATTCTCAAGCCGAATTCCTTATGTTTAACTTTTGTTTCCGATGATCTTTGTAATGTCGCACGCATGGTCCGAATTGACCAACAGGCCGCCACTATTATCCAGAGTCTTGCATAAGGTCTGCAGTTTTGGACAAGCAACCTTTGATAGGTAAGAAATTCCATCGCTAACTCTTCAACCATCTATTTTCCAACAAACAAACATTGGCTACTAGCTCCTCAATCCTCACTTATTCATTTATCAATACATACCCAACAGGAAAAAACTTCACTTTTGACATAAACAGTCCAACAATCAGTCTTTACTCAAGAATGCTATAGTTTTCTACCCAACAAGAAAGACCTTTATTTTCCTCAACAGCCGCTCTATCACCTCCGTTTCAGACTACTTGTGGTGATAGGTTCATTGACAAAAATAACGGAGACTGAGAGATGAACCTATTTATGCCACAGACTTGAGCAATGTATTCAGAACGACTTCTCGAGTTGGCAAAGCTGGAATGGCACCTCTCTCCATCACAGTCAGTGCACCACAAGCATTTGCAAACTTAAGGGCATCTCTTAGCCGGTCCTCCTCCTACAAAAGATAAAATGGACTTAGAATTTATTGAGGGGTTACAACAGAGACAGCAAAAGAGGACACCAGATGTGTGACAGAGACCACAGAGCAGAATTATGTTGGTTATTTGTGGAGGACTACTTTCCCAATGTGTTCTCTTGGTCTTTATGCCATTTGTAGCGAAAGATCAGTTTCCTAATGTGTTGATTATCTGCTCGGTTCTATTTAAATGCTGCAGTCTTCTCTTTGTATGATCATAGCATAATCCGTCCACCGTGAGATTCAAAAAAAGAATGCACTGTAGAGAAATGTACTAGGGGATAGATAAATAAACTGTAAAGAAAATAAAGGCAAAGTATCATTATTCAATATTTGAGCACAAATGCAAACCATTGCAAGTCAGAGGTACAACGTATGGCAGAAGTCTCAGCACTAAAGCAGAAACATTGAAAGAATGTTACAATATATTTAAACTGCTTGCAAAGGAAGCAACACCAAGGAGGGAGTTTTTTTTTTTTTTTTTTTTTTTTTTTTTTTTGAGACTGGAGGAATCGCCTCACAGTGAGCGCTCGGCGTAAACCCCCAGGGAGCACTGGCGCGGGGACCCACCTCCCACGGTGCTCCACTTAAGTCATGCGCACGCGGTGACTCGAACCTCCCTCCTTCCGCAATTAGAGGAGGAAAGGCCCAAACTAACTCGCCCACAGCAAGGTGGGTTGGGAGTTTCTCACTTCATACATCTAAAAACATCGAGTGATTCTTATCAAACTCTACCTGACTATCTAAAAGATTTCAACATGCAGTCTCATCTTTCATTGTCAAATCATCTAATGTATACCAAAGTAAATAAGTTTCTCTGACAGGCATGTGGCTTTTGTAGTGCAATATCTGCTTGTTTTTCAAACAAATGAAACCGAGTGCATATTTTGTCATAATTAACTGTACGTTGCCCTGCTTGCCCCTATCTCACATGGAATTTTGCGAAAGTGACAAAAAGAAACCGTGTTATATAGGCTGTATGTCCAATGAAGACAATGGTCTGGCATGATAAATCGGTCACTACAACCATGGTGGTAAGACATACTCCTTTTTGGGGTCAACTCTCACAAGGTCTTGAGGTGGATCATTAAGAAACACCACTCTCTGGCTCATAACTTCAAACTGTCAATCCACAAGCCATGTTTAGTGCGGCATTGCTATTTTTCGCACACTATGCCTATGTCATAACTCTAAAATCCCTAAAAGTGAAAGGGCTAACCAAGCTTCCAACTGCTTCGGAGTGGACATGGAAGTGTGAGTCTTCAAAAAAAACTAACCTGACAGACCTCAGTGCCTCACATGTATAAAAAGTGCCGTTTCTCGAGTGGGCAGAATTACTGATGGACAGATAATGTTCTTGGAAACCAAAAGATGTGGTTGAAAAATAAAGCATTACCTGAAGCAAGGAGAGATCCACAGCTAGTTGTGATAATATCCCAGCTACAAAGGCATCACCAGCACCGGTAGTGTCAACAGCATCCACTTTCAAACCCTTGACTCTCCCGCTAAAATCCTACAAGATGAGCCAAAATAACAGCTTTTGAAAAAATAAGCATCAATAAGCTAGCTATTTATATGAATTAAACAATTTGCAGTTTTCTAGGATATATGGTGCCACGCCCTACCTTGGTGTAGTACCTACAACCATCAGGTCCCTCTGTTACAAGAAGCAATTTGAGATTGGGATGGTAAAGCTTACGAACAACAGCATCATCATAAGGATCTTCTCCTTTGGTCAGAAAAGAAATCTCTTCTTCGCTTATCTGAAATTATGCAGACAAGCATGTTAAGAAGGCTAATTTTTATCCGTGCTTCATACTGTACATCACAACCTTTGCAAATGCCAAAGAGAAGAACTATGGGCTCACAACCGTGATAGACTCATGGCTGAAGCATTGTTCTTACCTTTATAATATCAGCTATTTCCCAGATATTCAATATTCCTTCCCTGGCACTTTCTGCTGAAGGCCACAAAGGAAGCCTTAAATTGGGGTCATAGGACAGGATGACACCGGCATCCTTTGCAGCTTTAGCTGCAGCAATGTGTGCGGACTTGCAAGGTTCTGTTATAAGACTTATGGAACCGTAGTGAAAGATCTTTGCCTGTCATGAAATTAAAAATGTTTTGAGACATGTATTAATCACATCTGTGGTCTGTAGCCTCACAGAAATAGAACATATTAATCATATATAAGTCACAACCTTGTTCTGGCAAAACAAAAGAAAATGAATTTTTGGTGTCTGTGCTTAAGTCTCCGAGTGGAGCCAAAAAAAGTTCGAATTTATTAGAAACTTTAGCATTTCCGGAGAAAGACACGTATGGCTCCTCATGTCTTAATCTTGCGTGGAAATTTTTATATATTTTTCCCTCTAGTTCCTCCTGAACAAATCATTTTCCACCCAAATAGACCAAGATAAGCTTGTTGTGATGAGACAAATTAGTTTTAAGTTGGTGTCCTCTTTTGTAACTTCAACGGAAAAGAAGACGTGAAATTCCCAGAGGATTATCAGAATGTAGCAACTACTTGGCAGTTATGCATAAAATCAACAAACAACAACATCCCGGCAGTTATGTGAACTACTTTACTCATTGAAATTAACCAGTTTGGTGGGTTATTTGTAGGTTAAGGGTAACTCAAACCATATGGAAGTGTCAACATGTCAAAAATTATCATCTCCTTAGTTTGCATATTCTAGCACGGAACTGTGTTATTTACTCTTTGATTCATTTGTTCACATAATTGGTTTCCTAAAAATAAAATGGTATCCAACCTTTCTAATTAAGTCATAATCCAGTTCAGATTCTTCAAGCAACATATCAGCACTTGGATTGCGGTAGAACATGAATTCGCGTTCCCCATCATTCCTTAGTGTAACAAATGCTAAAGCTGTACGAGCGCCAGGATCAAATCGCATCCCTTCACTGTTCACATTATTTTCCTTCAAAATGTTAGCAAGCATGTAGCCAAATTCGTCTTCACCCACCTGTACAAATACATAGAGAATGTCTACATTAGCTATTATCTCAGAAAGCAGATGACACTTGATTAGTTCCCTAAAAAATAAATAGCAGCGCGATTGCTATGCAGATAAGTTGACTTCAATTATCTAAATAGAAGCACAAAACAATAACGAGCAATCATACCTTCCCAATGAAGGCGGATGATCCACCAAGACGGGATATGCCCACTGCAACATTAGCAGGTGCTCCTCCTGGAGCTTTCTTAAAAGCAGGTGATTCAGCTAATGAAAGGCCACTAGCAGTCGGGACAAAATCAATTAGCATCTCCCCAAAACAAACCACGAGAGAATTATCTTTCGTTTCAGGTGCATCATTACCTCGAACCGCTTTTCCTAAAAGAAAATATGCAGATCACGTTAGAATTGGGATAAGCTGATCAATGCAGCGACATGTGAGAAACCTAGTCAATGACAAAGCTATTTTTGCACAGCTTAATTGCAGCCACATCGTAGAAAAAGAAGTTGACTTTCACTTCTTTCCAATACTTCCAACCAATGATTTACGTTAACAATGAATTCCACACCATAACACCTTATTAATGGCCTATTCACCAGTGAAAATCTAGGCCAATTTAAAATTAACGATGTCACCAGTGAAATTCCATCATCACCAAGCTCGAGGATGACAGCATTGTGAAATATGTTTGATGAAAAACAAAGGAACCCTTTGTGGTGTCCAATTGGGCTACCCTTGGAATGGGCCAAGTTTTGAGCACACATTGTTCATCCATCTCTTAGCAGTTTGAGTTTCTAGGAGTAAAGGTCCAAGCACAGATGAAAGACTCGAATGGCGCCTATCTTTCTAGTTATTCCGCCTGTTAATACTTTTTTGTTTCACAGCTTACTCAATGCCATTTCTTGGGGCCTGACGTAAAGCTGATCCTCTTGATATTCACAGATTCTCAGAACATACAACCTTAGGAGTGCACCCTCTTCAAAAAGCTGTGCCATTTCTAAGAAGGATCGGCGACAAATTTGGGACCGAAAATGATGCGATTCACCCAAAGCGGTAGGTTCCCGGTTTGGTAAGGGCTAAAACCATTCAATCTCGTGCACAATTTATCAATATAGAGACAACAGACACGAGACACTTTTCCCAAACTGAAAACAGCAACAAGAAACACAGTTACTAAAGTACCTTTGACATTCAATCGAGCAATCGAGGACGGAGGCGGGCAGCTAAAGGCAGAGACTTTCACCGTTCGGCGCCTACAGCTCACAAAATCCCGTCGAGAAATGGCCACGCCATTGAAGCATGCAGCACTGGAGTGAAGGGCCATCGCATAAATAAGAAGAAAAAACAAAGCTGCGATCTTTCTCAAGTGAGATTGACCCGACCCAGAAGGGAAATTTCAATGCTGAAGATCCGATCACCGAGAAAACGGTGGAAACTAGACGCAGAGAACTCGAAAACAGGATGAAGTGCCTTCTTGCGAGCAAATGCGATCAAAGTTTAGGATGACGAGGGGGCGTTAAAGTCGAGGGTGCCGTGGGAAGCGGAGCGGGAAGCATTGGTTTGGCCGAATAGAAAAATGGGGAAGACTCCGATCATGATTCTCAGAACGAATTCAGCAATCGCTCGACGGCAGAGGAGACTGACGTTTGTGGTTTGGGAACAGCGGAGAAAGCAAAGATCCGAAGAGAGAGCAAAGGTTTTTTCGTCGGTTTTCAGGTGATTTCTGGACAGACAACGAGGTTTTAGCTCGAGGGTCGCTCCATTTGCGTGTTTCCACGTGGACTTCTTCCTCTCCTTAATCCCTTTCTTCCCTCCCCTAGAGGTAAACGTTACGATGGAGTTGAATTCACGCGAACTACCATGTTGCAATTGAATGTTTGTCGCTTGCGTTGCACATTATTACAAGCCAATTTTAGAAGAGGATCTTGTACGATTTCCAATTTTGAAAAAATTTCCAAATAAAACCTATTGTCGTATTTCGAAAAGTTTAAAAAGGAAAAAAAGGGAAAGTTAGGAAACCAAAAAAGTAAATGATTGAGGAATCAAATTGTTAACTTTTGATATGTCGAAAGAATTTAATATTTTTGAAAGGTTTTTAGAGAAGAAAAGAGAGGATGAGAAATTGGATCGAAGAGCCCCAAGTGTTCACCTCCAACCCTACCTCTACACATAAAAGATACTTGTTATGGACCCATGCACCCTTTCCCACCCTTATATGGTCATTTGCTCTGGGAAAGTTATCACAAATGATTTCTGAATTTTGATTCATTATGTAATGTGTTATGTCTATCGATTTAATCTTGCTAGGCTTGAATAGGTTATGTAATGCAATCTAATACATTTTTTGCAAAAGAATTAGAGTCGGTTAATATGCGCAATAACGGATTGATATATGCAAGATTAATCTACTAGATATGTATGCAATATTTCTATCAAACAAATAAAATAACTAGCAAAGGGATAGAGATAGATGGACATGGATTTATAGTGGTTCGGGTTATATCAAATTTACATCCACTATCCAAAACTAACATCCATTGACAAGGCTATATTTCACTAGAGCTCTTTGACTCATTATGGTCATAGCTATTTCTACCCAAAATTAATAGATCACCCTACCAAGTCACATGCACCACTACAACACTTGTACACTTCTAAATGGATTTGCAATTAGTGTATGACTCTTAGGGTCCGTTCGTTTCGTGGAAAATGGAAAATATTTGCAATTAGTGAAAATGAATTCCTAGGAAAATGTTTTTTGTGAAAGGAAAAAGTCTTAAATTTGGGGAAAATGTTTTCCACTTTTCAAAAGTGGAAAACATTTTCCTCACTTGATCTCTCTTATCTCACACATTTACAAATACTCACTTCCTCCTCCCATTTCTTCTTCTTCTTTTCTTTTTTTATTCGAATTATTTTTAAATTGTATTTTTCTTTTTTTATTCAAATTATTTTTAATTTTCTATTTCTATTTCTTTTTTTTTTTTTAATTTTTTTCTTTTTTCTTTTTTTTCTTTTCTTTGTTTCTCATCTTCTTCTTACTTGACTAGTCATCGGCCATCATTAGGGTGAACTGTCGTGGATCGCTCGTCGATCTGGCGAACCTCAAGCTTGACGCTTGCACTCGCCAATCTAGTGAGCGGAAAATATTTTCCTTACCGAACACCGGCAAATATTTTCCGAAACATTTTCAGGTTTTAGCCGAACACTAGAAAATATTGTCATTTTCTTGGAAAATAATTTCTGGGAAAATATTTTCCGGAAATGGCCTATTTTCTGCGAAACGAACTGACTCTTAGCAAGTGAATCTCTTCATCACAAAATAAGTGAGGTGTTCTTGTAATTTTTGCAACTCGTGTCTATATATTTTGGCTTGCATTTTTTCCTTTTATAGTTGTCAAACTTTAAGTTGATTTTGAATGATTTTAGAATCAATTTAGTGGTTTTAGATAGCAATGAAATCACCACAGATCCGTTCGCCCATATAAACCAATCTGCTAGCGATTTTGTTGCTTTTCAAGAATAAAGACTCCAAATAAGGAAATAATCCTTTTCCATTGGTATAATGAATGATTAATTAAATTCTCCTCAGAGTGAATGAAATCCCCAATCCCAACTGCACATACTATTGTAACTAAATAGAAATTGCTAGTAGAATTCAGCTAGTAGGCCGTTAGTTTGGGTGAGTGGCCATGAGCTTATACCAAGCTGAACCACTATAAAGCTCATCAATTCTATTTGCCAAACCTGTTGCCATATCTGTTTGATAAAAGTGCAGTGCACTTGATATAACTACCTATTCTCGCTTATATCAACTCATCTTTATTATTCCTCTTATATTTTACTTGACGTTTATATTTCTGCATAAGTTAATAAAGTTTTCTTAAAATCACCTATTCACCTCCTCTAATTGATATTGTCAGCCATTGCACTTATCACATTGTGCTTCGGTCTTTTTCACTTATTTCTAGAACCTCTCACTTGTTTCTTCACTAACTATTTGAACTGAGAACAATTTATTTTTGGCATGACCTTAATAGTGTTGAAGAAGTACTTGGGCAACTACAGATTTGTAACAATTTTATTGTCAAAGACAATGCCACAATTTGTTCTTCCTTGGATGATTAGATTTGGTTTGAGCTACTCTTTTTATTTAGTGCACTATATATCTTCCATGAACAATTTTATTGTAAACACTTTAGTCTCACAAATTCAACACTGCTCTATTGAGCAATTGAGTACTTCATAATAGCATCTTGGATTGTTTGCTTCATTAAATTTCATAGATACACACAAAACAATACTTGCAACTTGTATTATAAGAAGGATACCTATTTTTTCTTTTATGTGCAACTATTTCATCATCTTCATTCTCATCTTCTAAACTATTACTCTCGTCACTTCCATCACCTGAATTCTCCTAACGGTTAAAGTCAGAAAATCCGATATTCAAGATCGCCAATGGTGGCAAGACTTATTTCTCAAAAAAAAAAAAAAAAAAACGAATTTCATTAAATTTTTAGTCTTCTTTTTTAGATTTTTGATTAAGGGACAATAAAATTTAGGGATTTCAGATTCAATTAAAGAAATTTTAACCTAAGGAGCCGATCAATCATTTAGAACATGATATTTTGGCCTCATAGGATTATAATTATTTAGACTCACACCTCTTAAGATCGCGTCACTTGGCAAGATCACACAAAAATCCTAACAAAAAAAAGAAAAAGATCTTCACATTTTTTTGCATCACTTTTTTGGTTGCTAGAGGGGAAAATAGTGAGTAGAATAGATTCGTGAAGTCAGAGTTAAGATAGATCATTCAACATGTGGCAACATGTGGCACGTGTCTAGACGAGACCTACCCCTCTCTATGTTACTTCTCTAATTACTGTATCCACTCCCATCACCTTTTTATCCACTCCTGTCCCTCCCTTCCTCCCTTTGCGCAACTGCAACTTCAAAGCTCAAACTCCATAGAGCGAGCTTCACTACACCTCTATGATTTTCAGCAATTGGTTGGTGCCTGGTTGTGGGCTGAGCTGAGGAGACATCGGCCTGGCTGGTGAGGATCGCCTTTTTTGCTGTCAGCGAGGCTGGTCTTGCCTAGACCATCATTGCCATCGGCAAGGCCCTGACGAGGATTCCCGGACCTCTCTTTTCTCTGCGCAACACACATACAGAAGGGAGGAAGCAAGGAAAATGGCTCTCTATCCTGAGCTATCTTCAGTCTAACATCTCAGCGTCAGCGGTGGCTACCGGCCTCCTTTGCCGACCCCCATAAATTCGCACTTCATCGTCTGTCACCGCTTCAACTTTTCTCAGCCGCTATTCCCCTTTTCGTCCTTTCATCGACGTTTTTTAGGAAGAAACGCGTGCCATACATAGAGAGAGATGAGAGTATTCGAGGGCAAAAACTGGTAAGAAATCATTTCTATAAGCTTGCTCGTCGTCACACATCATCCTTCGCCACTGCCAGCTAAAGATTTTGGAAGAGTACGGAACGCACCCGATTTTACCCTGTTTCTGGCTGTGAGGTTCCGGGGAATTCGGATCACGACTGAACCTAATCCGCTTGTCATAGCTTCGTTATGGATGATCATAGGAGCTCTCCAATCGTCGACTCGTACGCTCGTCGCAGCTCCGGCATCGCCACTAAACCGGTTAACGCTTCTCCCTTTTTCTTTCCTCTGCTTTGAGCGCAACACAATGCTGAGTTGTGTCTCCACTGCTTGTGCGAATAATCGGGAATATGAGTGTTTTCTGGGTGATTAGTAATGATGTTTTCGTTCGGGTGTTGGTTTCACATAAATTTTTTTACTTCGGTTCCAGAGCTATGTCCAATATTAGCAGTGCCTACGGACTGTTCAATGTAATGCCTCTGTTATTTGTTCTAGTCATATAAAAATGAGGCCGAGGTTTTAGTCAGTTCCATCGAAGCATATGTTGGATCTGTCTGAGCTACTTTCATCGACTTCAAATGTCATTAGATTGATTTAAGTTGATGTTGGTGCCAAATCTCGGATCATTGATAGGTCTTCTTGAACGCTAAATGTTTCTTAGTTGCGATTATGAACTAGTTGCTCCTACTGTTCAATCTGACAACATGACCAGTGCGATTCGTATGATGTTAACCGAGCCGTGAGCCATTAAACATGACTTTTTTGGATTATTTCTGGTTGCCAAAAATCTCTCTGTTGACATATCTCCCCAACTATGTTCTGCGTTACTTGGCAAAGCCATGGCCGCGCATGGAATTGAGTCTGGTGAATGGAGATGGTGGTCTTGAATTTTCCGGTAAAGTTGGTGGATACTTGCGTGTTAATCTTGTTGCTTTTGGTTAAAATCAAGGAATGAATAGATTTGCTGGATTCTGGAAAACGATAAACATTGAAGAGGACGCAGGCGCCCAAGAGAGGGAAATGGAATTAAAAAAGAGAAGAGGAAAAGGGATGAAAAAATGGGTTTAGCAAGGAAATTAGAAAATGGGCTTCGTGTAGGCTTCATGTGGTTCAGTGTGGGCTTGATATGATTTGATAAAGAAGGGGTTTGGGTGAGTTTATGTTCGAAGTTGGGCTTGTAATGATTTAATTTTTTTGGTCGAATTGTAAGTCCAAGCACTTTTGTTGCTTGGACTTGCAAAGTCCACCTCAGGCCCAAAAGCCTGGCCTGCGTCCTTGTGAAGTCCATGTTTGACCCTATATTCAGATCGGGCCCAAGGGCCCAGCCTGAATCCCCTATTTTCCAGAATATAAAAACCTTTAGCACTCAAAATTGATAAAAGACCGTTTGATCATATTTATATGAAAATACCGACCAAGTCAAGAGGTACTGAAAAGGTGCAAATTAGACTATCAGCATAATCAAGCCCTCAATCCTAATTAATCCTTGTTTGCATAGAAAGTGAGACAATCTCCCGTGTTTCACTTAGTTTTTAGCCAATCTTAATAGGTTAGTGGCGACTTTGGTCTTACATAGAATCTATTTAGGATTAATCGGAAGTCAAAATGAATTCAATGTCACGCGAGATAAGGACTTGAGAGAGCCCTTGCCTATTGAGGGTTGTTAGTTCACCTTTTGGCATCACCTCTAATCCTCTTTCTTTTCCCCATCAACGAAAAGGAGAGGGTTGCGACTATCACCACTACCATGTTCCTTATATTCATTTTTTTTGTCGAAACTTTTCTCATATTCAATCTCATTACTATCGGCTATTGGAGCTCTCTTGTCCCTATTTTCAAGTTCAACTCCTTCATCCCTATTCAATCTATCAAGTGGTGCAAATTGTTTTTGATGAAATTCCCTCAGTTGTTGCTCTATACGTGCAAGTTCATCATCATTATCATCCTCACTTAGGTTCTTTGCATGTCCCAAATGTTCATCTTCAGAATTACTTGATAGAGCAACTTTCCAACTCAATCTTATACATTTTATCACTTTGTCGCTCTATCTTCATCAACAACACTCGAACATGTACTTGTTTGCTGAACTCTCTCTAGCACATGGGCTGCATGCCTTGCCTCACTCTTCCTTTTTGGAGCATATCCATTTCCAACCTAACAACTCTTTTTAGTACCATTTCTTACTGCTCCTATATTAGTGCTCTCATCTTCATCACCATAGTACTTAGCAAATGCATAGGCAATCTCACCTTGGAGATAATGGTAAACAAGATTCCTAATACTATATTATCAGGCAGTTTTCTTAGACTGTCTTTCAAGTTCTTACCAGGAACCTTAAGAGCATAATTTTTCTATTTTCCTTCATAATTGTTCCCTTATGTCCCTCACATTTTTTCATATGACAGCCTATTTACATTGACAAAAACAATATTGACATTTTCATCACCATATTCCTACTCATTGCCAGTAACAAATTCCCCACTATGGAATATAATGGTGGGCGCAATGGTGTCATCCATGCCGACATTGCAATAAAAAGAAAGGGTTTCAGTACTACAACGCAGAAAGGACGACGACTTTACATTAGGTCTCTACAATCTCATCAATTTAATAAACAACAATTGACTTTATCACTTAGTGGACAAAAAACAATAATGCATCTCACCAAAATAAATTACTCACCTTTTTCCTATTGCAATATTCCTTCCTCTGGCACCGTGGCCTAAATTTTCCTTCCAAATATCCAGCCCTAAATTTTCCCTCCAAGTGCCTAGCCCTAATTATTCCCCATAACCACTAAGCCTTAAATAAGAGAGAGGGCGATTGGCGACTTTCAAATAGTGAATGAGTGGGTTTTGAAGTCAAGGGAAAGACAATCACAGAGAGAGATGTCTTTTCGAGAGAAAGACTCGGTGCCTCATAGTCCACATTGGACTTGTTCGTTTATGAAAAAAAGTAACATATGAATACATTTTTTATTAAGAAAACCACTTACACCTTTAGTTGATAAAAGTATCCAAAAAATCCTAAACATATTACATTAGTACCAATTCAGTCATAAACCTTTTAATTATGCCGAAAACATAGATGCCGGTCATTTTACATGGCATGACTAGTACTAACATGAATATTTTTATATAATGTTTAATTATTTTTTTGAATTTTTATATTTCCTCTTTCTTTTTTTCATTTTCTTTTCCTTTTTTTTTTTTTTCCTCCACTAGCCTCCATGATGGTTGGCAGAGGTTGCTAGTAGCCAGCAAGGGCGAGGGCGAGGGTTGGGAGGCTTGCTGACCTTTGGCAAGGGCCCTTGAGCATTGGAAGCCCTTGTCAGCCTTTGATGAGGGCTAGCCTTGCTCGGATGGTGAGGGCTAAGTGATGGTCCCCTCTTTGGATCTGGTGAGGGGCAACCTCGCTTAGCCCTCGGGCCAATCTCATTTGTTGTTGCCGAGGGCGTCTCGACCCTTGCCCTCATTGGTAGTTGGTGACCTTCATCCGACCATCACGGAGGCTGGTGGAGGAAAATAAGGATGAAAGCAAAAAGGGAGAAGAAGAAAATAAGGAAAAAATGAAAAAGAAAAAGGAAAAGGAAAAAAATTAATTAAAAATTTGAAAAAATAATTAAATGTTATATAAAATATTCACGTCGTCGGTTGTGGCACATAGGGGTGAGCAGCGGTCTAGGGTCGACCCTGGACTAACCCTAGACCGGCCCAACCCTACTGGTCCTGGTCCGGTTCCCAATGGGATTGGGTCGGTTCTCTGTCCAGAAATTCCAGGACCGACACTGTGCGGGTTGGTCCTCGGTCCTAAGAGTTTTGGGTCGGTCCAACCCTGGACCAATCCTGTATATATATTATATTACATTATATCATTTATAATTCTTTTATATATTCAAATCTAAGTAAAACGTCTGTTATAAAACCTAAGAGTTATGGTGAGATGTTCTATCAATAGCACTAATAGTAATTTCAATTTAAAACTTTTGTTAAGTATTAATTATGTGTCGTTTGTTTTGTTTTCGGGTGTTTAGAAGTTCAAGTGAATTAACAAGATGTGAAGTTATATATTCATGGTTTATATTAAGTATTTTGAACTTTTTATGGTTTAATTATATTTTACTAATGAATTTTAGCGGCACTTTACTTTTCAATTTGTGTCAAATGGTAAAAGTTTTTTAAGAGTAGAGTAGTAATCTTGCATAGATTGCTACAGTGATTTGTTAGTCAAGTAGTGTGAAGCTCATTTTTTGGTTGAGTGGACTCTACATGATCAAATGCAGGAAAACGCTTTTGCATATGGTGTTATGAATATTAAAGATAGATGATTATAAGAATTTTCCATCTTGTCCCATATCTCGATGAGCAGTTAGTAGGTATGGAATTTCTATTATTATGTCATCTTAAATTTACTGAATATGTATTGGTATTTATAGTTTAGTTGCACAATGCCGCATTGTCGATGGATGTGTAATTTGAATTTGTAGGTTTGCTTTTTTAGGGAGTATAAAAAACAAGATAAAAAAATTATCGATCGATCTCGAGTTGACCTTGGAACCGGACCGAACCCATTGGGTTGGTCCGGTCCTTGGTCCCAGGCTCAATAGGGTCGGTCCTCGGTCCTAAAAATTGAGGACTGACACTGTATGAGTTGGTCCTAGGGTTAGGGGGTGGCCTGGACCAACCCGGACCATGCTCACCCCTAGTGGCACATAGGACGACTAGCGTTCGTGTTGGCAATTTTCGATACAAATTGACTTAATGGACTTAATTGGTACAAATGTAAAAATGTTTAAGGATTAAATTGGTTAATTGAAAGATTTATGACTAAATTAATACAAATGCAATAGGTTTATAACTTTTTTGGTACTTTTCTCACCTTTGATTGGAATTTGCCTTTAAATGCACCCAAACAATCATATTTTTCTCTAAATTCATATTTAAATAATTCGGTAAAAGATTTTGGTATCAAAATGAGTAAGGTATGAAAGTTATGACACTTTTAGTATCATTTTCTTATTTTGCAATATGGCGATCTAAGAAAGCAATGTTTACTTGGCATGACATCGGGCAACAATTTTGACTCTATCAAGTTACAAGAAAACAACGTGAATATGAAATCTTACAATTTGTATTTCAAGTTAGGTTTTATTTGATATTCTAATATTTCTAAGAGTTAGATAGATTTAAGTAGTCATTCCATCAAGTAAACATTTTTTTTTTCCAGTTATTTTTGTGTGTGGATTGTTATTTCCTTCATCCTAATTGGAGGATGCTTATGATTGGTCGACAATAAGTTATTATACCTTTAAAACTTAAAATTCTATATATTATATACATTCATTTATTTAGGGAATATGAGACAAATGATCATTGAACTTTAACTCAATGTACAATGTTGTCCTTAAACTTTTAATTTGTTAGTATAGTCTCTGAACATTTGGTACTACATAAAAATACTCAAAAGTGGTGCATGAACTTGAATTAATGAACATTTTCATGTAGTCCAAGGACTAGATTGAATGTGTACCAAATATTTAAGGACCACATTAAACAAATTTAAAATTTAAAACGACATTGTATACTTTGGACTAAAGTTTAAAAGCCGCATCAAACAAATAAAAAATTCAAGGGTCACATATCACATCGGGGTAAAGTTCGGCGACCGTTTGTATAATTATCCCATTTATTTATTTATCACTTTCTTATCTTCTAATTTATAAATACATACTAATCCATATTTTACATCTTACTTTAGGACATGTTTTATCTCTTCTCTAATACCACATGCAATTCTCCATCTTCGTCCCTTCTAGAATTTTCGTTGGATCTGCAGGTGAGAAGGAAGTCCAGAACCTGACGCTTCTCCTCTTGCTTGCGAGACGTTTCATTCTTCTCATTTAAAATAAATATTTTCTTGAGGTTGATTTCTTTGACAATGTATCTTCAACTGCTAAAAGGAAGAACCAATCGCTCACCTGACAATGACATGATCAGCCTCGCTTATTGCAAGTTAAGAATCGCGGGTTGATTGGCTCGAGTCCTTGTCATTCTTCTCGCCAAAGAAAGCAAAAGGGGTCTCTCTCTCTCTCTCTCTCTCTGCTCTTTTCTCTTTAGTAATGGATAAGAGAAGTCTTTGTTAATTAACCTGAAGTCTGAGAGCTTGCGTTGCTCTAGGGTTTACGCGGTTTCAAGCTTTCCAACTCCCACTTATTCCACTTATCCTACACGTGTTTTCCTCCTATAATATGGAAAAAGCTCGCCCAAAACGCGTAGATCTTGAATTCATTAGATATTTATAGCTCAAAAGCGACAGAGTCCAGCACAGGGCTTTTCTTTTCCTTCACGATATGGCGAGTAAAGCTCATGTCACGCGCTTAATCCTTCACACGTACCAAACTGAACGAACACAGGTCGTGCATTTTGTCGTTGTTGTTTTTTAGGAAAAATTATTTACTGATTTCCTGTCTAAATTTAAAGAATCATGAAAAATCTATATCGCGTTTACATATATAATAATAGTAATTTTGTCGACAATTGCCCGTCAATACCTTCATAAAGAAATATTCTCATTTTTCGATCCACAGTTTTATCTTGTGGTATATCCAATCAGTGTATTTGTAATTAAAATCTTTCTCTATAATTTAGCAAGTGCGCGTGCGTTGTGTGTTTGCACAAAATTGAAATTTGACAAATTGAGTGAAACCACTTTATAAGTCAATATTTGAACTATTGAATAATGAAAATAATTTATTGATAAAATATCCAATTTTTAAAGAAAATATATATGGGGAAAGATTCGAACATTTTAAGATATGAAATCGTTTTAGGAAAGTTGTTATTGGATAGAAAAGATTCATATTATAATATTGAAAGATGAGGGATTATATATAATTATTAACTCGTGCCATGGATTCAATTCAAAAAATAAGTAATAAAGGTTATTTGGGGAAGAAAGAACGATCAAAATCCCGAGCTCTTTTATATAATAGTACAGATGGTTAATAGGTGCTTCTTGGGGGCACTCATTAACAAAACCCAAATAATATTTTGATAGCTTTGAAAGGAAGTGAAAGACGTAGAAATATTTTAGAGGAAAATTATAATTCAGTCACTCGTATCGTTCTTGTACATTTACACAATTTATAGTATAAAAGAAAGAATAAAGGAAAGAATAAACAAAATTACAATATGATTACATTTTCCTACTTTATCTCCGAATATCCTTCACTGAATCTATTAAAATCGAAGTCAATAATAAAATCGTAATAATCGCGATCTTCTTTACCACTCCCCCTCAAGCTAATGGCTTATATAGGTCAAAGATGCCCAGCTTGCTGAGTAGATAAGTATGTTGCCTTTGACATAAGGGCTTAGTGAAGATATATGCTAGCTACTCCACTATGCCAATTCCTCAAGTTGCAATAATCCCTTCTTGAATTTTTCATCGTGAATTTTTCTCGAGTGAAGTGACAATCAACTTCTATATGCTTTGTCCTCTTATGAAAGACTGGGTTTGTTGCTAATTTAAGTGTAGCATCATCTTTGGAGTGCTGAAATCCTGCACTTGTGAGTGCATTAGTAAATTTCGCATACCACTACCAAGAAGCTTGCTTGAGTCCATACAAGGACTAGCATAGACATCACACCCAAGACTCCCTTTGTCTGCAAAGACCTTGTGGGAGTTCCATGTAGATTTCTCTGTTGAGATCACCATGAAGGAAAGCATTATGATGTCCATTTGATGCAAATCCCAGTTATAGAGTGCAGCAATGTAGAGACAAGAATGGATAGTGACCTCTTTGGCAACTAGGGTGGGGAGAAGGTTTCATGATAATTAAAACCCTCCCGTTGAGTGAAACATTTGGCAACCGGTTGTGCTTTCGTTGACACCCAAAAACATCCTTGGAACCACATGCTGACCACGAGGAAATAACAAGTGAAACGCCTCATTTTGGTTCGTAAAATTAAGGACAAACAATTTTCATGAATGCTACTTAAGCTAAGCCTTGATGAGATTCCAAAAGCAAATCTTAAAGTTGATGGCCAGATAATTGATTGCCACGTGTCAGGCTATAAGGATAATGCACTAGATTTGAAGATTAAGAGAGATTAGCAGTAGAACTCGCATGAAAATAATTGCTGCGAGGAATGGGCATAAAACTGAGAGCAGTTATTTATTTGATGAGCAAGCAACACAAGCATCGTCGACGGGTTAGGAGGTAGTTGCTTATGGATAGGGTACTAAGAAGAATTAGAAAAATGTGGAGAATATCAAGAGTGGCGCCCAAGGAAAAGAAATCGACTAATGGTTACTAGCCCATCCTATAAATACCACAACATGTTTAGTGAAGAACCCTCCCAAACAACACAACAACTATCTTTACTTTATTGCATTTTATTTGTAGCTTTCAAGATTCAAATCATCGATTAAACTCCGACATGCATCTCTATCCGATCTAGCATTGTTGATTAGATTTCGATATTGTTCCACAAGCCCAGCGTCGTTGATTAAATAAATTCCAATGTTGTATTTCTTATCTAGGGGTATTGCTGTTGATTAGACTCTAGTTTTATACCTAAAATAAGTTGTGTCGTAGATTAAATTTCGGCATGATTTGAGTTCGAAGCACATAGTATCCAACTACTAGTATTCATATTGCATCATTCATTAGATTATGGTATAATTTGTGCCTAGAAGCAAATAGTCCTCAAGCCATCCAAGTATTGATTGTTAGGGTTGTATATACAAGTTGATAAATAAAATTTCCCTTTATGTTTGACATTTTCTGTCCAAACTCAACATAAAAGCTGAATCTTCTATCATAAAACCAAAATGCAGTGTTTGGTGAAAGATTTTCACAGGGATAAAAACGGATGAAACATCTTGTTGGCACGCTTGGTGGGACCCATTGTATTGAGTAGAGCAAGTGCTATGCTACAGACCCGAAGTCAAATCAACTTGAAGAGCGCTACTGATGAGCAAATACCAGTGGCTGAGAATAATGCACGAGCCGAGTCATCATTAGCCCACTTTCCCCACAATGAAACAATAAATCAAATCCAAAAGGAAGGTACTGATGTTTCGAGACAACTTGTAGAGGAAAGAAGACAAACAAATCTCACACCAGTCATGTTCGCTACTATGAGGCGAATGATGGAGGAGACTCAAAATGAGTTTGTTGATTATGTGGTAAGATGAATGATAGATGTTGTCAGGTCTTTAATCATTAATATTTATCATGAATGTGCTTAGGGATAATATGGAGTTTCAACAAGACTAGCTCAACCTTAAACAAGGCCAGTCCCTATCTCAACTGGGTCGCTCTGCAGACTGTGTCAACTTGGCCCCCTTTTAGGATTTTGCAAAGAGGACGGGTTTTGCAAAGACTCGGCTGCTAAATTTGAGTATTCTGGAATTGCTGTCACATTTTCTGCTAGAATGAATATGTATTGCTAGAATGAACATGTATTGATTATTCACAGTCAAATCATCTTCTGATCAGAATGGACGATTATCCCGTGTTGTTGTGATCTTCTGAGAGGTATATGTTGAATTTTGAAATGGAAATTCGTCCTCATGAAAATGACATCCCAGCTAACAAAGACTATATATAGTCGTTGTGATCATCTTCTGATATCATGAAAGGAAGTGAAAGATGCAGAAATATTTTGGAGGAAAATTGTAATTCATTCACTTGTATTGTTCTTGCACATGTACGCATTTTATAGTACAAAAGAAAGAATAAAGGAAGGAATAAACAAGATTACAATATGTTACATTTTCCTACTTTATCTTCGAATATCCTCGATTGAATCTATTAAAATCGAAGTCAAGAATAAAATCGTAATAATCACGATATTCTCTAACAATGTTACTAATATTTTATGTCAAATAAAAGTTAAAGTCGGTAAGCCACAAGAGAAAGATCTTATTAACGAGCGAGTGTTCTTGAGTACTTTCTTATCATGCCCAATAAAGGAATGTTTTCATTTTTAATGCACCGGTCGTGCATAACACTAGAATGACAAGCAGCACTTTAGAAATGACGAATTCTCTTCGTTTTGATATGGACTTCAAGGCACTTATTTTACACAACAGAGGAAAGTAAGTGCATTTTCAATGCATTGCTTGTCTCAGTTATCATAGATAATCAATACGTGGAAAATACAAATTTCTATTTAATGAGTATGATTGTCGAGAGCCTTCGTTAGCAAGACCTTTTTTAATGTTTGGCAAGTATCCTGAATCACTTATAATAAAAAAAAAAAAGTTCACCAGAAAATATACATGTGACGAGCATCTTGAGGAACTCTCTCGAACGCAACTCCAACTCCAAACCTGTCCTATTCCGGGCATTCGAGGAGTCCAGAGAGCGCATATTCTGATCGTCCTGTAGTTGCGGTGGGGCGGGGGGGTCCACACGCTTCCAACTGCCAACGAATGGAAAACAGAATACAGGTCGCGCAATATCAGCCAATCATAATTGTCTCCGAATCTCGGGGGATTTGAACAAAAGAGGGAATCCCGGAATTTACTTTCCAACGTGCTTGGTCAACATTGCGATTCAACTCCGGTGAGGGCAGTTTTTTCGGAATCTCGGTGCGTAGTATATGATTGCGATCATTTACGAAAAATAAATTATTTAGTTTTCTTAAATAATCACTTTTAAGTTATAACGTTGGAAATAATTAATTAACAATAATAAATTATGTCTTAACATTTTCATGAGCGAGAAAAATATATTTCATTTATTTATTTTCATTAAAAATATGACTGATCATTTTAAAAAAAAAAAATATTTTCTAAGTAACTTGGGAATTGTGATTGTGTTTTCATGACTCAATTAAAAATGCCTTTAATGCTTGATTTTCAAATGATTTTCGATCGACTCTCATGTCATGGCAATATCCACGGAAAAATAGTTCTCCTTACAAAAGAGTTTCTTCATTGGAAAACACGAGACGTAAAATGAGAAAGTATCTTAAATACATGTATACATAAAGCAAATCAAGAATGTTTTCTAACTTCGAAATTAGATGAAAGGATTTCATAAAAGCTCATATATTCTATAAACATAATATACATGGCATCCCTTTGATTTAACACATATTCACCAGGCATGGTAGGCTCACAGCCCTTGTCCCGACCTAGACCTATCAAAATGGATTTTAAACCCATCTTTAAATTCATATAGAATAGGTCGAGTTGTTATATGGTTTAGTAATATTTAATAATGTGTCATAAATTGATTTAAATATAATATGTGTATTAAATGTGTTAACAACTTACTTATACCAAATCCATCTCTATGACTCTTTTTATTTTCTTTCACTCTCACTCGCTCTCCTGCTTACTCATTGCGCACTCTCGCCTCAATTTGGATATGAATTTTCCTACATGCAATATAAGTTGTGGTCGAATATGGGTCATTACATTTGTATTACATTGAAATGGGTCAAAACAAGTTTAATGAATTTATTTGGATTGGTCCATTTTCGACTAGACGCAAAACTTGACTCGATCTGATCCACTCATTTAATAGGTCTATTCAAATCCCGTAATATAGATCCACACTTTCCTCGAATGAAAATTCTTATGCACATCCAATGCATATAACCTTTTTATAAAAACGCCGAATTCGGTGGACCCTGGTTGAATATAGTGAAACCTGTAACATCTTATAGTTTGAATCTATCTGCCAATGCGTTTATTCAGTGTATGTAATAATGTTTCCTCATGGTGGCATGATGATTTAACGTCAGGGAAGAATCACGTTCTCTCACTCTAGAAGTGTTGACTTTCTTTTCGGTTATAATTGCATCACCTCAAATAGAGGTTGAGATAGATCAAAGTTTTTTTTTTTTTTTCCCCCTTTTTGCTAAGAAATATATCAGATTTAGGATACATTTGATAACTATTTTATTTCCAAGAATAATTTATGATAAGAAATAATTATTTTTTATTTTGTTTTCGAGAATAATTTTTAAGCATTTTAAGGTGTTTGGTAATTGTCTAAAATTTCTATATTCAAAATAGAATTGCGTTTAGTACCATTTTCAAAATTTCTAATCCAAATCATTTTCTTTGAATTTATTAATAATTTATTACTTCTTTTCTTCTTTTCTTTTCTTTCTCTTCTTCCTCTTTTTCAAGCTTTGCCATTTGTCAGCCTCGGGACGATCGGCGATCGACTAGATGAGGGCCAGTGATCTCGCCGGAGTGTCGCTGACCCTCGACGAGGCCGCGCCTTGTCAGTCGAGCCTTGGCTAAGTGAGAGGTCTCACCCAGATCTGGCAAGGCCAAGCTCGCCTAGCCATGACGCGACCAAGCCTCGCCTGGCCAAGCGAGCCTCGTTGGTGGCCAGGCAAGGCAAGGCCAACCTCGTGGTGGCTAAGGAGGTTGAGCCCAACTGGCGGTTGAGCAAGCTTGGCCTTATTAAATCTAGGCGAAGTCAAGCTTCACCCAGCCATGGCTCGACTGAGCCTCGCTTGGTCGGGCAAGGCTCGCCGGTGGCCGAGAGAGACTTGGGTGAGGCTCTTCGATGGCCGGGGGAGGCCTAGGCAAGGCGTGCCTCGGCCAATGGTTGGGCGAGCTCGCTGGACTTCGCCCAACTAGTCATCGGTGATTGGTGGCAGTGGATAGCAACGGCATCAGTGGTTGACAGTGATGATAATGGAAGAAGAAGAGAGAAATAAGAAGAAAAGAAGAGAAAAGAAAAAAAAAAAAAAAAGATTGGCTTGATTTTGGAATTATTCTCAGGAATAAAGATTCAATTTTTTTACTCTTTGATTATGTTACAAATTTATTCCCAAGAACAAATTTGTTCTCAAAAGCAAAAAAATTATCAAACAGATTTATGTTCGGGAACAAAAAAATAGAATCAAACACTATTTAGCAAGTTGCCAAATGCACCGTTATTAGTAAGGGCTTGCTTTCCTACAGTAGAAAATAGCTAATTGTTAGAATCTTATACTTTCCCTTAAAACCAGAGAAAGAATATCCATTTGGGTTTTCTAATGACGGGAGATTAGTCACCGAAAGATTTGTTGGCTAGCTCGGGGAATCAACAATAAACCGGTTCACAATGGGTAAGCTAGCTTTGGTAGCTCAGTAAGACTGGTTATTTGAGTATTTTGATTACCCAACTTACACTTCCAAATAAGCAAACGAGACGAAGTCATCGGAGAAGAAGACGACCGAGGGAGAATAAATCTACCTTGGGGCAGTTGTTGGACTTCGAGCTGTAATTTGCCTCAAGGTCTTGCACTTAAAGGTCATAGCAGATTTAGACCTGACGATCACACGAATTCGGGCGCCATAATGCTGACTTACTGATACACGGATTAAGGTAAGTTGACATTTCATAAAATAGATAATGTATAAAGAGTAGCTCTTCCTTCTTGGGCAGAAATCAATAATTCAAATGATAAAAAAAAAGGATAAATAACACAAAAAACTTCAAACTACGCTCATTGTAATACAAATATTAAGAACTTTTTTTTTGTGTCACCAAAAACTCTAAACTTGCCTACCATAACGTAAATACTCCCAACTTTTTTTATGAAACAAAAAAGAAAAAAACACCAAAAATTACACGTATGACATATACCCTATATTCTTATCACATTAAAATATGTTCGGAGTTTTATACTTTATATGTTTGGAGTTTTTTATGACATAAAATATTTTTTAGAGTATTTGTGTCATAATTGGCAAATAAGGACACAAAAAAAGTTTGGAGTATTTGCACTTGAGTGCGCTAAATATGAAGGCTTTTTGTGGTATTAAATCATAAATAATTGATATAGGAACATAGATAATTTTACATATCAATACGCATGTAGCTTGAATAATATCGAGGAATGTATACATTATGGGAGACTTTGAGGTGAGCATGATTAGGATGGGCGATTCTCATCTTGGAACCGGGAACTCCCATTAAGAAATGGTTCAAGAAAATTGAAACCAAAACCCGTCCGTTGGTTTCATGGATCCACTTGAGAACTAGACCAATAGTTCGATCCAGTTCCTGAGTAGATCTATGGAACCATCCCAAACTATAAAGCTTGTTTGGCCTTATATTTGGGTTGAATAGCAAGCCATTAATTTTGATTAAGGATTAAAAGATATAAGGGAAAACGAATAGACAATACTCGTTAGCTAAAAACTTAATTTCTTCGAAGGTCATAGTGGTCATCTTAAGGTTTCCCGACACTGGAAACATGTGGAGAATTAGACTCTAAGTAAAAGTCCTAGCCTCCACAGAAATTAAAATATTAATCGCTTGATTCATCTTTTTTCAACATTAACCTAATTTAATCATGGAAATGATTAAGGAGAGACCTAATTATACTCTCAAAATGAGTTGTGGACTCTTATGGACATCTCCAATCGGTTCTTCCCTTCTTCTATGTCGCAACCAAATTTTCGGGTAATCCACCTAGAGTTTGGCTAATGGATTGCTAAGCTTAGACTTAGCTCGGGCTCTCCCAAGCCCATATTAACTCGCGATTTAAATTCAAATATCTGACATGCAAAAAGGGAGTCGCCACTAATCAATTTGCGGTAGATCGATTAGACACCTAAGTAAAATAATAGGAGAATTATTTCACTTCTACGAACCGGATATTTTGGATACGGGGACTTGATTACGTTAGATTTCTCTAACACCATTTCGGTACCTTTCTCTTTTGTTTTTTTGAAAAAAAATGTTTGGCAAGCATCTTGAATTGATTTTAATTTACTTTCCTAACATGTGAGGCGATCATGCAGGTGCGCATACCACCAATTTAACACTCAAGAAAGTAATTAAATAATGCAGAACTTACCTCAAAGCAACGAAAGCATCTGCGTTGTTATATCAGAATTCACATCAGCAATCTTAGATATAATTTCTAATTAATAAGCAATCACTCAATTTTTGCCTTCACTTTTTAATAAGAATATAGTCCTTATGCAATGCAATGCTTCTAACCTAATATGAAATAATATGGCATGGCAAAATGTCTTAAACTATATGAATGAGTAAAAGTTTTTGTGATTTTTTTAATGAACATGCAATAATTAAATATGCAATCTAAATTAACCAAGATGACCTAATTCTAATGACGGGCAAATGATTTTTTTATTTTTTATTTAATGAAAATTCGTAATTAAAATCACTAAAAATGAAAATCGAACTAAAGTGAAATACTATCTATTCTAAATGCTTTCTAAACATGCATTTTAAAAAAATAACCTATCATGCAATTCATCTAAAGATCTATCTAGACCTAAAATCAAACATGCAATTTTATCTAATATGCAATGACGTGCAGAGAATGCCCTAATTCTATTTTTTTTTTTTATGAAATTCGAAATTAAAATTAAACATGCAATTCAGATAATAATAATAAAAACTAACATCCTAAATGAATGCTCTTTTTCTTTTTCTTTTCTTTTTCTTTTTCATGATTCAAAATAAATTCCCTATTCTAATCATGCAAGATAAAAAAAACAAACCTAATCGTAATTCAAACTTTTTTTGGATTTTTTCCTTTTACGAAAATAAAACTGACTCAAACACCACGACATCAAATCAAATAAGATAAGATTGATATCCGAAAATTGGCGAACCATATCTCACGCATGAGATCGAGTTGTCCAATTTTAAAAATTAAATCGCGAATCGAATCTCGAGCATGAGATCGGATTGGCGATTTTGCAAGGAATTACGAGTCGGATTTCGGGCGCAAAAATCGGACTGTCAATCCCTAATTTGAGGGGCACTTTCATGTCGAAATATCAATCATACCTTAAAGACTAATTCTAAAAAAATTCAAACAAAGAGATAAAATATCAAAACCTAAAATAAGATAAAGCAAATCTATCTAATAAATTAAATCTAATAAATCTACATGATAAACTAAATCTAATAAATCTACGTAATAAAATAAAATAGATCTATACCTAAATTTGAATTTTTTTCAAAAACTCAATCGATAGAATGGACCAACGATGAAGGCTCAGGGTGGCGCGGCTCAAGGGCGAAGGGGCTGCTGTGGTAGCGTCGTGGCGGTGGGTCACCGTGGGTGGTGGTTCTTGTTGGGGACTTCTCGGTTTTCACGAACGATTGGCAGTGCAGGAAAGCTATGGCTCGACAACAAGCTCGACAGGATCGTCAGAAGAGTTGTTAGACACGTCTAGAGATTCCGACATGTTGAAAATATAATGAGTGATTTTCCATGATCCACGATTGAACCCAACGTGACTTTCTTCTTCTTCTTTTATATTCCACGTGGTCAGTCCCTTGAGAACTCACAGCCGGTTCTTCAAATCTCACCCTCAAGGAGAGACAAATTCCACCACTTCCCCTTTAGTTTGTCTCTTCCTCTTTTTTAATCCTATTCAAGACATCATAACCCAGAATTCTTCATGTGGGCGTGCCAGATGCCTTGGTGCCCTAATTCTCTCTTACATTATGCATGGGATGAGAACGCCATCTGCTCGTTGGAGGTACGCCACCGCAACCACAGCATTGGACGAGGCCTTGCTGGTGCCGCTAGAATCTCCGCAACTGTTCTTCGAGAAAGCGAGGGGTGGTGCGAGGCCACGGCAGCCAAGGGAGATTGTGTTCTTGTCCACTCCGTTCAAAACGTCCCACCAAAGACCGCTCTCGCTAACGATTTTGCTATGGTTGCCGGGTATTCATTGTATTGTGTGGCCCCAAAAAAACCCTATGTGTTTTCTTATATAGGCCATCGATTAGGGTTTTTAATTTTTCAAAATCAATATCCACGAAGATTTTTTTCAAATGCAATATTCACTTTTTCAAACACGATATTTGTTTCATATCTGTTCTATCTGAAAAATTCATCATATTCTGAAAAAAAGTTCAAATTCCTATTTTCTCACGAGATAATTTCCGATCATTAAAAATCGAGCTTGGCCAATTTGTTCGCTTCGCGGGCTTAGTCCGGCCTTTCAATTTGCAGCTCAAAATCACCAATTTGAACCTATCCACGGCTAGTCCAATAAATAAATACGAGACATGCAAACTAAAAATAAATGCACCTAAATCTATATGCTATGCAATTAATATTTTTTTAGGGATAAAATTAATCCGTAATTTTCTATGCAATAAATAAATAAACTAAATCGCCAAAATTTAGGTGTCAACACTCTACATTTGCTTAATTTGTTTTGGTTGAGATAGCAAGTAAATGGATTATTAGAACAAAAAAAAAATAGAGAATTAATCCTATTACATACCCAAGAGAGAAAATTAGCCAATAATGTCGAATAATTACAAATTTTATATATTTGGTCTAAAAACTACAAATAATTAAGTAATTAAGATGGATTTTTTAAATATATGTTCGGACGGATGGGCGGGCGATTCCACGCATAGAATCGGAAACTAAATCGGTACTCATCGGTTCCAACGAATTAGAATTTGGAACCAGACATTTGGCTTTGGTTGGGTTTGGTCCGATCTCATTTTTTGGGTGATTTCTTTTTTTCGTACATCTCTAATGGGAGTTGTAAGACTTTGGAAAGGAAAAAAGAAAAAAGAAAAATGAAAAGAAGTTTGAAGTCACATGGAGTCTGGGGAGACCAAAAATCAGCAGCGCGGCTGATGTGGGGACGCGCTGATTTATGGTCCTCATCCAAAAGTTATAGGCCTGACAGTGACGCAAAACGCGCTTTCGACGCGCAATTGCCGCCTGCTCTCTCTATATATATGTGTGTGTGTACAGATTCACAGTCTTCATGATCTCGCTCTCTCTCTCTCTCTCTCGGAGCGTTAGTGAACATGTGGAAGAGGTCCAGCTCCAGCTCCAGCTCCAGCTTCAGTCCCAAATCCAGCTCCAGCTCCAGCTCCAGCTCGCACGCAAAGGAGGCGGGCGGCCTGGGCAACGTGGACCAGGTACGGCAGGTGTTCGCCCAGTACGACAAGAACGGCGATGGCAAGATCTCCTGCGACGAGCTCCGCGAGGTGCTCTCCGCGCTCGGCTCCTCCCCCACGACCCGCGAGGAGGCCCAGGCCGCCATGTTGGAAATCGACAAGGACGGCGACGGGTACATCGACCTCGACGAGTTCGCGGAGCTGATCCTCGGTGGCGGCGATGGGGGGCCCGAGTGCGGGGCCAAGGAGCTCAGGGACGCCTTCAACCTGTACGACCTCGACGGGAACGGGGTGATCTCGGCGAGCGAGCTGCACGCGGTGTTGAAGAAGCTGGGGCAGAAGTGCAGCCTCAGGGACTGCAGGAAGATGATCAGCTCGGTCGATCGGGACGGGGACGGCAACGTCAACTTCGAGGAGTTCAAGAAGATGATGACGGCGGCGAGCAACGGGGCTTCGAGCTGACCGTCGCCGTTCGACTGCTCTCTCCAGTTGGCTCTCTACCTTTGTACATGCCAAGAAAGCTCAGCAGTAATTTCATCTCTATCTCTTCGCATCTATTTTTTTACCTTTCTTTTTCGGTAGGCAGACACTTGATTAGGGATTGATTCGACCACCGTGCGATTAGGCTATGCTGTTTGTGCAAAGCGTAAAAGAGGAAGCGCAAACAGCACTGTGGAGGTTTGGTGGGGGGGGTGATTAGTAGTTTGACAGATAGGTTATATCTTATTCTGCGCTCTTCTTCCATCTTAGATTAGTTTATGGATCTTTTAGCTTGCCTGTCCAAGTCTCGATCGCAGGAAAACGTCTTCCTATCTTCTCGTCTCTTCTTCTTTAAGATGTTACCACATGATATGCACTCAACTAGTTGGGACAGATTTATCCTCTATATCTCTGTCAGTAAGTGGATGCAAACCTTACGGTTTCTAATCGAATATAATGTCCTAGATTTGCCGTTCTGGTACCTTAATGAAGGAAGGATCACTCTTTAAGATATCTATCCAAAACAACATTAGCCATCGAGGATTTTTCGACGTTCAAGCGGAAGTTGGGGGATCAGTTTCTAGAGTATAAGGAAAGGATCTGCCTTTGGTTCTCTGCACGACACCTCTTATTATATGTTTTTTATTTGCTGGACTTCCAGAAATTGTTTTGGATTTCAAGCAAGAACTTCTTTCAAAACCAACATTTCAACAATCAATCATAAATTAATGAATCTCAAATTAAGGCATAGTAATAATCGCTTGTAAAATACTTTCTTGTTATCGATAATTAAAATATCTTTTACTGACTAATTATAACAATTATTTTTTAAGAGAATGCCGTCCAAATTATTATTTTTTTTTTACGGAATAAATGGAGCTTTTTTTTTTTTTTTTTTTTATTGGGGCAAAGATTTGAGGCACTGTTTGATTGGGTTTTAAGTAGCCCGGGGGGGCTAGTATATGGGTGGTCCACGTGTAAGGTTAGTGTGTTAGTAGAGATATGGTGGACGCGGCTGGATCTATCATTATTACTTGTGGAGGACTTCACGCGGCAGTCACCTAACCCTAAGTCCCGTGAAGCGACGGGTGCGTGCACGTCAGCCTTTAGCAAATGCTGATCTCAACGCGGTTTTCGCTTTACTGTTTGCCTTGTCGAGCGTTTTGGTTTTTTCAGTTTTGGGGGAAGACTTTTTGACCATTTTGGGCGCACTTGGGCTCCGAAAATTTCGGTTCGGTTTGCTTCGTTTTGGAGGCTATTTCCACAGGGCCCCGAGCCCCGATTCAGGGCCCGTACAAAACAAGCAGTTCGGTTTATAGGGATAGGCTTGGGCCTATATGATACTGGTCGTTTGAGTTGGTCCGATTTTTGCTTTGAATTCGTGGATGTATTGTGTGTTTGGGCCTTATCGGCCCATGATTAAATTTAGTGATTAAGCGAAATGGTCCTTGATCCTAAAATTGTCAGAGGGGGGAAGAAGGTGGATCCTCTAAATATGAAACTTCTAAACATCCATCAATCAAGATCATGAAAATGTTCGTGATGTTTCCTTGATCTTGATATAACTCCCCCCTATCTCAATGCATCGAATCTGCAAAACTGTACATGGTCCAGCTCCACTGTCATGGGATCAAAGACGAACCAGAATGGGGCAGATGGTGATGGTCGTTGCCACAATCCGGCAGTTGATTAATTTGATTTCTTTTAGAGCCGCCACTGATCTATTATGAGCTGACGAGGAGTTTGAATAAATTGTGGGAATTTACCTTAATCCTGTGAAAAAAAACGGGAGATTTACGAGTTCGGAGATTGGATATACTACGTAAATTTGACGCTCTTTCAGTACATTTGTCTCTTTTATGAAGAACGCTTTACATGCAATCTTCTCAATTTCATCCCCTAAATCCTAATGTAAAAGGTGATCATTTATGGATACTCATGCAGTAAAAACAAATAATCATTAATCAAAGCAATAATAAAGATCAAATAACACCTAAAAAAATAAAGTAAATAAAATACGAGGAAAATAAAGAACCCCTCAGTGTCGGGTAAAATTTAGACAAGGCTTGGTCATTAGGCTTTGGAACAGGATTCTTGTGAGTTATCAATAAAAAGTAAATATGCACTAAATTAAAATAAACATGAGATGCTTAATCTAAGTGATAAAAATAAATGATTACCTATATGAAATTGAATTAATCATGAATTTATTAATCCAATGATGCAATAAGTCGCCCAGATGCAAACTAGATGTAGTCCTAATCTAATTTGTTTTTGGTCATTTCTTTAGGAAACTAATTAAAATTCTAACTACATGGCCGTGACTGCCCTTTCATGACAAAGCTATCACCCATGAACACGGATCAGACAGAATTAATATAAATTGCCTAATTTAAGATGCTAATCTAATTGACATGACCTATATGCTACATGCTTGATTAAAGCAATAAAAGATGTAATCTTTCCACTTTTCCTCACTCATCTATATGAATTATGCAAATTATGTCCTATGTGCATACATGGAAAGCGGTAAAGGTTCGATCTTTTCTACACGATGAGAAGCAAGGATTAAAGGTGTAACGATCCGGGCCAATTGTGTGATATTGTCCGCTTTGGATACTAAATTTTCACGGCTTTAAAACGTGTCACCTGGGGACAAGGTTGCACTCGGCCATTCCTTTCCCCAAACTGATATTGTTTGCTTTGGTGGTCCCACACAGTGGGGCCCGAGTCATTACAAATGGTATCAGAGTCGACTCCTGACCACGTGTGGGGCCACAGTGAGGGTGCTGTGCTTCCAAGGGGGGAGAGTGTGACGGCCTAAGCAGCGATGAGCGGGGAGGAGGGATGGCGGTGCGTCCGCGCCTTGGTCCCCGAACGTGCGCAAGGAAGGGGTCCCTCTCTTGTCCCACATCGCTTAGGGAAAGAGTCCCGTGCTAGTTTATAAGGGCTTAGGTCTCTCTAATTTGTGTAACGCGTTTCAAAGCCCGTTTGGTTCAGCTTTAGGAAAATGCCTTTGGGAAAATGCAAATACATTTGAGGTAAATGGATTTTCCGAAATACTAGATTGTTTGGTAAACTATAATTGAAAAGTGTTTTAGGGAAATGCAAGACTATTTGGTAAACATATATTTGAAAAGCCCTTTAGTATGATCAAATTAAGATTTTTAGTTTTAGTATTTTTAAAATTGTAAAAAAGAAACAATGCCTATATAACATTTTACATTTTTATGTTGAGAGTAATGTAAAAGATATATATTAGTAAATTTATTTAAAAATTATATTAAAAGAATTTGATTATAGATTAGATGCAAAGCTCAAAAAATTAAGTTTTTTAGTTTTAATATTTTTAAAATTGCAAAAAGAAATAATGACTATATAACCTTTTACATTTTCATGTTGAAGTAATGTAGAAGAGATATATATATTAATAAATTAATTTAAAAATTATATTAAAAGAATTTGATTATAGATTAGATGCAAAGCTCAAAAGATTAATTTTTTTAGTTTTAGTATTTTTAAAATTGCAAAAAGAAATAATGACTATATAACCTTTTACATTTTCATGGTGAGAGTAATGTAAAAGATATATATTAGTAAATTCATTAAAAGAATTTGATTATAGATTAGATGCAAAGCTTAACTTTTGGCCTAGGGTTCTTTTAGGTTTGTTTTCAACTTTGAATAATTTTTTTAATTATTGTAGTATTAATCATCTTCGTTAATTAATGATCATTCTAATGTATTAATAAAAAGTTGGGCTATTGATTGTCAAAAGATAAAAATGACGGAAAAAAAAGAAGAAGGTGAACCCAACATTTACAAAGGGTTTTTATTATTATTTTTTAAATAAAAATAAAATCCGATGAAACTCCGTCGCCGATCAACGGCGGTTGGAGTGTGGGGAAGATGATTGATTTTAAAAAAAAAAAAGTCAATAGATGAACAGTAGAGGTAGACTTGCATTTCCGAATTGCTGAAAGCCCAAGGACAACTCCAAATGCTGAACTAAATACCTAAATTTTTTCCCAAGGGGCTTTCAGCTTGAAAACCCCTTGGGAATGCTAAACCAAACAAGGTAGTTTCAAAGCGGATAATATTACACAGTGGGGTCTGGGTCCTTACAAAAGGAAAATTCACGCAAAGGGTATATACCCTACATCAATAAAGGTGCAATTCCTTTATTCTATTAAATTTATGCGAAGGGAGTAATCTAAACATATTACTCTTTAGATCCTAGCAGCACGAGGAAACTAGGAAATCGATAATAAAAGCAAGAAAAAGAACTTGAGGCACAGACTTTTATTCTGGTTCACCTTTAAACTAGGGTTACATGCAGCAGGGGAATATATTGTAATTGACATATCTTACCTCTTTGTTACATCTCTCACTTATAAGAGAAAGATGTTATATATACCTAATAGCTATTTATGAGCTTAAGCCCAAGTTACTTAGGATTTTAATATAATTTGCACTTTGTACTTTTTTGATATGAATGAGACCCTATATCTTTCTATCGATGGAGAGTATGAACCACACTCTAACACCAAACACATCCAATCATATATTTGCAAACGATATCATGGATCAAAGCAACAAAAACCCACCCTATGGCCAGATTGCATTGATATCCTATGTATAAAGGATCGAAATCCTACCTTTTATGGACAACACCACCCCGAAGACGCCGGGATTGTGACGGCTAAACGCCAACACTAGGATCGCGACGGGATTGTCAGTAGGGGAAGCCGGGATCACGAGCAAGGCCCACGGAGTAAAGCCTGTATGGGCGAGGATGAGCGAGGTGATGTGAGGTGTGAGATGGGACCAAGTGAATGAGGGCAAGTGTGGAGTCGCTGCATGAATCCTTGAATGCGTGTGTGGGTGGGCGTGAGGTGAGTGGAAAATACTTGGGCGTGTGAGCGTGAAAGCGAGAGTGGTGAAGAAAATTGCTTGTGGTAGTCCTGGACTAGTGGTGGACCGATGCCGGGGATGGAGGAAGCTAGCCCGCCGGTGGTGGAGGACCACGGGTAAGAGAGAGCTCGTGAGATGTGGAATATGCCAAGTGCGTCGATGTGCTGATGGATAGATTGAGGTGTGTATGGAGTCTCCTAAAAGATATTTTTGTTTAACGGTTGAATTCGATATCTAATTTTCTTATAAAATGAATAAAAGTTTACACCTCGAAATTTAGGTGTCAATAATGATTCCCCTCGAATTTACCTTTCGGAATTTGTTGTGTATATTTTTATGAGAAAAACAAATTGAGCCTAATTATCTATCTTGGCCCCTCTCAACTCATCTCGCTCTCCCTCAAATTAAGCGAAATTTAATCTGAATGATCTTCTTCAAAATCCGATCTTATGGTGTACTTTCTGCGTTGAATGCGCTGACAACTATCGAAATATTATACGTGCATCTTTATGCATCCTAATATTCCTTTGCAAGATTAGGACTTGAGCAGGTTCTTAAACTGCTCATGGAGGTAAAGGCGGGAGAACCACCCTGGAGTGTGAGATCCCGTACTTGCCTCCCCATCCTCTCAGCCGAGTGGATAGATATAGGTTGGGAATTTGGGGGTCTTACGGTGATGAAGGTAGACACCACGTCAGCAGGCTTGCTTACTTGACTTGCCCTCTACTCTAGGGATTTGTGATTGTTCCTGATTCATTAACTATAATTCTCCTTTGGTCAATGGACACTCTAGGACTCAATCTTCAACACCATTTCTTGTTTTGAGTCAATTGATTGTAACCACATGTCTTGTACTCCACTTAAACTCTGTTTATTGGAAGCATTTCATTGATGGGTTTTATGGATTGCATTGTTATGACCTTTATGATCGATGAACTCATCAAGCAATTTGTGGATGGCCTTTGTGGGTTGTTAGTGTATAGGTTGTGGCCTGATTTGGGCCATTACATTCTCTATATTTGGGCCTTGATTTTGGGCTGCTGTTAACAAGTTCCAACCCGTTGTAAATGTCTCTTTTATGTGGAGATTTTATTGCGACGTGACATCTCCGTTCGAAACATATCAAAATTAAGTAAGGTTTATTTACTATTTTTCAGTGATCTATTCTCAAGTTAATTCCAACAATTTCTATCATGAACTTCAATTAACATTATCTCACTCATTAATAGATGAATGTGACGACTCATTTACACACATTATTCCTCACAAGAGGTCACTTATATAACAAGCTTCTTGCTACAGTCCAATGCATCAATCGCAATTCTAATAAATGGCCTAATTTTAGCACACGTTTAGAGAATCGCATACGTAGCACATAAACAACTCAACTATGGCCTAGTAGGGATAACTAGTTAGATGATTGAGCAAAAACATAGCTAGATAATGGTTTGAGGACTCGTGCCAAGAAGTTCCCAAATGTCGGCATCGCACGAGAGCTCGTTCCAACCATTTTGTCTATAAATTCCAGAGGCCAAAAGTTCTCTTCTGGCTGTCCTTCCCGGCCACTTCTAGAGGTGACTTGTCCCTCTTCGGGGCCGGTGTCGGTGAGCAGATTTTCCCACCACGCAGTCTCTTTGTCCTGACGAGACAACATTGGAGATGGTTGTTCAGGGTTTTCACCTGGTGCAGTTCTTAAAGCCACCAACGTGGCTTTTCCCCCAAACCATGCTGAGCTCTTCAATAAGATCCGAGGTCGAGGCCTTACGACGTTCACTTCGGTGGTGAATTGCCCAGGCGGGTTGTCTTCCTTCGGCTTGTGATAGATGATGTTTTTAACCAAATGGGTGTTCCAATAAGTGACCATCTGCACGGACTTGGGCGGATCATTATCTAGGATATGAGAATTAGGAAGATTGGCTCATTGGTTCAACATTGGTCACCATCAAAAGCAAAATGGAAACCTTATTTTCAGTTAGCATACGCGTAAAATCTTGACTCGTGTCCTAAATTTTATTATGACTTGATAATTCTACGTGCCCTCTCAAAACTTGCCTGTTTCAATTATCCGTGTGGGCATGGGCTTATTTCGATTTCAATATCGCCAATTAACTCAATTATCATGTCATAGTAACATTAGTAAAGAGTAATAACATCATACATGCTACTAATGGTCAAGAAAAGGACATGCACGTCCCTTAGCTTGTAATTTCAGTGCTCTTATACATAGATTATTAATTCTGTATTCCTCATTTGAGAATGGTTCATTTGTCTAAAATTTTTTTACTAGTACATCAATATTTCATTTTAGTTTGTATGCACTTCTCGGTTGAATACAAAACATCCAATCGCTTTGATTTTTTGTTTATCCGTTTTGGGTTACCTCAGACTCTCCGACTTCATGTCTGAAATTTCTATCCCTTGTATCCTTAACTTCAATTGTTCATTTCCATTGTCTTGTATGCGCCACCTCTTTTTTTTCTCCCCTTTTCCTACTTCCCTGCTTGAAAAGTCGAGCATGGATAATTAGCATAGCCACTCCCTCTAAACATTACCGAAAATATCCCACAACTTGTTATATAATTTTCGGACTTAAGACTAAGAAAAGGTCTTCATTTTACCTCACTCACGACCAATTGGTTGGATGTAGGCATTGTAAATTGTATAAAGAATCGTGATGTACACATTGTAAATTGTATAAAGAACAATGTATATGATTCTTTTTTAAGCCATGTCACCCTAATTAGCCGTTGAAGTGCTATAAATGTCCATAATTCATTCCCTGAAGACAGCTACATGCCCTATTAATGTAAGCAAGTTCAAATTCGAGAAAATATTCAATTTTCAAATTATTGATTGTGCATATCATGAGTGAAGTCGGTGTACTGAAAATTATAACAATATCTTTTTTTTTTCATTTAGTTTTATATCAAGTATCATTGTGACATTTTTTTTTTTTGACAAAACCCTTATATCAAATGAGAATAGTCAAATTATTTTTCGAAATTATTGTAACGTTCCACTATAAACCCTTGAGGTATAATTGAGTAGGTTGTTAAAAGGTTCAAGGGAGAGAAACAAGCAACAGATCCGTCAAGAGTAAGAAACTTTACAATGTTACTTTCATATTTCATTTCTGTTGAGAAAATAAAAATAGATAAAAAATTAGAGGATTTCACGATGAAAATAAATACCTTAAAGTTTGGCTACCACCAAATAGATAAATATAATAGCGTCCCACGTTAAAGATGAGAAAAATTGGGTGACCCACTACCTGACTAGCATAACTTACGACGCTGTCACTGAGCTGATAGGCTAATAGGGTACTCTTGATTCAGTTCAGAGTGACAGTGCCGTAGTTTGACTTTTTTCCATCAAATGTTGAGCCCAAAGGGCCATATCATTAATTGGACAAGACACTTTTTCAGAGGTTGTCGCCCTGCTTCTGCATCGATCTCTCCGTCTCTCTCATGAATTGAATCTGCCGTCCAGCCGTCTCTCTCAGTCTGCATTTGCATTTCAGGATCTTCTTTTCATTAAGCCCATATAATTGCATTGGACTGAAGCTAAGGGATTTAAGCGAGGGAGGTTATAAGCTTAATTGAATTTAATTGAATTAAGGACGTAAAGTAAAAAAATCAAGTTGAGCCCCTTAAATCTTCATTTAGTGGCTGAAAATTTGTAGATGGGTGCCAAATTGGAATTGATTTATTAAAGGGGAAACGGGAGAGCAATTAAACTTTATATTATCATAAATCAAATCATAAGGGATAATAAGAGAGTTTCCTGTCAAAGATAGGCAATATATTTCTTAGAATCTAAAAGAGGAAAGAAATCTCATGAGGAGAACCCCGGACGTTACCTACACGATTGAGTTGAGCAGCAATCCTGATACGAACTCAACTCGCTGCTCCCCTCGGCGTCGTGTCCAGTGAAGTCACCGCTATTGTGTCCGACAACAGCCATTATGGCATCCCAACATCTAAAGTCTTTGCGTAACCTTCCCTGCCCCAAAAATTTCTATTCTTTTGTCCCGAAACAAAAAAAGAATAAAAACTCGTTTGATAACGGTAAGTTGATTTCTATTCCTCGGAATAGAAAAGTTAGCCCGGGAATAGAAACGAGAAACAAAAAAAAATTGATTCTTGTTTCAGGAACAATTTCTAGAAATAAGCAAATTTTCTTTTTTCTTTTTGTTTTATTTCTCTCTTGCCGTGGCCACCTCCAATCGTCTAGAGCCACCACCCCGACTACCGTCGCCGGTCACCCGTCGCGCCGCCGCCACCGCCGACCGTGAGCAAGAATAAAAAACAAATACAAAAATACAAAAATAAAAAATACAAAAATACAAAAATAAATAAAAAAACAAATAAATACAAATAAAAAACAAACGCAAGAAAATTAAAAAAAACAAAAAAATAAAAATAAAGCAAATAAAGTAAATAAATACAAAAACAAATAAAAAACAAATAAATACAAAAAAAAATAAAAAACAAATAAATACAAATAAAAAACAAACGCAAGAAAATTTAAAAAAACAAAAAAAATACAAATAAAACAAATAAATACAAAAAAAAAACAAATAAAAAAACAAATAAACAAATAAATTCAAAAAAGAATAAAAAACAAATAAATACAAAAAAAAACAAATCAAAAAAAAAGAATAAAAAAACAAAAAACAAATAAATACAAAAATAATAAAAAATAAAAAGAAAAATAAAAAACAAATAAATACAAAAAAGAATCGTTGCGTTACCAAACGCATTTCTATTCTTTTTCTATTTCAAGAGTAGAAATTTTGTGCAGTTATCAAACGGGTTCTTTTGCTCGAAACTGCTAGGAATAGAAATAGAAAAGAAGTATTTCGGAAAAAACTCTTCCCCAGCCAAAAATTTTACCGTGCGCACCCTAACTCAACCGCCTCGGCCCTCACTTGTTTTTCCTCGCTGTCGCTGCCTTGGCGGGACAATCCATCCTCAGTCAGCTCACACAGTTGTTGAGTCCTGCCGCTGGTCACGTCTCCTTGCGTCACCATAGTCTCATCGTCGTTGATCTTATTGTATAGTCTTCAGGATCCACACCGAAGGTAGGAAAATCTTCAAGATGATCAATTTAGCCGTTGAAGATTAGTTCCATAATCACCGAGAGATCTATTTGCCCATACAATTAAATCTTCTAAGTGAGAGTGTGGTTACCATGAATAGACACGCTCACATGAGGAAATAATCATTTTTAGCAAATTGATTGACAATGGATTAGATTTCTCTACGCATGTACGTCTTAGGAAGTCCAGGCTTGAGGCTAACTATAAATAATCCTTAAGGTTTAGACTTTTTCTTAGAAGGAATGTTTGGGTCCTCAAGACATGATGCGTATTTATGCAATACACACATTCTTCTCAAATAATAGAGGGAATTGCTTCTATCAGCAACTTGTGAGACCATCTAGGCTTCCAGCTCTTAGTCGTCGACTTGCGTGCTGCCATCGACTTTATCTTCCTATGTATGAATAGGACCATGTGAATTGTTCACTTTATCACAGTACTTCCAAGTCCTCATAAACTTCCCATTCCTGGACTTGTTCATCTCCATCAAGGTCCTTCAACTTATCTTTACTTTAGGTTCTATCGGTGGCAATAGAGTTTTTCTTGCATTTGTTTAATCCTAAGATAAGACAACATTTGCATTTGTCCAATAATTGAAATAAGCAGATGGTTTCATCAACTACAAAATGACTTGGGTTACGATTAGGCCCGATACATAGCGACAACGGAGGAAGTGGAAAAGATGATGGGTTTGAATAACTTGGTTTGTGAAGGAGGCTAGAGGGGAACTAAGTTCAGTGGCGACCAATACTTCTGCGTTTGAGTTGGCATGTCATAAGCTGATGTGCATACTGAGTGTGTTCCACTGAGGAAGTTCAAGTGTAACTTGGGCTTAGTAGACGTCTGTGGCATTTAAACAGTCCTTGGGGGGCGCCGGGAGAGCAGAAACACGGAGCGGTGAATCAAGACTATGACCTGGCTACGATCAGTAGTGACGAGCTTGAACTGAGATCGAAGGCTTAGTCGGGCTCGACGCAAGCCTAGATCTTGGATCTACGGCTTCCTCGATGATGAATTGAGGTTGACATGAGGTTGTCGTGGTTAATGAAAGCCATAAGAAGATTTTTCATGAGGGGGTTAGGTGCAATGGTTCGTGTCCTTGATTGTGTTACATAGGGGCGAATCCCAATGGCTGGTGAAATGAAGACAAACATAAGAGAAGAGATCAAGTACGTGGAAACAATATCTCCCCTCCGCAATAAGACGCTTTTAATCCGATCAGTAATGAAGAAAAATACGGTTGTCGGTCCTTTTTTCCTTCTTATAGACAATAGTCTCCACAAATGTAGGGGTACTTCTTAGACCCATTTACTTCTTAGACCTATCCACAAGCAGTACAATCATCGGGAGACAAACACTTGCATGAATAATTTTTCTTCTTCTTTTGGGCCGAAACATGAGTGATCTGGAAAGAGTTAATCAATTTATGGAGTGAACTAGCGCAAAAACACTTTACATAAACTTTTCATACATGTTCTTCGACACTATACAAATGATGACTCTGATGTCGTGTCTCATTTTACATAACATGTGATAATTGACCCGATGATTTATGAGGGTGGGTTTTCTTCCTTTGGGACCTCTTGTCTAACAATTATTAATAGCTAATACTTCATATGGTGAATTTTCTAGGATTCTTGCTACAGTACAACAATTTCCCCCAACATTGTGGGGTTAAATCACGATGCTTAGGCGCGCATGACAAAATTTCTGTTTCTCTATTTCTTTGTTTTTCTGTTCCTCGGAACATGTTTGGAACATAATTCTGTTTGATAATGCAATTTCATTTTTTCTATTTCTAGAATAAATTTCTATTCTAGAACAAATTTTTATTCTAGAAATATATTGGAACATAAATCAGAAGTTAAAATTTTTAGCTTTTCTATTTCTAAAACAGAAATGAGAAATCAAAAATTTTCTCATCATTCACTCTCATCACCGCCCGTCACCCACTTGCCACTCATGGGATGCCGGATGCCCGCCGCTAGCCACCGGCCCCGGCCACCAGCCGTCGATCGCCAGCCACTGCACTCCGGCCACCTGTCACTAATCGCTGGTTGTCGGATGCCGAACGCCCACTGGTCGTTGGCTGCTCATCGCCAATCATTGGATGCCGGAGGCTCATCACAAAATCACCGGATGTTCGTCAGCGGCCATCCGCCACTCACCACCGATTGTCGGATGTTGACCGCTCACCACCCACTGCTGGATTTCGGCCACTGGCCACCTGCGGTCGTCCTCCTGTAGGCTGTCGTTGGACTCCGAATGTTGGACGACAGACATCGAACTCCGAACGTTGGACATCGGTTGTCGATCGTCGGACTCTAGTGTCGGACTTCGGACTTTGGCTGCCCACCGCCGGTCATCGGACTTGGTGCCGGATAGCGAACATCGAACTTCAGACTTCGGCCGCTCGCCGTTGGTCACTTTGGACGCCGAACGCGGGTCGCCAAACGTCGGACTCCGACCATCAAATGCCAGTCATTGCCGCTCCTAGAATTACAAATTTTATTCTGTTATTAAAAGAATTTTTATTTTAGAAATAGAAATTTTGAATTGTCATCAAACATGTTTCTTTACTCGAAACTCGTCCATGGAATAAAAATTGAGAAATCAATTTCTGGCTAGAAATTGATTTCTGTTTTAGAAATTTTGTCATGCGTGCCCTTAGTTTCCCTCCATTCGTTTGCATAGAAGAAGAAAAATTCCAGAAGGTAACGAGATCCAGCGAAAGATGAAAATCAAATACTTTCCAAAAATAAAAAGTAAAGTTTGTTAACTCAAATACTTTGATAAATTTGTTGAAAAGTAGGGAAAAAGAAAAAAAAAACTTTACTTACTATGACACATTTACTCACTATAATACATTTATCCCAAACTATTTTTTGTAACACAAAAAGCTTTGAACTTTTGCTCAAGTGACACATTTATCCCAATTTTTTCCTATGACATCAAAAACCTAAAATTTATAATTGTGTAACACATTTATTTTTAAATTTTTTTGTGACACCAAAAACCCAAATTTTTTTTTTTTTGGTGACAGCAAATTTTTGCTGTAAATGTATCACAACGATATAATTTTGGGGTAAATATGTTATAGTAGGCATAGTTTAGGATTATTGATAGCTTTTATCCTTTTTAGTACAACTATCATAGCCGATGTTGGCATTTATAATTTTTACAATATTTTAAGATTTTAATCTTTTGTTCTCTTTTCATTTTTTTTTTAATATTTTTTCTTTTCTCTCTTTTTAATTTTTTTCTTTTTTTTATTAACAACCAATCATAACTGGTGCTTGTAGCGATGTAGAGTCTCTAGAGTTAACGATTGTTATAATTGTTGAAGTTAACAAGGTGTGTGCTCAGTATTTTGATATATATAATAGTGATTTTTCTTCATCTGTGGTTGTGGAGATTGTAATTGAAAATTCTTGTGGAGCCATTAAATGTGCCGGCGGAGTTGGTATTCTAATAAACCCAAAAATTATGATAGGGTTCATGTAGCGCTTGGACTCGAAATCTTTCTGACAATTAATGGGAGAGTAGTAGTGAAATTTGGATTGTTGGTGAAACGATTGTGACTTGGCTCAGATATTGAACCGAGGTATGAGATTGTTAGAATATATCTTGAGTTTGATCTACAAAGGAAACCTAATCCAAGTAGGTTGTCTGGTTTGAGTAGGCTTCTGGTTCTGAGTCCAAATTTTTTTCTATATAAAAAGCAAGATTCTTTGTGAAGAGCACCTAACAAGAGCTTTTGGCTGTGATAATCAATCGTGTGATATGCTCGTGGATTACATCTCGAGTATTTGAAGCCGTCAAAATATTGTTTTAAGATTTTTGTAAGTCCTATTTGAGATTGAGAGATTGATTCACGAGGAATTGTGAGAGGTAAAGACTATGTGAGTTAATGGGTGGAATTAGAGTTTGGAAAACATTAAGAAAGTTCAAGTGATTTGAGTGTAGTTATAATGTCTATTGTATTACTTGATTTATAGTAAAATCTTGTGTTGTTGTCTTTGTAGAGTTGATTTAACCAAGCGAGCCACATAAATCTTTACTATTTATTTCTTATTTTTTTATTTTATTAATCAATCAAATTTTTTTCGACAAAATGACCTGAAAGAATTAGTCGCGTAGTGCTCTGAAAAACTGGGCACCCAAAAACACTTTGGAAAAAAAAATAAAAAATCCATCGATGTAATGTAAGATGTTTTACATTAGTGTTTGTGCTTGTGTTGTGCCCCTAATATTTTTTTTTTCCGTATATTACTAAAATAAAAAGTTCCAAATTTGCTCCAGCACCACTGTAGTTGCTGTCACATATCATGATTCCCAATCATAGATCCTCTTCAATGCATATTGACAGCACACCATTAATAAATGTCGACTTGATAGCACACTGCAATGAAATGGTATTGAGAGAAACATATTCCTGGTCAACCCTTCAACTTAAAGAGGGAAATTTTAGTTCTTTCCACCTCTTGTCCGCCGAGGAACATTTTCCACCTTTGGGTTGGAAAAGAGAGCACAACGAATGGAATATATTGTATTCAATGAAAGGAGGAATCAGTAAGGCGCTCATCTCAAATGTTTCCACGTGAAGCCTATTAGGAGAGTGAGAAGGAAAAGAAACTTCGTTACCTACCTAAGCTAGGTTTAAAGGTTCACCTAGGTAGGTTCCATTGCCCTATGAAGGAGGCCTAGCCTCCCTAGCTAGGTCTACTAACGCTTGTCCACGTCCTAAGGAGAGGTAGTGGGCTGCTTGGACTCGCCCGATATAAAGCCTCGGGGGCACCTGACTCCCCTTGCAGCTAATTCGATATTTTTCTTCTTGGATTAGCAGGGAATACGGACCACAACCAAGTGGGGTCTCTCACCTCAGGACGATTCTCCCGCCTGTCTAGAGGACCCTTGAGCCTTTTAAAGATTTGCTTAGTCCAAACATTTTCTACCTTTGGCTTGAAAAAGATAGCACCACAAATGGAATATATTGTATTCAATGAAAGGAGGAATCAGTGAGGCGCTCATCTCAAATTTTTCCATGTGAAGACTATTAGGAGAGTGAGAAGGACAATAAGATAATCTTAGGAGTATATAAAATTCGGACATATGCTTGACAGCGTCAATTTTTTTTTCTTGTCTTTTTTTCATTTCCTCCTTTCAAGAGCATAGTGAATAGAAAAGTACGCATCAATAGCTTTCTTATGCAGTGAAATAACACCAGTATGAAGTTAGGCAAGGCAAAGGGCTATTCTTTCCCTAGTGGCCACCCTTCCCTCTTGGAAGGGGGAGGTTGGGGGTTCAAATCCCCACATTCTCAGGGGGGATTGGAGTGGGGACGATTTCATTTCAAGAGTGGGTTTCGACTCCCACGCCTTGCAAAGAGGCAGGGCAAAAGTCTGAGAGTGAGTGTTAGAATAGGATTAGCGTAGGACCGACCAAAAAAAAAAAAAAAAAAAAAAAAAAAAAAGGGCTATTATTTAATTTCTGGCATTTATGCTTTAGCTCGAGTTACAACTTCTCCAATAAGCTAGCAACTCTTCAAATTCAAATAAGTGCTGGAATGAATTCCATCGATTTTCACTTGATGCAGTTTTCAGTTGTGTCAGGGAGCTTGATTTCCATTGTCAAACGGACTCAACTTAATTTCTTTGCAGTTGATGTTTAATGACTGTTTTCTGGCCAGACTTCAATGAAAATACTGTATATGGCCCACTTCTATCATTCCATGCTGCATAGATAACCATTTCCCTAGTCATATTACTGTATATATATTTTACTCCACGTGCAACCACCGACAATATAGTTACCATCATATTGAAAAATAAAAACAGTCCGAAAATTGTCAAATTTCATAAATAGAGTTATTAGTTCAATTCATTCGTTTATAGAATCAAAGTTAGTGACTCCATGGCCAAATATGCCAGGGCACAATGACCGTAGATGAAGTTAACACGCAACTATTGCTACAGTAGATGGGATGGAGACAAACAAAAATGCTTAAAAATATGATAACCACAGGATTTAGGAGAAATGTATGGGATCATTATTTTTTTTTTTTCCTTTCTCAATAAGTAAGAATTTAATATGAAATCAACGGCAAAATAGGGGAGCAAATCCTACTACATGCTCAAGAATCTGTACGACCGATGAGTCAAACTCTCAATTTGCACCGAGTGATCATTGCCCATCAACATTCACCTTCTTTCTAACATCTTCACAACTAATCAGTCTCCCTCGTATAGCCTTTTTAATCTGCAGCACTATCAAGTCAGGATTTACAATGGAAGAAGCATCACGAAGACAACTGTTGGGATCGACGGATCCCCGAAAACGGATTCGACACTTAAAACCGAACCCCTAAATTAATGCGGAAGACAAGCCCGGGAAAAAATCACGTATCACCGATCATAAAGCACACCACGGATTCGAGCGTACCTTGTTAGCCACAGATTAGACACTGATGCCGTAAAGAGGAAGAGAATTCGATCCTGTTCGATCCGATGACGACAAATCGCCGTGAAGGGAAGACGGAATCGCTTCTTGACTTTGTTCTTCGTCTTGGAGAGAGAGAGCACTTTGGAAGAGAATGAGAACGTATGCACTAAATGCCAAAAGGTGTGTTCCCATTCTCTCTCATCCCTTTTATATGTTCCTCCTTCCACGGGCCTTATTCCCGTGGGCCAGGCCTTTAGGCCCATCGTGGCCGGGCCAACTTAGGCCCATATAATTAAATCCATCATCTCCCACTCACACATGGTGGGCCAAAAACCAACATGGGCAGATAGGCCCAACTTAGGCCCATCGATTGAAAATCCATCAACTCCCACTTGCATGGTGGGTCAAACAGAATCCTCTTTTCCTCTTTCAACATTCATATCGGTGAATAATCCGTGCGACCAGCATACTTTGAGAGCTCGTTACTATACATCTGTTAGGAATATATAGCAGCTCATAATGGGCATCACTTTCCGAGTAAATTTAGTATGCAGTACCCTAGATCGGTCGATCACATTTATATCTCTCTTTAATCTCATTTGAACAATGATATATTTATTGTATTCACAATTATGATTATCCCAAAGACAGTCATAATTGGTCGACCAGTGAATACAAAACCACAATGTGATTCTCCAAATCCGATCTTCCTCTTTCCTTCAAACTCTCAATTTCAGTTCAACTTGCTTTTCTAGAAATGTCCCATTAAATCGAATCAACTCATGACCATTGGTAACATTCTAAGATAGCAAACACTAAATAGAAATCTTGAGAATAAGTAAGAGTCATGAGGGCACTAAAATTGAGGAATTCTATTCCTCAAGAGTCTCACACGTCATAAAAGTTGAGATCAAACTTTTGCCACTCTTATGGGTCGTCTCATGCATACGTAGTATGAAATACGTATTACGGTATTAACTCATTTCCCATGGAGCGTATGTCTACACAATTAATACCGTACATATGATAGTTTAGACATACCCAATGTCTAACTTGAGTTCACGTATTTACTCATTCACAAAATTCATAAGAACTCACATCTGGCATCTTAGACAGATAAAGTAAAAATGTGTGGGTTATTTTACTTTCGGACATCGTAAGTACTATGTCCTCATCTTAACACTCAGTTAAGGCGACGTACGTATTTTAAGCTTGAGCTCTCGATTATCACCTAGATAATAAGCTTAAAAACCATCTCATCTCTATTTATCACATAGTAAATAGAGGCGATTACCCGTGTGAGTGGGCTAATTTCTTATCTGTCCGACATACTTTCTCAACATAAAGTAATGCACTGAGCATTAAGATGCATAAAGATCAAACAAAGATTCATAGGCATTAATAATGAAACAACACTAGTTCATACATGTGAACAACTCAGGGAAATTACAATCCAAGTACATCGGACTCTACGCAATCCTAGAGATTTTACATGACCACAAAACACATCTCTAGGTATTGGCTTTGTCATAGGATCCGCTACCATTCTATGCGTAGATATGTACTGTAAGTTCACATCCTTTCGTGCAACCATATCTTTGACAAAGTTATATTTGGTATCTATATGTTTGGTCTTGCCATGATATTTTGGATCTTTGGTGTATGCTATAGCTGCTTGGCTATCACAATTAACTAATAATGGATTTGCAGCTTTCTCAATAACATCTAAATGATCCAAAAAAATCTCTTAAGCAAAACTCTTTCTTATATTACTGTTGATAATGCCACGAACTCAGCTTCCATCGTGGACAAGGCTATACACGTTTGTTTCTTACTGCTCCAACATATGGTGCCATTATTCAATAAGGAAACAAACCTAGAGGTAGATTTCCTTTCGTCTATACCTCCTCCCTAATCAGTTTCGGGATAGCCTTTAAGTCGCAGATCATTTCCTTGATAACTCATCGTATAATCAGCAGTTCCCTTTAGATACCTCAGTATTCTCTTAACGGCTTTCCAATGTGCTGGACCTGGATTGGATTGGTATCTACTCACCATTCCAACTGCAAAACATATGTCGGGTCTTGTACACATCATAGCGTACATCAAGCTCCCAACTACACTAGCATAAGGAACATGTTTCATTTGTTCCTTTTCTTGTGGAGTCCTCGGATACAGTCTATGGCTCAATCCTTCACCTTTTGCAATAGGAGTGTCTATGGGTTTACAATCTTGCATACGAAATCGTTCAAGAACTTTATTTATATATGTTTCTTGCAAAGAGACAACGATCTCTTCGAACGATCTCTTGAAATCTTAACTCCAAGAATGTATGCAGCCTCACCCATATATTTCATCTCAAAGTTGGAAGTCAACCAACTCTTGACGGTATGAACAAACTCCATATTGCTTCCGGCAATCAGTATATCATCAACATATAATGATATGATCACAAATTGATCCTTGGATCTTTTGATATATACGCAATGATCCTCATCAATCATTGTAAAATCATATGCCATTTTGGCATTATGAAAACGTATATACCATTGTCTCGATGATTGCTTAAGGCCGTATATCGATCTCAAAAGTCGACATACCTTTTCTTCTTGGCCTTTCACTATGAAACCAGCAAGTTGTTCCATGTATATTTCTTCCTCTAATTCTCCATTGAGGAAAGCAGTCTTTACATCCATCTGATGTAACTCAAGATCCATACAAGCTACTATTGCCAGAATAATGCGAATCGAGGTAAATCTCACTACAGGAGAAAACGTATCTTCAAAATCAATTCATTCCTATTGATTATACCCCTTCGCCACAAGGCGAGCCTTATGCCTTTCTATCGAGCCATTAGCCTTTCGCTTTATTTTGAGAACCCACTTGTTTCCAATAGCTCTGCGTCCTTTTGAAAGATCAACCAGTTCCCAGACTTGGTTTGATTTCATTGACTCCATTTCCTCTTCCATTGCATGAATCCATTTTTCCTTACTAGGGCAATTGAGCCTCATTAATATTTCTAGGCTCATCCTCATCTTGTGGAGCAACCATAAAAGTTTCCCCTTAAATGTCAAAATGTCGACGGGGAATACTTTGGCGACTTGTTCGCCGTATGGGAGTTTGTACACTTTGCACATCATTCCCCATTATGCTTCCACTTGGATTAGATAATGATGATGTCGTCTCATTATGTGGTTGCAATTGAGAATGAGTTGAATTCAATTCATCACTTTCCATATTACTCCCACTTGGATGAACTCCACTAAAATCATTATCTTGATCCGAGGTTTCAAATAGGGAGTTGTCTTTCCCTATTTTGCCCTTCTTAGGAAATTCATTCTCTAAGAATGTGACATCCCGTGATTCAAATTCAGTTATACTCCTACTTTCCTGCTCACCTATGAACACATATCCTTTTGAGTGTTCCGAGTATCTTATGAAAATACTCTTCTTTCCTCTGGGACCCAATTTCCCAAACTTGTGAGAGGACTCATGTGTATAAGCAGCACAATCCCATGGCTTAAGAAAACTTAAGTCCGGTTTTCTACCTGTCCATAACTCATATGAAGTGGAAGTGACTGATTTGGAAGGCACTCGGTTAAGTATATAGGCAGCAGTTAACAACGCATCACTCCAAAAGGTGATAGGTAAGTTAGCATGCGCCATCATGGACCTAACCATTTCCAGTAGGGTTCTGTTTCTTCTCTCCGCAACACCATTTTGTTGAGGAGTATATGGAATAGACAATTGTCTTTCTATTCCTTTTTCATCACATAATTTTCTGAACTCATCAGATAAATATTCTCGACCTCGATCGGATCTCAATGCTTTTATTTTCTTGTCTAATTGATTCTCTATCAGGTTCATAAACCTTTTGAAACAACTTATTGCTTCAGATTTGTGAGAAATCAAATAGACATATCCGAATCGAGTATAATCATCTATAAAAGTAATGAAATAAACAGCCCCATGCCTTCCTCTCACATTCATAGGACCACGACATCGAATGGATTAAATGCAGAGGAAATTCAGCTCTTTTACCTTTTCCAAATGGTTTCCTTGTCGTTTTCCCTTCTAGGCAATGCTTACAGATGGGCAAATCGACTTTTTCAATGTTGCCCAACAAGCCCTCTTTGGCTAGTCTATTCATACGCCTGTTGGCCAATATGACCAAGTTTAGCATGCCACACATTCACATTATTATCATATGAATTAGGAGATGTGAGAAGGGAATAACAAATATTTGCATTAACATCGTCAATATCTAATACAATGAAACCATCCATAAAATAACCACGACCATAGTAGTTTGTATCCAAATACAAATCTACACCTTTATTATGGAAGTTCACATTAAAACCTAATTTAACCAACACTAAAACAGACACTAAATTCCGACGAATCTCCGGAGCATACAACACATCATGTAGGAATAAAGTGCGTCCACCACACATATTCAGTTGGCATGTGCCAATTCCTTTCACTTCAGCTCTGGAGTTGTTTCCCACATAGATCCATTTAGATCCAGTTGGTACTCGTCGGAATTCCATGAAGGATCCTCTATCCTTCGCTAAATGGTCTGTCGCTCCTGAATCCACAGTCCACAGAGGATTAGATTCAGTCAAGAATACAGAACTTGACACATATGCAAAGTTCCCAATTGTACAAAGGGTGTGTACCTTCTTTGGCTCGCGACAATCGCGGGCATAGTGACCATTTCGGTCACAGTTGTAACATTTCACCCTTGAGATATTCTTCACATGAGAACGTTTTCCTCTCTTTTGTTGGTTAATTATTGGTTTCTTGCAAGAAGGACTTGATCCCTTGCTTTCCCACATATTGAACGAATCAATACGCTTGCGCTTAGAGCTTGTAGCCCATTCTGAGCTTAAAGCAACACAGCAGATATCTATATCCTGCTCAAATGCCTTGAGGCGTAGATCAGCTAGCTCAATGTGGCGCATAGCATTCTCTAGATCTTCCATAACATGGTCAAAAGCTTTTAGTGCTTCTTGCTTTTCCAGCAAATATTGAATTCTCATATTCAATATTTCACAATTCTCGCCATTCAATTTGTCCTCTTTATTCAAATCAGCAATGATGTTCTTATTTGCTGAATCCATCGATCTGAACATATCAGACACATTTGCTTGAAATATTAATGCCTATCACTTATGCATTTGCACAAACCCATCATATTAATTAATAATTTGAAGTAAGGTTTCAGAATCAAAATGTCACTATGTTTCCAATCATCCTAAAAAAATCCTAACTTAAAAACTATTATTAATATGATTGTCATATGCAAAATCAATTCTATGAAGCTACAAAAACTTCTATTCACTACCCACAGCTAACTACCCACAGCAACCAGCAATAACATAAAGCAATAGATAATTGACATACAATAAAATAATAATGCTTTCACATAATATGGCTAACATATAGGTTTCTACAACAACAACAATCAGGTAGTTAACTTTACATAAGATGTCCACCAAGAACACTAAATAAAGACCAGCCATAACATCTAAAAACGAGGCATCATACAACTAATAGGGAAAGTAGCCACATGGTTCAATTTCTTTTGCTTTTTCTCTGTAAAATTTTCAGGCATCCTCGACAGCCACGGAAAAACAGATGGATATCCCTTAGGATTTCTCCTACGCACATTCATTCCTGGCCTAATCGAAGTCATTCCTTGGGTCGCAATCTTTGTGGCTCGAACCTGATGATATTCATCCACAAATTCCATTACTAGTTCCTTATATCTAGTAAATCCTTTGACTTCCCAAAGGCGATTCAACACTCCTTGCCATTCTGGTGGAAGAGTGTTCATAAAGAATCGCACCATCCGAATATCCGGCATGGGATAACCGTTCCAAATGACCTCTTGAATTTTGTTGTTGACCTCTATGACATGATCAATTATGTCGTCACTCTCCCATTGATAACCATTCAAATCGGCTATCAACCTTGAAAGCCTTTCCTTTTGTTCATTTGACATTGTGCACACAGATGCGCGCGGCTTACGGGAAGGCATTGTTCCTGCAACAAATGCAGAACAAAAATGGATTACATATAATCCACATAGACATAATTGAAAAAAAGAAACATATTTTTTTTTTTTTGTCAACGGTAAATGGTCGTCGGTTAACGGTCAACGGAGTCAACGGTCAACGTTCAACGGAAGTCAACGGTCAGGTCGTCGGACCGGTCGGGTCGGTCGGACCGGTCGCCGGGTCGGACAGACCGACCGCACGTGCCGCGCGCGTGTGTGGGCTGACGTCACGCAGACGTCAGCCTGCACGTGTCGCGCGCGTGCCTGCCTCCGCGGGTCGGGTCGGGTCGCCGTCGGTGGATCGCCCGGCCAACCGACGTCGGTGCCGACGTCGGCCGATGACATCACCCCAGCGGTTATCGACCGTTGGGTGACGTCATGTTGACGTCCGCACGCGTCGGTCCATGGACCGGCGCGTGCCGGTTCGCCGCCGGCGGCGCGTGGGCCGCACGCGCTGGACAAACCAGCACGTCTGGGCGCGTCGCGCCCACGCGCAGCGCCTTCTGGCCGCGCGTGTGGGCGCGTGCGGCGTCCCCCGGCGGCGTGCGACATGTCACCGGACTCGTCTCGACGTCGCCTTCCTCCCTATCTCATCAGATTTTGATTTCGACTTACGAAAAATCGGAAAAAATGGCGAACAACGCTCGGGTGTCAGGATTTCTTGCCCCGATCCGTACGGCCGAAATGCTTTTGCGAAATAATCAATCATAAACATCAAATTGGTCGGGAAAAACGTGAACTAAGGCTCTGATACCAATGTTGGGATCGACGGATCCCCGAAAACGGATTCGACACTTAAAACCGAACCCCTAAATCAATGCGGAAGACAAGCCCGGGAAGAAATCACGTATCACCGATCGTAAAGCACACCACGGATTCGAGCGTACCTTGTTAGCCACAGATTAGACACCGATGCCGTAAAGAGGAAGAGAATTCGATCCTGTTCGATCCGATGACGACAAATCGCCGTGAAGGGAAGACGGAGTCGCTTCTTGACTTTGTTCTTCGTCTTGGAGAGAGAGAGAGTACTTTGGAAGAGAATGAGAACGTATGCACTAAATGCCAAAAGGTGTGTTCTCACTCTCTCTCATCCCTTTTATATGCTCCTCATTCCACGGGCCTTATTCCCGTGGGCCGGGCCTTTAGGCCCATCGTGGCCGGGCCAACTTAGGCCCATATAATTAAATCCATCAACAACGATTTCTAGCGAGTCAAATATGGTACAAATATTAAAAAAAGAAGAAGGTACAAATAGGCATTCTATGGAAGCTTGAATAGCTTAATAGATAACCGAACTTGAGCCTTACACAGCTTTATTGATTGATTAGAATGTAACTGATTCTGTGATCTTTGTTATCTCCTAGGACAGCTTATTTCCTTATTGTATAGCTTTCTTTTCTTCTCCACGTTGTTCGGGGTACAAAAACCCATTGATTGCAGCACATTATAGGGTGAATAACCACATAATTATTCTCTTATAATCGGTTCTAATTTGGTATCAAAGATGATCTTTACATTGGCACTTTCCAAATTTAAGCAGAGGAGCGCACTCTTAATTGTTGGCTAACTCCAGTTAAAATTGAATGAGGCGCATATAATCTTGGTAGCCAACAAATGCAGCCGCATCATCGTCACACTCCCATGTAGGCTCAGAGAGTACCAATTGATCCCACACTGTCTGAATCTGATTGAGAAAATCAAAATTAGACTGCTCTTGTTTCTTTCCTGCACAATGAATTGTACCTTAGTTTTGATATCAGTGAGACAAATTACTTAGTGTTACTACTGTCGGCCAATTTGGATTTTGATCCAACTCTCGTGACGAAGCATTATTTGTTTGTGATAGCTAGCTATAGAGGCATTCTTTTTAAGTGGATAATATCCATTACAAGAGATATTATCAAAGGAATTATGGATCGAAGCATTATCTCAATATCATTTTGAGATGATAGATCCATGCTTGCTTCATTATTCTTAGGCATCAAAATTTCTTCTAATTCAAATGATTACTATCTCTTTTTTTTTTTTTTTTTGGTAAAAATGCAAGATCACTTCATTTACTTAGGTAAGTTCGGGACAATAACATCAGAAACATCGGCACATAATAAATCGACTAAGGCGGTCGGGGGGTTTGAAACCCAGTTGTTAGGAAGATGATTCGTTCTTCGAGCTCTTGCTGCCCAGTCCGCGGGCCTATTGGAATCCCTACTGCAGTGAACCAAAGTCAGGCCCAAAAAATGTTTTAACTTCTCTCGGATCCGGCCCACCAGACCAGCCACTTCCCAGTTCGGTTCGAAGACTTGGTGAACTGCTTGCATGAGCAACAGGCAGTCAGACTGTACTTGGAGAGATCTGTGAGCTTCGGGGGAAAGGAACTCTAGGATTTCCAAAAGGGCAAGAGCTTCGGCGTGTTCAGCTGAGGAAGCATCGACAAGTTTGGAGAATCCAGCAACCAGGCGGCCTTGAGAATCTCGACAGATGCAAGCGATGGCTCCCCTATTTGTGACCTCCGTTCTAGCTTCCCTATTCGCGGTATCTCCTCTGATCTCCCACCAATTTGAAGCTATTCTGTCGGAAATAGGTTCCATCTCGCTAAAATCCTCTATTTCTTGTGCATATCCTTCACTCTGGAGGGATGAGATGCCCGTGACGCGTCTGTTCGCAGCCTCTCCTCTCGCGCCCCTGTTCGGAGCCTCTCCGCTCATGCCCCTGTTTACTGCTTTGCCTCTCTGTTCCCCGTGAAGTGGAGTTGTTCTCGGAGATCTGAAGGCCGTTGCTCTGTTCTCCTCCGAATCTTGCGCTGAATCTTCATACCCTACCTCGCAGACATCAGCCTCTCCCCTATTTTCCTCTAGATCTGGTATGGATCTATTTACAGCAGCTTCTCTATTTTCCTCTTGATCTGGTTCTCGTGCCATTTTCCCGGACGAAGGATGCATCGATGTTTATGCTTAGGGTGTCCTTGTTCGGTGGTCGCTAGTGTTGTGTGTGGGAGTCTTCTTTTGTCGTTTTTGTGCCTTTTCTGTTGCATGCTGTGTAGTTCTCATGTAGGGCTATGGCTTTGGACAGGGTTAGTCTCGGATGCAGGGGATGATGCTCGAAAATGAACCGGTTCCGGTCTTTCCATATGCACCATATAGTAGTGGCGATCAGGTCAAACTTTTGGGCACTTTCTGGATTTTCTTTTTGTGAATATAGCCATTGATCGAGTCGTGTTAACCCAAGTCTTGAAATGTGAATGTGTAGGGGACTATCTCGCCATAACTTAACTGTCCAAGGGCAGAGCAGTAAGGCATGTTCAGTAGTTTCAGCTTCGATTTGGCAAATGGGGCATAGCGGATCAGGTGCAATTTTCCTCCTGTGCAAGTTTTCTACGGTAGATAATGCATTGTGGCAAGCAGTCTAGAGGAATTGTTTAGCCCTGGGTAGAATTTTAGCTTTCCAAATAAATTCCCAGAGGTTTGGGTTTACTTGGTAGGATGAAGATGCTGTTGTGGTTGTCTGATTTGCTGCTTGATTTCTGATATTGAGATATCCATTGTTTACCGAGTAGTTCCCTGTTTTGTTATTTGTCCACACCATTTTGTCTAGTGCGTTAGGCAACCTTATAGGGGTTTTAAGGAATTCCTGAACTTTTTGACCATCGAACATCAGTCTTAACAATTCCTCATTCCATTTTCCATCCCTTTGGTCTATGAATGCACCCACTTTCTCCGGCTCATATCTTGTCGCTGGTTCGCCAATCGGGCCACTTTTTAACCATTTGTCTTCTCTCATCGAAATGAGTTGTCCGTTGCCAATAGTCCACATGAGTTGAGGGGATATCAAGTCTTTCCCCATAACAATGCTTCTCCATCCCCATGAAGGTCTAGACCCTGTTCTAGCCTTCCAAAAGTCGCAATTTGGATAATATAATCCCTTCATTAGTTGACTTAGAAGAGAAGTAGGATGCTGATGAATTCGCCATGCTTGCTTACCTAACATAGCCTTGTTGAATTCTAGGAGATCCTTAAAGCCGAGACCTCCTTCCTCCTTTCTAAGTTTTAAGTATTCTCATTGTTTCCAGTGAATGCCAGTAGCTTTTTGTCCATTCCGCCACCAGAAATTTGCAATCTTCTTTCAATAGCTTTACAAATTGACACAGGGATTTTGAAAATAAACATGGCATATTGTGGAATAGCTTGCACCACTGATTTAATCAATATTTCCTTGCCTGGTTTGGACAGCAAATTATCCTTCCAACTCTCTAACTTCTTATTTACTCTGGCAAGAATCCATGCAAAGATATCTTTTTTTTATCCTCCCTAATCCGAGGGAATACCTAAGTACTTCCCTGTTTTATCTATTTTTGGGACTCTAAGCTCATCAGCCATATTTCTTCTCAGATTCATTGGACAGCTCTTACTGAAATAAATACCCGATTTGTTAAGATTAATAGCCCTTGTCCTGATGCAAAACAGTATTGATGAAGGATAGTTGCCACATTCTGACTTTCTAAAATAATGCCATGAAGAAAGAAAATTGAATCATCCGCGAAGAGCAAGTGTGATAGAATAGGACAACTTCTGTTTAGTTGAATACCACGAAGAGTGCCATCCATAACAGCTTGTTTAATCAGATAAGATAGGACATTGGCCACTATGATGAATAGATAGGGGGAGAGTGGGTCACCTTGTCGAATTCCTCTAGTAGGTTTGAAATAAGGTAGAAGATTTCCGTTGAAGTTAATGCTGAATGAGACCGTTGACACACATTGCATCACCCATTGTACCCATTGATTGCAGAATCCCATCTTAGTCAAGCATGCTTGTAGGAAGTCCCATTCAATTCTATCATATGCTTTTTGCATATCAAGCTTTAGGACAGCTTGGAACTTGCTCTTTCTTTCCTGTGTACGCAACCTGTGTAATACCTCTTGAACAATCTATATATTATCTTGAATTTGCCGCTCCCCAACAAAGACACTTTGTTCTTCAGAAATGAGGCTTGGTAGCAATGGTTTTAGTCTATTTGTCATTACTTTTGATATGATTTTATAAACAAAATTGCATAGGCTGATGGGGCGGAATTGTTCAAGCTTTTCTGGGTTTGGGGTTTTGGGAATAAGGGTGATTTGTGTTCTGTTGATGTCACGATTCAAGTGGCCTGTTTCAAAAAAGTTTTGTACCTCGCTAAAAATGGTCTGACTTATATTAGACCAATGATTGTGGTAAAACATCCCATTGAGCCCATCTGGTCCTGGAGCTTTATTACCTCCTAGTTGTTGCATGGCTTCAGTAACCTCCTCCATTGTCACTGATTTTACCAATTGCTGATTCATCATGTCATCCACTGAGGTTGGTATTTGTTGAATAACAGGCTGAAAGTTGCGAGCCCCCACTAACACATAAAGGTTTTTAAAGAAAGCTGCTGTCATTTCCTACAGAGGCTGCTCCTCTTTAACCCATTCATCTACAGCATTCTTCAGCAAGGTAATTTTGTTTCTATTTCTTCTCTGGATTGTAGTAGCATGGAAAAACTTGGTATTTTTGTTTCCCCATTTTAACTACTGAATTCTTGAGCGCATGCCCCAATACATTTCCTCCTGCTGCCACAATTTTTCAATTTCCTGCTTTAGCTTCGTAGCTGCCTCACTCTCTTGACATACTGCATGTCTATTGGTCAGATGTTGCAAATCATTTTTCAGTTCATCAATTATCTTCTTCGCATTTTGAAATATGTTTTTACTCCACTGTGCCAACTGTTGGGCCACCAGCTTTAACTTTTCTGCTTTGTTGTGGATCAATTTCAGCCCATACATGCTTGACTAGCTATATACACTCCTCATCATCAAACCAGAATGCTTCATATCGAAATCTCCTCTCTTGCCTTGCTTTCCGAGAGTATAAAGATACTATGATAGGGCTGTGATCAGACCCTATTGCTGGTAGTGCTAAGCATTGAGCATTAGGATAAGTTAGTCGCCATTCGAGATTGCATAAACCCCTATCTAGCCTCTCTTTCACAAATTGATCTCCTTCTCTGTTATTTGTCCAGGTGGATGCACATCCCTTGGATTCCAAATCCATTAGTGCACAGTGGCTGAGGAACTCCCTAAAGGCTGTTAATCGGTAGGTTTCAGCTCTTTTTCTGCCTACTTTTTCCCATTGATACAATATTTCGTTGAAATCCCCCAAGCAAAGCCAAGGTAGATGGTAGTTTCTGCTTTCTCTATGTATGGCCTCCCATAGTTGCACTCTCTCTTGAAAAGTATTAGGAGCATGAACAAAGGTGATATGTATTTGCTGTCTGGTAGCTTTTATTTGGCACTGCACATTTATATAATTGCCTGAGAAAGAGTCGATTGCTATCTCTACTTCATCATCCTAGAAAATGGCCAATCCCCCTGTTATTCCTTCTGGATTCACCAAGAAACTGTTCTGAAATTTCAAACTCCTCGTTATCCGATGCACTTTCTGTTCCTGATTTTTTGTCTCCATTAAAAATATAATGCTGGGCCGTTCCTGAGTCACTAGGACTCTCAATGCTTGAATTGTCAGGGGTGTGCCTAACCCCTGACAATTCCAACTCAGTAGTTTCATGGTTTGTTTGGTGGCTTATTAGAGCTAGCCACCAGAGCCCATTGACATGACTTCTCCACCACCATGATTGTGGTATCAACCAGCTGTATACTGTCTATATCTGCTGCTTTTGAGCTTTCCACACCATATGGACAGAATCGCTTACCTTTTTTGGCTGTGGGATGTTTGATACCTTTGGATTTATGCTTCATCAGCCCTTTCCCTTTGTCTGAGATCTCTACCATGTCTACTTCCGCTTCCTTTTGTTGTTTCTCATAAAGTACCATAACTGATTCCTCATCAATGCAGCAACTCCCACTCTTTTGTGGGCTTTTGTCTCCTATAAGTTGTAATGTTGAATGCTGAGGGGACATACTACTCTCCTTTTGAGTAGGGTGGTCGGCTAGCATCTGTTCCCAAGTGGTATACGAATTCTAAGCTTGCTGTTGTTTTTCACTTTCAGGAGCTGTATGAGTGGGGGTTTCTGGCACAATCTCAGTATCTTCGAGGGGTATCTCTTGCTTGCCATAGAAAATTTTTCCATATGGGCTGAGTTCATGCACTTCCACTCGAAGCCAATTCCCAAATCTGCCTGGTAAGTCTTCGGCCAAACCTGACTTCTCATAAGGTATTTCCTTACAAAATGTAGCATAGTGTCCAATTTTACCACATGAGTAGCAATAATGTGGGAGTCGCTCATATTTAAACTCAATCCATAACTTCTTCCTCTCCAGATTAACAATAATCCCTGTCTTTAGAGGGTTTTCCGGATTCAGCTTCACCTTGGCCTTGCCAATCTTGTAGTGACTGTTGCCTTTCGCTTCTAATTTCACTTCAATAACTTCTCCTAGTTTAGCAGCTATATCCCTGATTACTTCTTGAGTAACCCTCCCAAATGGAAGGCCATCGAAATTAACCTAGAAAGCACAATGAGTAAATCCATAGCACATCTCAGGAGTATCAGGTTCACATTGCTGTAGGATTAACAAATTGCTAGAGAAACACCATGGTTCGGAATCTAAAACCCTCTGTTTTTCAGCTTTGGACTGGAAAGCAAAAGAGAAATACCTGGTTCGAGCTGAGTGCAGGTAACATTTTCAACCCTCCAAACTCTTTTCATAGTATTCACGAAGGCTGTAAAATTCACATTTGGCCTAGAATATAACTTCCCGAATACTGTTTTGCGGCATTCTAGCATTTTTTCTTCTAAGACAGCACTTCTTATATCCACCACATCAACCTCGGACCATAACTCACCGAGACTCCTGCACAGGGCTGCTATGCGCCTTTCTTCCTCGAACTTACTGGCCATTTCTTTTTTGGCAGGATCAAAATCTGAGGTTCTAACCACTTGCTGGCATATACAGTTTGGAATCAGCCTAAGAGGAGAGCTAATTGAAGGGAGCTCCAGAACAGGTTGCGGGAATGACGAATGAGGGTTGAGGGGGAGAGACAATCAGCTAGAAGGATCTGTGTATTAGGGTTTCTGTATGTGTGGGATTGGGATTTTTGGGATTGGCCATCTGGGCTTTGAGTGGAAAGATTTAGGGTTTTTACATTGTAGAGAGATGAATCTTTTCTAGAAGATGGGATAAACTACTCAAATGGTAGAGGGGTAATCAACATTCTTCAGTGGAAAAAACAAATCTTACCTTGAAGATGGGAGAACTACCCAGAAGGTAGAGAGGATCTCATCATTTCGAGAGAGAAATGCTTAATGATTACTATCTCACTCAAGCCAAATATGCCTCGTGTCTTCTTTTGCGAACCGGTTTGACCGGCAATAGAGACGGCGAATGAAAGGGGTTTCGGCCTTGCTACTCAAGGGAGATATAACAGTAATTGGCACAACAGTACATAAGTAAGAATGTCCACCAAGTCTCCATAAAGGAACTTGAGTATGCACGAACTTTGAGACGTGGGTATTCTTAAGAAATCTTCTACCATTATTTGTTGCGATAGCAAAGCCACCATTGAGATCGCCCAGAAAATGCAGTTTTTCATGAGCGCATAATAAACACACATTGAGAACTAGTATCACTTCTTACTCAACAGCATCTTCTCTGAGGAACCATTGATCTTGTCCATGTGTCTCTTTTGCTGGTCGAGCTCCTCCTCTTGCCCAGTTTTCTACTTTCTTGTCCATAATTTTATTGGTTTCCTTATGACCACCAAGAGTTTGAAGGGACATGGGAATATTGTTAAAATATTTCGAGATTTTCAAAGATTTTAATTGATTTTGTTATTTCGTTATTTCTTAGTATAGTTAGTTTCCTTCCGAGATTACTTCCTTTCTTGTACATATTATGTGGATATAGATACTCATACTTGTAACACATTATAGAGTCAAGTACTCTAATAATTATTTTTTTCTTAATGTCAATTTCAATTATGACTATGTCTTTAATGATCCCTACCTCAAATATGCTGGACTTAATGAACACGCATGTTCGAAGCTTGTCGTGATGAGAAATCCCTCAACATGGAGAAGGGCGGAAGGGCTTCATCTGGAGCCTCCTATTTATTGCTTTTCTCTGTTTAATGTTTTATGAGACCTAATATCAATACTTTTAAAAACTCCAAAAAGACACTAAAAATGTCACGGGCCAATCCCGCACGGCCTTAGGATTTCTCTCATACAGCTTTTCTCACACTCAACTCACAAGGATCTTAAAGAGAGAAACTCTAGAGAGAAAGGTTTTGGATTTGTATTTCACTTGTAAATGAGTTGTCATAATAAGCGAGAGGAGACCTTTATATATACAAGTACAGGACAAACCGTATTCGTAAATTTTTCCTTGATCTAATGATGGAGATCGTATTTCCCCAACTACTAGCTACTCTCATTTATTATATATTTGTATATTTACCGTATCACCCACCCAAGAATATTCTAAAATACTCAAGAAAATCCTAAGACTTAGGAATACAAGTTGAGGGTCGTTTGTTCCAAGGATTAGTCACGGTTGTGGTGCAAAAATCTCTTGGATCATGCTTTTCTTTGGGCCGTGACATTCTCCCCCATCCAATCGAGCGACATCCTTGTTGTGTCTTCGGCATGGAAGGCATTGATCTGCTACTTGTATTGCTAAAGAGCTTCTGTCGGTTCCCAGCTAGCTTCACTCTCTGTAAGACCCTTTTATCGGACCAAATATTATTGCTTCGATGCACAATGCCGCTTTCGTATGACTCAATCTGCCATTATGTATTCGACTTCTTGATCGTACGATGTTTTTGCTCCAAGTGGTGCCCATTGCAACTCACCTCGATCCAAATCTTCCTCTTTTACATGGAAAATCTTAACTATACTCATGTGGAAAATGGGATATATATTCAATTTTGATGGCAACTCCAGCTTATATGTAATCTTTCCGCCCCGTTTTAGCACATGAAACAGCCCCTCGTGGATAGATCAACCCTTGTGCACGTCCTTATATCGAAGGATTGTGTGTGGCTTGGCCAACACTAAGTCCCCGACCTGCAACTCCACATGTTGTCATTTCTTATTAGCCCACTTCTTCATGTTCTTTTGAGGCCTTGTGTAGATATGCCCGTGCTAAATCTGTCTGCTCTTGCCAATCCTTGCCGAACTTGTATGTGGGTGGGTTATTTCCTCGATAGGCTAATGCAATCGCACTTGCAATTTACAGTTGTTGCCCAATCATGATGTGACGACCCCAGCACGTCACGACTATTGTAAAACTACTATTGCCATTATCTTTTTCGTTTTAATTCTCTTAAACATACGGAAGTGTAAGGGACTAAAGAAAATCCTAGGGTATACGCGATTTTCTATAAACGGGACAACTTCACTTCTTATTTATTTGTACATATACATCAAACGACAATTGGGGTGCCTTGGGAAAATTCAAAAGGTCGGTACGAAATTGACACACTAAACTCTAGGTCGGTCACCCATCCCCATCTAACTGTACAAGTGTCGCCTAACCCTAGTCCCTGATGTCAAAATTTTCCCAACTCTAGAAAATCATTCTTCCTTCCTACCTCCTTCCTACGCTTCGGGGCTGCCTTCGTCTCCTGGCTTGTTAGAGAACAGTGGGAGGGGGCCCACCGTGCGTCCGTTGACATGGGCATACATCTCAACAAACCCAAGGGTGACCCACCCCCTCGGGGCCCTACATCGACAACCATATGCAACTTGATCCAAATGAAAACAGTATTCGGAAAAACCGGGGTCTACGAACCTCTCCTCCTCTCACGTGAAGTCCACCAGCACCCCATAACAAATCATCAAGGAGGTAGGTGGGATCGATATTCTAATGATTTGAAAAGATGAAGTCAACAACCTATGTGAGTCACAACCCAGCAAGTAGAAGATCCACCGCTCTATATTACACAAATCGATTATCGCACCAACAAAGATAGCTTCAATAGAAAGTTCAATAAATCACACACACAACCATTTACCTGAGAACCTTTTTCAAAATGCATGACCGATCAACATAAGAAATAACTTTTCCCAACAAATGACCAGTAGTTCAACTCAAAAATACCAAAATCATAATTAATGTAATTTCATGCTGCCATCATCATCCGGGGAATCTTGTTACCCTCCGAGCATCTCGCACACATCCGACATTGCTAGGCATCTGGGGGAATTGCATTACACCCCCAGGCATCTAGAGAAATCCAATTATCTCTCCAAACATCCCTACTACAACTTGGGGAATCGTCATCCCAAAGATCAACGACATTCTCAATTACACATTCACACGGTGATATAGCAATTGCATAATTCAATTAAAAGTACGTTAATGTCACTACTATTCAGGAATTCAAGCATGCAACTAATGAATCATTAATCATTTTCATCCATTAAACTAATATAAACACATTCGTACAAACATTAAATGAACAATAAGGAAGGTCCCACATTCTAGGCTTAAACTAGCCACATAGGGAGTCTCGCACGCCTTTAGAGTTGATGGCTATTGTCTAGGTAAACGGTCTTAAAAAATTATGAAACTTTAGTATGTGGTGGATAAGACCTAAATGAAAATTTTCCGTGAAGAACTTGAAATCCAATTCAGTTCATACAATTCTAAAAAAAAATTGCAAGCTGGGCTGAAAACAGTCAAAATCTCGTAGAAAAATAAATATTTCACTAACCAAATGAGACTAAAAAATTATGAAAATTTAATATATGGTAGCCTAGGATGTACTCTACAACTTGCGTGAAGAATATATTTATAATTCCGGACCAAGAAATCTGTAGAAAATGAAAAACAGAAAGAGGTCGGTCCAACAAACCCAAAAACAGGTTCTGCATTTTGAAGTTTTTTAAATATATTTTTGTCATACGAAATTCAAAAATTCAAAAATTAAAGTATGTCATAGAACAGCAAAAAAGGATGACTTTTATGAAGAACGCCCCATGAAACTTGCACCACAAGTCAATACAAAATTAGCGAACTTCAGGGTTGGGCTAGATACAAACCTGTCCTCAGCCTAGTCACGACTTTCTTTCGAAGTTTCTGCCATTTCGGCCCTCGCACGTGCCAAATATCTACCATCCATGCCTTTATGACCTAACCACGAGCTCGACTATTTTGAACTCAACAACGTATCTAGGTAACATAATCAAACTTCCAATTAAACAAATAGCATAGTCGAAACTTCGATTAAACGAAAATCTCAATGACGTTCTTGCATTTCTAGGAAACTATTCTCATCGCATGACACACGATCAATATAAGATAGAACGGAGGATAGCCACTTGCCTCGAGTCCTTGTGAGTTGCGGTGGCGGCTTGGCAGAACAAAGGTGAGGTCGATGGTGACAACGGTACAAGCGCTGAGTTTAGGGAAAAAGCTAATTTCCTAGCATTGAGAAGGGTCCCTTCGTTGTTGGCTTCTCAAATTCATGGCTGCAAGAGAAATGGGGAAAAAGAAGCTGAAGGAGCTGAAAAGGGCGTGCGAGCAGGGGACTAATGGTTCCTCTTTATCTCTCTCTACGTCCCCTAGTTTTTTGTTTTTTTGTTTTTTCTGTCAATGCTAACCCTTCCACCATCATAGTCTCTATCTTGTGTAACAATTGTTGACGTGTTTGCCTCATCTCTTGGCCAGCTGGATCCTTATCCCTTCGTAGCAAATGTGGCGGTGTGGGGATGGTTCAAGAATCCTCAAATGATGGAGGATAATTTAAAAGTCTCTATTAACAATAATGGGGAAAATTCAAGACTCTTCTGTACATTGGCAACACCCCATAGGATCCCTTGAACTCAAAATAGCATGACTCTTCTTTCCATTGGAAACACCCTTCTTGGCATTTCTCCCACGATCATCATGGTCGTCGCTTATGACGAGTGCTTCATTAGATCGTGGATCAACCATTACACTTGAAACGAACTTACTCTGATACCACTTGTCACAGGCCAATTGATCTAGCATTCCCTAACCCGTGCGGCCCTAGGATTTCTCTCAAGTGGTCTTTCTCACACTTGACTGACAAGGATCTTAAAGAGAGAAACTCCATATCCGTATTTCATTTGTGAATGAGTTATTACAATAAGGGAAATGAGATCCTTATATATACAAAATAGGACAAACCGTATCCGTAAATCTCTCACTGATTTAGTAGTGAAGATGGTATTTCCTAGCTACCAACTATATGCATTTATTACATATTTGTACATTTACTGTATCACCTACCCCCGGGAGTGTTCTAGAATACTCAAGAAAATCCTGGGATTTGGGAATACCGGTTGAAGGTCGCTCATTCCAAGGATCGGTCACGACCATGGTACAAAAACCTCTTGGATCATGCTTTTCTTCGGGCCGTGACAAAAGATTTTGTTTGTTTTGCCAAAAATATTTTCTGAAAAAATATTTTCCTCATTTTTGAGCATTTAGTTTACTTAGGATAATGATTCAATAGAAAATGTCTTTATGGTCAACGAAAAATATTTTCTTTCCATTAAAATTCAAAAAAAATAATTTACTTTTTCAAAAATCAAAAATTATTTTTCAAAATAAGATTAAGTATTGGTGCTTGGAATGAGAACCCCCAACACTCGTTTCAGGCTCCTCGACAATGGGGTTGGACCCCAATGCCTAGGCCTAGGTCCATCGAGGTTGGGCCTTGGACACCAATGCCCATGTTCAATACAGTAGGCCCAATGATAGCAATGCCGAGCTTGGGTCCATCGAGGCCAATTTTTTTTTTCTTTTGCATTCTTCCTCCATTGGTCACTGGGCCTCAGCAATCGGCCATAGGCATGGCCCTCGAGGCTCCACCTTGCTAGCCTTGGGTGAGGGAAGAGCTTGCCGAGATATGGTGAGGTTGAGCTCGTTTGAGGTTGGCTATCCTGGGCCTGACCAAGGCTGGTGAGGCTTGCCCTCACCCAAGGCCAACGAGGTCAGCCTTCACCTGTGGCTTGTTGTCACTCATTGCTGAGGCCCATCAATTTACGAGGAAGAATGAAAAAGAAAAGGAAAAAAGAAAGAAAGAAAAGAAAAAATAATAATAAAAGTGGAGAACGAGGTAGGAAGGTCAATGTTCACGTCATAATTTTTGACAAAAAATGAGATTTTCTTTACCGAACAATGGAAGTTTATTTTTAGGTCTCAACCAAACACCGAAAAATAACTATTTTCCAGAAAATAAATTTCAGAAATATCACGTTTTCGTGAATCAAAGGAAGCTTAAAAGTCCAACGAACTAATTGAAAACTTTGTCCAAAACCATTTATTCATTAACCATTGTCTTTTTTATTTATTTTACCAGAAAACGAACGCATAGATGTTGTTAACAAAAAGAGGAATTTGACATGCTCAAATTTCTTACCATTACTCCACATGATGACCTAAGGAACCAAAATCGAAGAGCCTAAATATTTGGTAGTCTTATGTTCTTATTTGTATTCAAGTCCAAATGAAGATGCATAAATCTCGCGGGCTGTTAAACACAGCAACATATATTCACAATCCCCTTGAATCGACGGGGGCATGGATCCACTGCAACTCAAGCTTGATTTCGCTGCTTTCGACTTTTGGAGTCAGAAAACCCTTTTTCAGTACGACTTTGCCGCCGTTCATCCGATGCAGCTCTCTGTTCAGCAAGGCAATTTTGCCGGCTCGGTGGCATCCCCCGATTATCAGTCTTATTCATGGAATATTTGGGGCCAAATTGACAATGACGGAACATATGAATCGTGCCCTAATTTTGACAAAATTAAAGCATTCTGATGAAACATGTTCTAGATATTTTCGTGGCGTTGAAACTAAGCACGAATTTGATATCAAAACGAGAAGCGAGCATTGCGCGATATGGCGAAAGAGCAGGGGACCATGGTCACGCGAATTCATTAGTGTACAGGGCATGCGGTCACATGTGGATGTCAGAATGGGGAACACTTTTGAGTGGTCCAGAAACAAAATGATCAGTGAATCATTCGAAATCAATGGGACAGGAACACTTGCATTCCTTGGATGCTCCAAGAATTAAGCTGGCCTTGCATTAGGAAAATGATATCCTACTACCTTCTTTCCCGATTACAAGTCTTCTAATTAACCATTTAATTTTATTATTTCGTAATAAGAAAGGATAAAGGCACTAGTAATCCTTGTATTTCTCCAATTTACTGGGAAAAATATCAAAAAAATCTTAAACCGATGGTATTAATACCAATTTAGTCATAAACTTTTCAAATTGACTAATTTAGTTATAAACCTTTTCATATTGATATAAATTCAGTCCATTCGGTTAATTTTGGTTAAGTGGTGCTGATGTGGATGTCGGCCAGCTCACCGGCTATTGTGGGAGACTCGCCAGCTATTGTGGGAGAAGAAGGCCAAGAGGAAGAAGAGGAAAAAGAAAAGGAAGAGGAAATAAAAGAAAGGAAAAATTATAACAAATTCCAAAATATTAAAAATTATTAGCCACATCAGTGTTCGCGACCTGTGTCCAAGTTAGCACCTACTGGCCAAAATTGGTCGAATGATTGAATTTGTACTAATGTGAAAAGATTTAAGATTAAATTGGTTCAATTAAAAGATTTAAGGCTGAATTGATATCAATGTCATAAATTTAAGACTTTTTTTATAATTTTCCCACAGTTTGTTCAATATGATCCGATATTATCTTTTTGGCCCATTTGGACCTTGAACAACGAGAACACGTAATGGTTGCATTGCCTGGAGCTACACTGAGGGTTATCAATTTCTTGGCGAGATCGCAATTGGAGTTTTGGGGATGCTTTCATGGCATTTAATAGCGATTAACAGCGGCCGCCCCAACTTTTAGTTTGAATTTTAAATGGAAAATTCGATTCGGACAAAGCAAAACATTTTTATTGACGGACCACATTGGCTAAAAAAAAAAAAAAAAAAAAACTGAGGATAGAATTGAATAAATTGAGAAAGTATATGGACTAGAGTGCCTTTATCTTTATCCCTAAAAAGAACAAAGATGAAGAAAAATGGGCCACCACTTGAATATTGAAAAAAGGCCTATCTCAGCCTTTTGGGCCAAGCTCCTTTATCCAAATTTTAAATCCTTTGAGTTAATTTCAAAGATTTCTTTCATACATCTTTGGCACACATTAATTACACTATTTCCGTAGTCCGACGACTATATTACAATCAAGAGAGTGGCTAAATTTACTCATTTTCAGAGGAAATTAAGAAGTCAAAACCTCACGTTTCATGATGGTGCTAAATAGATACCGATAGCAAGAACGGTAATTTGTCTCCCTCCCTACAAACTTCTTTTAGCACTCATGTTTTTCTATGAACCATGTCGATTGGGGATTCGTGATCTCACGTCCAAATCGAATTTGTGGCGAAATACCGGAAGATTTGGATAGACGATGGAAAGCCTCAAGTCCTCGTTCCATTCTGGATTAAGATTGTTGCTCACCATTTGAGTCTTCAGCTTCTGCATAATATCAGATTTAACACAACATTCAATTGCATTCCCATATTAGAGTCAAATTTTGGGCCTGGCGTCAACGGGCACGGGCCCCAGCCCAATATCAGTTGCTTTTCTGTGTGGAGAACTCTTACTGCGGCTCAACATCCCATTCGAAGCCCTATCCAATTCATTTTTCTTCTTTTTTGAACATGTCTAACTCAGAGAAGAGTTTATTTACTTCATTCAAATAACTAATAATTCTCATGTCAATACCAACAATTTCCATCATGGACTTCAGAGTCCAATTATATGACATTCATAAATGAATGCGGCGGCCACTCTTTTATGGATGTTATACAGTAAAGAGTCTCTTATATAACAAACTTCTCACTATAATCAGATGCATCAATTGCAAGTTTAATAAATGGCTTATTTATAGCACAATTTTGGAGAATTACATAGCACATAAAAGACTCAACTTTGGCTGTGTAGAATAGCTAGATAAAAGATTGAGCAAAGCCATAGCTAGGTAATGGCTTGAGGACTCACGCCAAGTTCCCAAATGTTGGCATCGAAAGAGAGCTCGTTCCAACCTTTTTGTCTCTCTTCCATGGCAGATTCCCAAGGCCAAGAAATCGCGTCCGGCCGTCCTTCTGAGCTGCTTATTGAGGTGAGGAGTTCTTCGTCGGCGCCACTGTCGGTGAACAGATTTTCCCACCATGCACTCTCCTTGTCCTGAGGAGACAACAACGTTGGAGATGGTTGTCCCGGGTTGTCACCTGGTAGAGCCCTTGAAGTCACCAGAGTGGCTTTTCCCTTGAACCATGCCGAGCTCTTCGAGAAGGTCCAAGGACGAGGCCTTATGACGCTCACTTTGGTGGCGCATTTGCCGGGGTCGTTGTCTTCCTTCGGCTTGTGATGAGCAACCTTTTTAGCCACATGGGTGTTCCAATAGTTTTTCACGTCGTTCGCGGTTCTTCCCGGAAGTCTCCCGCAATCAGTGACCATCTGCATGAACTTGGACAGATCATTATCTAGAATACTAAAATTAGGGAAGAATGAATCATTAGTTCAACATTGGTTACCATCAAAAGCAAAATGGAACACTTATTTTCAGTTAGCGTACACATGAATTGTAATTGATAATTTTGCATACCCTCTTGTGTCCTATATTTTAATATGATCCGACATTTCAACGTGCCCACTTGTGTCTAGCTTGCTTCAGTTATCCGTGCAGGGCATGGACTCATTTCGATTCCCATATCGTCAATTAACTTAATCATCAAATCATGGTAACAATAGTAGAGGGTTAAATGACATCATACATGCTGATATTGGTTAAGAAAAGGACATGCACGTCCCTTAAGCTAGTAATTTCAGTGCATAATTGATTGTCTATTTCCAATGTGAGATTGATCCATCTGTCTAGAACTTCGGCTACGACATAAATATTTCATTTTTATTTGTGTGCATTTCTCAGTTGAATACAAAACATCGAATCACTTTGGTTCTATGTTTTTCCGTTTTGAAAACCTCATAATCCACAACTTCACGTCTAAAATTCCTACATATATATATATATATATATATATATATATATATATATATATATATATATATATATTATGCACATAACTTTAAAAATCATGTCAATTCTCTCACATATGCCACCTCTTTCTTTCCATTTTTTCCCCTAATTGAAAAGGCGAGCATGGACAACCAGATTGCCTGCTCCCTCCAAGCACTACATAGAGAATTCCACGCCTCACTGCCTAATGTTCGGAGTTAAGACTGTGAAATGGCCTTCATTTTGTGTGACTCAAGACCCTTTGTTTCGAAGTAGGCGTGCCAGGCGCGCCATGTCACCCTTAATTCTCACATCCATTAATCATTCCCCAAAATCAGACACATGAACTTCTATTACAAGTAGGTTTGAAGTCGTGACCTTGCCTGTAGAAATGTCAAAGACTATTACTAGACCATCTCTCACCTATAAAGCAAGTTACTCGTCTATTCTTAAGAATTCTATTAAGTAGTGTTTAAGAGCACTTGTTAAACATACCATTCTAATTAGAGGGTGTGTTTGTTTCACGAAAAACGTAACGTTTTTGCAAAATGTTTTCTGGGAAACAATTTTCCAGGAAAATGGTTAGTTTTCCTTTGTTTGGTGATATATGACTGAAAGTATTTTCTAGTATTTGAATCGCATTTGAAAAATAATTGAATGACATTTGACCTAACAATTGACAATAGTGTGCCTCTTACTTCCAAATTAATTTGTTGAGTCCATATTACTTAATAAATGGATTTTTCCCGATCAGTTTAGTAACTCTAGTTTAGTAAATCTAAAATTTGAACCTGCAAAATGAAAAGGAAACTTGAATTCATACAGATATTTTATTTTAATGAAAATGGACATGATTTGCGGTTATAAGAGCAAGTCAAAACGAAAGGGAGGGGGCGAAGGAGAAGGAGAGAGGGGAGGAGGAGTTAGGGTTTACGTTCACAGGCAAAGAAAGAAAAGAGAAAACAAGAAAAAAATAAAAGATATGATAATAACAAATTCAAAATTTTTAAGTAGAAATTCTTTTTAATAATAAATTTTTATTAAACAAAGACCTTAAAACATTTTGAAAAACGTTTTCAGCTTTTTCAAAAGGAAATCATTTTTCTAAATTTAAACTTTGGAAAGAAAACATTTTCCGATGACTAGAAAAATATTTTCCGTCGACTCATTTTCCTAAATGAACCAAGCCTTATTTGGAAAACGGAAAACGTTTTCGGAAATTGTTTTTCGCAAAACAAACACACCCAGATATTCAATTTCAAAGACATTGATACATATCACAAAGGTAGTTAGTGCATTGGAAATTGCAATATTTTCTTATTTAGTTGTTTGTCAAGCATCATTGGAATATATTCTTTTTGGCAAAACCCTCATATTAAATGAGAATAGTCGACTTTTTGTTGAAATTGTTCGTAACGTTTGATTAAAAACCCTTTACGCAAGTTTGATTTTTTTCCCCATCAAACGTTCAACCTAAAGGGCCATGCCATAAATAGGACACGATAGTTGCTTCTACATCAACCGAATCTAGTCGTCCAACCGTCTCTATCAGACAAGAAAGTTCTACAAGGACAATTCCAAGACGCCTGTCTGGACTTTTTTTGGCAAAAGTTGATGTAACATATTCATTTTAGACAATTCTTCCCTCTATAAAATTTTTATAGGTTTGCCGCCCCCAAAAAAAAAACTGTGATGCAGTACATCTTCCTCGACATGTACAATAATTCGAGACTGTACATGTACATTCTCAGGTTATGCAATAGGCAATATTATCAATCTCATTCTTGGTTAGAGTTACCTCTTTACGCTGTCTTGTTGGTAATTGATGATTAAGCCTAAACTACTTATAACCTCTACTCTGACTAAGGATACCATATTTCTAATTTTCATTGATGATCATCAAAATTATTGAGTTGTTAATACAAAATGGCAGCCAACCATTCACCATGTATTCGGTCACTGCATGACATCGACATGGTGTTCGCTTAAATTTTATATCGGCTTCATGTGGTTATTGTGTCCACACTTTATCGAGAAACTATAATCATATTTCAGGGAAATTGTATTAATTGATGAATATGAAAATAGTAATTTGTACATAAAAATCATCATGGCAATGTTATAGCTCCCTTCTGAACTCTATATAGAGTATCTTGAGGGGGCAAAAATACTCTACAAAGTGTAGCGTTCATCAAAAAGTTCACGACATAATGCCGAGAAGCAATTTTCGGGGCCTACCTTAGTTGTGTGGTGGACAACAGTACAGGGAAAATATCTGTATTTTTATTTTCACAAAGTTTTCTTTCATTTTCCAGATCAAGATGGGGCTCTTTGCCTCCTCATCTGTCCCCAGTTCATTTCTTTAAAAAAAGTTCTCTATAACCAAAAAAGGGAGGATTCCTACTACTCGCTCGACTATACTCATGATGCTAGACTTCATGTGGGGTCTACCTGACCGAAACGAGAGACCTATTCACTAACCCGGTATTTACTTATTAATCTTGTTTTACCAATTTGGGAGTTTAATTATCTTCATTTAGATAATTGACATTTATGTGGTTTAAGATTACTTCTGTATTGCCCAACCACTCATTTATGGCGTCGTGACGAATTCCAAATACAATGAAATTGTTTTGGAAAACATCTGGACATCGCAGGTTTCGAGCGCCGAGTGCCTAGGTGCTTCCAAAATCGTTAATGTTCCAGTTACTAATGATAGCCAAAGGACAAGCTAGTCGAGTTCATGTAAAGAGAGCTTTTTCCACACTCAAGCTCGTTGAATTCGTCCTTAAACAATGTTGAATGTGGAGAGCTCTATGTTTTCTTGATGTTGAAGTTTACTGAAGTGCATTGGTTTCAAATTTCAAAAGAAGGTTAAAGGTAAAGGTGGACATTCTTACGATTCCAGAACTCAGTTCTTGCATTTTAGCCGGTGTCCAACCTAAGGTTATTCATACCCTATTTCCACGCTCCATATGGCTAAGATGGTCCCTAACTTATTGAGTTGGCAAAAATAATCTCAAAAGTACCAATAAGTCAAAATCGCCATTGGAAACTTTCCAATGGCGATTTTGACTTATTGGTACTTTTGAGATTAAAGGGTGAAAGTTGCTATTTATTGAAAATGAAAAAAGTCACACATTGTCATAAAAATACAAGATTGTCCGCATTAGTCCAAAATATCTTGTTTTATTCCGCCACCTTATGTGATTTTCCATTTGTGTTTATACAAATTTTCATTCTATAATGATTGTCGATAATCTTTGTTAACTAGCATATGTTAAATATAAATTATAATTATAAAGAGTTCACAGCTCTAACCAAAGAATTCCCTTAAAAACACTTGAACTAAATAATTGTACATTACAAGGAATTATTAGAGATTTAACTTTAGAGAGACATTGTAAAATAACCAATCACTAAATTTATTAAAATATTAGAGTCTTAGATGATTCTCGAATAAATAACGAGCATGTAAACTTCTCTGATTTGAACATAAAAGTAGAAGAACTAATATATATATTAACAGTATATTTTTCCTCTTTCATCAATGCCCAACGAGAGCTGTTTTGGACCCCATATATATATATATATATATATATGGATGGATGGATGTTTATGCTAGATTTTAAATGAATATCTAAGCAGATGGCCTTCGTATTCACGCTCTCGACGAATCCTTCACGCCTCTACTATTCACGCGATCGACGAGTCCTTCACGCCTCTTTTACATACGATATTTTCTGAACCCAGTCTTTTCTACCTTGTGTGATGATCCCGTCGCCGACGAAACTCTTATTAGAAGATCCGAAAGATATGGTCGAAGAGATGGATGATTTAGTAGTGTCGACATGTCGACATGCTGCTGTATATGATATGTGACGAGTAGCACAAACTTGGGAGAGCTCTACTCACCGATTACCAAGAAGCTTATGAAGCCTGATGATCATGTCAACCTCGTCCTCTTGGAATGCCCCTCTCTTGATGTTGGGCTTCAGATAGTTCAACCACCTCAGCCTGCAACTTTTCCTGCACCTGTTCAACCCTGCAAACTCGAACCCATCGATACACACTCTAATGATAACGGCAAAAATAGCTCTCTCTCTCTCTCTCTCTCTCTCTCTCTCCGTGGGGTGATCAATAGAGTATACCTGCTCTGCAAGGGACTTGGTGCCAATTTCCTTCACCATATTTTTCCACGCACTTCTTCAGCAACACGTCCTCTTCCTCAGTCCATGCACCTTTTCTTACTCCTATTGCTCCCTTCATTGTCTCCTCTCTCTCTGTCTCTCTCCTGCGTACGCTCACTTTTTTGGTGCAGAAACAATTAACCAAAGTATGTGCACGTGTTGAACGAAGGTTCACTTGAAAAAGCGATATTTATAAGCAGGAAATCAAAGTTCAGTAAGGCCCATCTCTCCGAATACGTGTATAAAGTGTTACGGGTGTACGACCGAATTGAGTGAGAATGAATGCCGTGCATGTCTAATGTCCACACACAACCATCTCCAACTTCTTGTGGCTCTAACGATGGCGATGGTTTTCTTTTGTATCCATTCCAACCAACTAACAGTCTAATTGATCCTAGCCGTCGGATGCATGCTTCTCTGTAGGAGCTTTAACAGGGCTCTTGTCGCCATGTGGAGCGGTCGTTCTTGCTCTTGATTTGTCTACGATGGTAGAGACTTAAAAAGCCGGGGCTATGCTATTCCTGTGTTGCATGTCTTTGAATTTCTGTCGGTACCATTACGTGTGACTATCTACATTACATAAAAATGAAAAGGAAAGAATTGCATTTTCAGCACAACTTTACGAAAAAGTCTTGATTAATCATTGTATTAGCATAGAATGAAGCAGAAGACACTTTACCTAAGGATCTTTTTCATACATGTAAGCATACCATATAAAGCCAAATAAAGACAGAGAGAGCCATACATTGAAACACACTAACTCCTTTGGGTCTACAGGCACTAATTCAATTTAAACCTTCTAAACTAAAAGGAGTGATTGAGCAATGCCCGCTGCTCCTGTTGTCGTGCCAGAGTCATTCAAGTTCCGTCACTTTTTGATGGCTTGCTTCTAGTCAAGCATCAATAGCCGCAAGATTTACGGAGTGAAATCGTCAAATGATTTTTTTTATCCTGCTTTCGAGAATAATTTCTAAGTATATTAAGGCGTTTGGTAATTGTCCAAAAATTTTATTTCCAGGAATAGAATTGTGTTTGGTATTGTCCTAAAAATTCTACTCCGAACCATTTTCTTTCAATTTTTTAAATAATTTTATCATTTTTTTTTTCCATTTTTTTTATTTTCTTCTTCTTTTTCTTTCCCTTCTTCTTCTTCTTCAACCTTTAACGGTCGTTGGCCTTGAGATGATTGGTGACCGGCTAAATGAGGGCCAGCAACATCATCGGAGTGTCACCAACCCTTGGCAAGGCCGAGCTTCGTCGGCCAAGCCTCGTCGACAATCGGGCGAGGCTCGGCCGAGCCTCACCCGACCAAGCGAAGCTCACTAGGCGAGGCTCACCGGTGGTCGAGGGAGGCCAGGCGAGGCCTGCCTGGCTACCGACAAGAGCCTCGCCGATGGTAGGGCGAGCCTCCGACAAGCTCACCAGACCTTGCCCTAGCCTAGCGAGCCTTCGGCAAGGGTGCCGGACCTAACCAACTGGTCACTGGCAACTAGTGGTGGTGGACGGTAGCAACAACAGTGGAAGAAGAAAAGAAGGGAAAAGAGAAAATTGGTCGGCTTGATTTTGAAATTATTCCTAAGAACAAAGAATCAATTTATTTTACTTCTCAATTCTACTCCAAATTTATTCTTGGGAACAAATTTGTTCTCGAAAACAAAAAATTTACCAAATGGATTCCTATTCCAAAATTATTCCCGGGAACAAAATGTTAGAACTAGTACGAGCACCTAAAGCGGGGTGAATAGGTAATTAAAATGATTTTTATAAAATGTAACAGAATATATAGACTTTTTATTGGATGTCAGACTAAGAGATTGAAAAGCAATAATCGATGTATGAGAAAGCAAAGTAAAGTAAAATGATTAGGGATAGAGAATCAAGACTCCAGATTTATAGTGGTTCGGCTTATACCAAGCCTACATCCACTCTCTCGCACGGACAGCCCCACCGGGTGGATTTCACTAAGAATCAAAAAGAGAATTTACGGTCTCACGCCCTTGATTCCACAAAGTGTAAAGGCTCTACTACACTTCCTCAAGGTCTCACCAAACTTGAGTCTCTCTTTTGATTACAAGTATAGCTCGAAGAATAAGATCACAAAATAACAAGGAGATTCGACTTTGAAATTCTTCTATCGGCACTCTTGAACAACTTGAGCGTCTCCCTTAAATACTTCTTCATGCCTTCATTACCGTTGGCACCTTCCAAAGAAATTCTTCCAATCAATCCGTTGGACAGAATCAATTAAGAGAGATCTCGAGCTCTTCAAGGAAAATGAAGATAGCCCATCAATCCTATTCGTCCATACAATCAGGATCTTAGTTTCCATAAGTAGAACTTTCCAAGTATAAATTGCGAATCTAGAAAATCTAGATTATTCGAATACGAATAGAAGATCTTTAAGTGCTAATTTCCAGTCGTGAGAAATTCCTTAACCGTTGGAGTCAAAAACCACACTAGATATAATAAGAATAGAAGTTTAACTTTGTTGGTCTGGAAACTGTCCATGAGAGCAGACTTTGAAACTTGAGTCTGGAGGTCTTCAGACTTTGCTTGTAGAGTCTCCAAGTCTTCAGACTAGACTAATGGAAATGTTTTGTTGACTTCAAAATACCTTAATAGGATTTTTCTAACAATCTCCCCCTTTTTTATGGTGACAAAACTTTCCTGCAAATTTGGATACTATTGCCTTGCAATACAACATTTAAGCTAGCAATAATATCTCATAATAGATTAGGATAAAGATAATGAAAGTTGTCCTGTACACAGATCTGCATCCACAGAAAACAAGTTAGTCCTGTACAGATATTTATCAGTTATCTTTATCTAATTTAATAGCTTAAAGTACTGCAATAATAAGCAAGCAAACCAAAGTTCAAGTCAGTCCAAAAATCCAAACAAAAGGTAAAGTCAATCACAACCACATCAAAATATTGAATCCAAAGTATGTTCAAAAGTTGAAAGTTTGGAACAAAAATCTGCAAAAACTTCTCCCCCTTTTTGTCAGCATAAAAAGATGAAAAAGTCAAGATGCTCGAGGAATGCGAACAAGCTGAAAATCTCCCATTGACTTGACAGTGTCCTCCAGCTTCTTCAAATCTTTCTGCAGTTGTGCGAGAGCTGTGCCTTTGGCAGTTGCCTGAATCTGAAGATGAATATTTTGTATTTGATCTTGCAAGGATATGAACAAGGCACGATTCTCATTCTACAGTGTCTGAAATTTGCATCCTAAAACATAGACTTGGCCTTTGAGCTCCAAAAGAATTTCAAGCAGTCTTCCAAAGTCTCCTGATTGTTCAGTCTGCGTGCTTGCTTCAGCATGGTCAGATTGTGGAGTAAAGCCAGTGGAGCGAATATCAGCAAGAAGATCAACATTTGGAGATGTTGCCTCAAGATCTTCCTCAGGAAATTGAAAGGCATGGACATCCTCTCGCACCGGCGGGAGAATGACCGACACTTGCACTAGTATAAGTTAAGAGAGGAATACTTTCTCTTGGAACATCTCTCTATGTTTCAATGCCGTCTAGTGGAGAGAAGTATTCTTCTTGCTGAGATGCTTCTTCAGTGTCAAGTTGGATGAAATCCCTTAAAGTATTTTGAAGTTGACAAAACAAGTTTATCGAAAAGCCGTTTGCATCCTAGTCTAAAGACTTACATTCTATTGACAAAGTCGAAGATCAAAAGATCAAAGTCTGAAGATCAAAGTCCGAAGACTTGAAGACTTACGTAATCTATTGACAAAGTTAAGATCAAAGTCTATTGAAGATCAAAGTCTGAAGATTAAAGTCCAAGCTAGCAAGACTCAAGACTTATATTTTGAAGTCTACTCACAAGGACAGCCTGTGACGACGTTTATTCCGATCTTATACGATCCGTCTTCTAACGTCCGATGGATATCTTTCTACCGGATTCAGCACTAAACGATCTAAGTTTTATATGGAATATGTTTAGATTCTTTGACGACTTCGCAACTTATATTTGGAAGGATCTACTTATGGAAACCGAGATCCCGATTGTATGGGCGAGCAGGATTGATGGGCTATCAACACTTACCTTAAAGAGCTCGAGATCTCTCTAATTGATTCTGTCCAACGGGTTGATTGGAAGAACTTCTTTGGAAGGTGCCAACGGTATCAAGGCATGAAGAAGTATATAAGAGAGATGCTCTAGTTGTTGAAGGGTGCGGATAGAAAAATTCCAAAGTCTGAAATCTCCTCTATCACTTTGCGATATCATTCTTTGAGCATTACATGTAATCAAAAGAGAGATCATATTGTAGATCTTGAGGAAGTGTAGTAGAGTAATCTACACCGTGGACTCAAGAGCGTGAGATTGTAATCACTCTTATTGATTCTTAGTGAAATCCAGCCTCAAGGGCTGTCCGTGCGGGAGAGTGGACGTAGGCTTGATCTAAGCCGAACCACTATAAATCAAGTCTTGATTCTCTATCCTTAATCCTTTATATTGTTATTTGCTTTCATTTGCTGCAATCGTTGACTTTAAATTATTCACATCTTATTTGATTTGAATTGTTAAAATTGCGATAAACACCTATTCACCCCCTCTAGGTGCTAATACTAGTTCTAACAATTGGTATCGAGCTTGTGTACTTGTTTATAAGAAGTGTCTTTACTTCTAAGTAAAAGATCTATGGCTAGTATGCTGCCTACTGTGGTTGGTTGAAGGACAAAGCAATACTGCACTCCATACTTTGATGGAAAAGATTACAAAGATATGGAAAAATAAGATGAAGGCATTCCTAAGATCGAAAGATCCTTTGGAATGGGAAGTTGTTGATAAAGGAATTATTCCCGTTGCTGAATCGACTCGAGAGAGGAAAAGAACCCGCTGTTCCTATTCTTTTGACTCAAGAAGAAATTACCAAAAGACAGACTCGACGCCAAAGCTATTTACTCTTTATATTGTGCTTTATCCCCTACTCGAATATAATAGAATATCTTCTTGTGATACAGCAAAAGAAGTATGGGACAGCTTCACATTACCTATGAAGGAACCGATCGTGTGAAAGAAACAAGGATCAACATTCTCTTGGGACAATATGAAGTTTTTAAGATGAGATCAGAGAATCAATTATCGACATGTTTAGTCGCTTTTACTGAAATTGTGAATGGTCTTGAATATCGTGGACATCCAATCTCGTGACATATGAAGGTCAACAAACTTCTTCGTGGACTCTCAAAAGACTCGGAATCACATAAAAACCTCAATAAGAGAGACACAGAGGATTGCTCCACTTTTCGTAGATGAATTAGTTGGAACTCTTCAATCCTATGAAGTAGAACAGTAACAACGAAGAGGAAGATTCAAAAGGTAAGAAATCTATTGCCTTAAAGTCTAATGACTATTCCGATGTTACATTCTCAAGAAGATCTAGATGATGAAGAACGGCATTGATGATAAAGAGATTCGTAAAGCTGAACAAAAAAGGAAGGAAATTCAATTGGAAGAAACAAAATTCTCAAAGGTTTCAAAACAGTCAACAGAGGAAGATGATACGAATAAAGAAGTGACTTGCTTTGAATGCAAGAAAAGGGACACATCGACCTAACCGTCCTCTCGTTAAAGAAGAGAAAAGGGAAGTCCGAGAAAACAGAAGGCACTCAAGGCGTAGACTTGGAGTGATACCGAATGTGAAGATAGTGACAATGATTATGCCAATATTTGTTTAATGGCACGATCGACTCGCACTGCACCTTGATTCGACTGCATGCTGAACTCGAGGTAAGTAACTTGAAAATTCCTGTTAAAGTTTCTAAATACATTGATGAATTGTGTCTTAGTCTGAAAACCTCTCTTAAGAGGATCTCCGAATTAAAAAGGGAAAATTCTACTTTGAAACATAAGGATAAACTTATGAAAGAAAAGGTTGAAAAACTTGAAAAAGATGTTGTTGTTGTAAAAGAAAACTCGACAATATTTTAAATGAAAATAATCTTTTGAAAAATGATATGACTAACATATCAAAGAGATTTTCAAATGGTTCTGAAAAACGGACAAGATTCTTTCGATACAAAGACCATATTTTGACAAGTTGGGTCTTGGTATGACTTCGAAACTATTCCACTAATTGATTTTCCAAAGGTAAAAGAAAGAATTAAACAAAGACCAGCTAGAACTGTTTACAAAAATCATTTTCAGAAAGTCTTTGTAAAACCCGTTGGTAGAAGTGCTCTAAGATGTTCCAAGTGTAAAAGCTCGTAACACTTCGAGAAAGAATGTCCTTTAGTTTGGAGACCGTTAAAAGGAGTTGGGCTAAGACTGCCTATTGTACTAACACTTCGGACCCAAGATGGTATGGGTACCAAAAAGAGCTTGAATTTTTGTTAATTGCAGGTTACTATCAAAAAGAAGATAAAATGGTATCTTGATAGTGGCTGCTCAAGACATATGACAGAGATTCAAACCGCTTCATAAAACTTATCCGATAGACGGAGGAAAAGTTTCCTTTGGTGGTAACAATAGAGGGAAGATTACCGGTCGAGGAACAAAGAAGATTGGGAGCTTGTCAATCAATAATGTTTCATTAGTTGAAGGATTAAATTACAACTTGCTTAGCATAAGTCGGGCTTGTGTGATTCTGGTTTCAAGATCAACTTTCAGAAGAAACGTGCTCGGAATCGCAAAGACCTTACTCAATCTTTTACCGGTCGAAGACATGGAAATATCTATCTTCCGGATGTGAATCAAGAAAGATCACAATGCTTAATATCAGTACAAGATGAAGCAAATCTATGGCACAAAAAGCTAGGCCATATCAACATGAAGCAAATCAACAAGATCTCTACAAAGAAACTTGTTCGAGGATTGCCTACTTTGAATTATTCAAAATCTGATCTATGTACACCATGTGTACCGGGTAAAAAAGTTAGAAATTCTTACAAATCTATAAATAAAGTTTCCACTAATCATGTATTGCAGCTTTTGCATATGGATTTGTTTGGACCTACCGTAACGAAAAGCATTGGTGGTAAAAGGTTCTGTCGGGTAATAGTGGATGATTATTCACGATTTACTTGGGTCTACTTTCTTTCAAGTAAGTCGAGACTTTTCTCTTTTTTTCAAAATTTGCTAAAAAGGTGCAGAATGAGAAAGGTCATACTATTACAAGCATTCGTACAGTACCATGGAGGTGAGTTTGAAAATCAAGAATTTGCTAACTTGTGTGATGAATTTGGTTTTCAACATAAATTCTCTTCTCCATATACACCAGTAATGTAATGGGGTTGTGGAAAGGAAGAATAGATCTTTACAAGAAATGGCAAGAACTCTTTTAATTGGAAATCAAGTTTCTTCAAGGTTTTGGGCGAAGTCGTTTCAACCGCTTGCTATATTATAAACCGAGTGTTTTTAAGACCAATTCTTGAGAAAACTCCTTATGAAATTTTTAAAGGGAAGAAACCAATAGTTTCTTATTTTCAAATATTTGGTTGCAAATGTTTTATTCTAAAAATGCTAATGATCGTGTTGGTAAGTTTGAAGAAAATCGATGAAGGATTCTTTCTGGATACTCTACAACAAGCAAAGCCTTTAGAGTGTTCAACAAAAAGACTCAGACCGTGGAAGAATCAATGAATGTAAAATTTCAAGACTCTCCACAAGTTCAGCAGATACAGATCAAGATTCGTAAACCGCTCCGTAAATTGTTAAAGCCGACTCCACCGAAGCAAGCTTGCTAATTCAAGATCGCACAACAAGCTACCGATGAAGAATCTACTCAAGAAGAAGATCAACAATCTATCGATCGAACAAGAATCGGAAGCACAAGTCTAGTCATCCCGAAGAACTCATTATTGGAAATATTAATGAGGGAATTCGAACAAGATCCAAAAGGCGAGAGGAGTCTAGTGCTGTTGCTCTTATTTCTGAAATAGAACCCAAAAATATCGAAGAAGCCTTAGCTGATGAAAGCTGGATTGAAGCAATGCAAGAAGAACTCGACAATTCAAAAGATTAATGACGTATGGGAATTAACTCCCAAACCAAAAGGTAAATCGCTTATTGAGCTAAATGGGTTTTCAGAACAAAGTTGATGAAAAGGCAAAGTAACGAGAAACAAAGCAAGACTCGTAGCTAAAGGATACACGCAAGAAGAAGGGATTGACTACGATGAGACTTACGCTCCAAAGAGCAAGGTTAGAAGCAATCGATTATTACTTGCTTTTGCTTGCTATAAGAATTTCAGGTTGTTTCAAATGGATGTCAAAAGTGCATTCCCGAATGGAATTATTCAAGAAGAGGTCTACGTAGAACAACCTCCCGGTTTTGAAGATTCAAAGAAACCAGACTCGTATTCGATCGAAGAAAGCTTTATATGGACTAAAACAAGCTCCTCGAGCTTGGTATGAAAGGCTAAGCAATTTCTTAATTCATAGTGGCTTTTCTAAAGGTAATGTAGACACTACTCGTTCATTAAAAAGGAAGGTAAAAGTTTTCTACTTGTTCAGATTTATGTAGATGACATCATATTTGGATCATCTAATGAGACTTTGTGTAAGAAATTTTCTAAGTCTATGCAGATGAATTCGAAATGAGCATGATGGGTGAACTATCCTTTTTCCTTGGTCTACAAGTCAAACAACTAAAGGAGGGAATATTCATTCATCAAGAGAAATATGCAAAAGAACTTGTTAAAAAGTTCGGTCTGGAAAATTGCAAGAAGATCGACATACCAATGTCAAGTTCCTTGAAGATAGACAAAGATGAAGCAGTGGAAGAAAATTGATCAAAAATTATACAGAGTATCATTGGCTCACTCCTTTATCTTACCGCATCCAGACTCGACATATTATTTAGTGTTTGCATATGTGCTAGATTTCAATCCGATCCTAGAGAATCTCACTTAAGCGCTGTTAAACGTATTATTAAATATGTTGCTACTATCGTTAAGATCGGTCTTTGGTATCCCAAAGAAGGAGACTTTACACTTCTTGGCTATTCGACGCAGATCTTGCAGTGTTGTAGAGTTGAAAGAAAAAGCACTTCAGTGTACTTGTCAACTACTAGGAAACAGAAGATCCCGGTTTTCGAGGAAACAGAGTACCGTGGCTCTTTCAACAAACCTGAAGGTAATACGTTGCTCTTGGAAGTTGCTGTTCTCAAATCTTGTGGATAAAACAACAACCGCAAGACTTTGGCATTGAAGACTCTTGCACAGTAAATTAGGTGTGACAACACCAAAGGCAATCAATCTTACAAAGAATCCTATTCTACATTCAAGAGCAAAACATATTGAGATCCGACATCACTTTATAAGAGATCATGTTCAGAACAAAGAAGTCTTGATACAATTCATAGACTCAAAGAATCAATTGCGTACATCTTTACAAAGCCTCTTGAGAAAAGCTTGTTTGAGTCTATTCGCTCAAGACTCAATATATTATCTCTTGAAGAATACTAGAGTTCGACTCAAAGAACTAAAGTCCGACAGAGCATCGACTCAAAGGATCGAGAATATGAATCGACACGTCCGTAAGTTTCTTTACTTAAACTGTCTTATTGATAAGGTAAGATAATCTGTCTAATTTTAAATTGGTTATTATTTTCAAAAGAAGTGGTTATCGTTTTATTAAGGCAGTTATTTTTTTTCAAAAAGGAAAATTCAAAATTTCCAAAATATACGACGCTTGGTTATTCCCCGTGCCTCGTTATCTTTTATACATCTCTTCTCCTTCGTTTTCACTTTACTCGAAACCCTAGATCAAAAGCTTTTCACCGTTTCCGCAATTTTTCCTCCCAAACTTCATTGTTTCAAAGTTCTCAACTTTCTTGCGAAACAAGTGAGAAAGTCTTTCCAAAGAAAAGCACAATGTCGTATCGAGGAAATCTTCCGTAATAGCAAACAAGGGACCACAAGGCTCGGTGAGGGGCCTACGCATTTTGATCTCACCGAGGAAAGCGACATTCCTTCCGAGCAGCCTCAAAAGCAAGCCATCTCCAACTAGACCTCAAGATGAAATGGTTTATGAAGACATCGAACCAAGAAGAACTCTAAAACCCGCCTTTGTTTATAAACTCTACTCGCATTAAAGGAAGGGTCCGCTATGACTTTTGTGGATGAGTTTCGAAAGAGAAGGGGTATAGAAACGAGACGCACTTTCTTACCGTGATGGAAAGGTCCGGAGTTGTGCCCGAGGGAACGGCTGCAAGAGCGTTTGCAAATTTCCCGAGTGACCCTAGGTTTAGTAGCATGAATCAGCCCGAGGGCAAGGATGATGATGAAAAGATGTTCATGCATTTTAAACCATGGATGGGTGTGGCTGCGAGCCTAAGAGGGAAGAAGAATGAATTGTTCCGCCGACGGACACAGAAGAAATATGAAAATTGTTGAAGCGTGGGGTGATGAACCCAAGAACCGTTGATTTTGACTTTCCGGATTTGTTGAGTATAAATGCGAGAGAAATTCGAAAAGCTCCAACTCTATCAATTCCGCATGCATCGTGACACAAGACATTCTGAATTGATCGCCTATTTCTACTCCAATATCAGCTTCATTGATGCAAACAGTTTTACCTTCAAAGGTGAGAGATAAGGAGTATGTCATTGATTGTGATATTTTGCTGATGTGCTTGGTGTGGAAAGAAGAGCTTTCCAACCAATCGGTGTGTCTCGTAAGTTCCGCTACTCTTGAGCTAGCAAAGGACAGAATTGCAGTAAGGAAGACTGCCTTATTCCGAATGAATGCAACAAATACTTTGCTGCATAAAATTGTAATCAACTGCCTAAGACCCAAATCGACGTCCAAGACAGATGTTTCAATTTCTGAAGCAAAGTTGATGTTTGCCATCAAGATAGGTGTGAACTTTCTTTACCACATACCATCATCTTTCACATGTATAGATGCATGGTTAAGGACAAAGGAAAGCTTCCTTATGCTGCTCTTATCACTCGCCTCTTCAAACATCTACACATTCAACCTCCTCACATTTTCACAAAGTTGAAGACCATTGATAAAATGGTCATCGGTTTGGGGATGATTACCAAGATGCGTTTGAAGGAGCTTAGCAAGAAGCTGGAAAAATTCAAGGAAAAGACTCCCGCCAAGCTCACTGCACTCATCAGCCAGCCTAAAAGGAAAGGGAAAGAAGCCGTGGCTAGTTCCACCAAGAAGCGAAGGGCAATCATCCCGGAAGATGAAGATGATGAGGATATGATTCCTATCTCTACTCTAATCTCTCAATTTGCTGCATCTATTCCAACTGCTCCGTAACATAAAGTTGCAGAGGAAGAGAAGAAAGAAGAAGAGAAGGAAGAGAAGAAAGATGAAGAGAAGGAAGAAGAAAGAGGAAGAGAAAGAGAAAGAGAGAAAGAGAAAGAGAAGAAAGAGGAAGAGAAGACAGAGGAAGAAAGAAAGGAAGAGCGAGAGGAAAAGGAAGAAAGAAAAGAAGAGAAAGCAGATGAACCTGAAAGAACAAATTCTCCAGCAGAAAAGGAGGATTTACAACATCCCGTAATCGAGGAATCGCCTCAAAAGAAGAATTCTTTTCTCCACCGTAAGACATGGAGACAGGGGGAGATAAAGAAAGCGAACACACACCTCTTCGGCTGACTTTCGAGAAGAGGATGATCAAACAGTGTTAGTCGATCACCTCCCGATGCCGAGGATATTCATGCTGCAAAGTTTCCCGAAGGAGAGGCATCATCTCCACACAATGAACCTCCTTCCGACATTCCTACCGGCTTGACTCCACCGTCGACCGAGCTGAAACAAGCACTCGACCGACAACTCGAGATTTTCGAAGGCCGCTTGAGATCATCTTGGATCTAAAAGGTCAAATTTATGCCATGGGATATGAATTTCAGACCTTGCAGAATGAAAATCATGCAATGTTCATCACTTTGCATGATCGATTAAAGATGTTCGCCGCCGATTCAAGAAACCGCAAAGGGCACTACACTCACCCAAGTACAGTGCAGATTTGAGGAAGCCGGAAGACACCGTAAAGTCTATGGAAGACTTTCAACTTGTTCGCATTCCTCGAGCTCCTTGATTTTTTAATGCTGACAAAAAGGGGGAGAAGACCTTGCAGATTTTTGATGATTTTTGATCAATATCCAAACCCAATCTTTTTCTTTTATTGCTTGCTATCTTGACTTTGACTTAAACTTGCGTTTTTTTTGAAAGTATTCTCTATGGCAATACTTTAAGCTTCGTAAATTTGATAGTACCGTCTCTGCTTATGACTAATGAGGTTTCGTGAATGCAGATCTATGTGTGGGAAAGTCCGAGTACAGATATCTCGTGTACGTGATAACTTCTACTATCTTATTTAAATCTTTTATGATGCTTGCTTAAAAGTTGTATTGCAGGCGATAATATTCAAATTGCAGGAAAGTTTTGTCACCATCAAAAAGGGGGAGATTGTTGGATGAAATCCCTTAAAGTATTTTGAAGTTGACAAAACAAGTTTATCGCCTAGTCTCGAAGACTTACAGATTCTATTGACAAAGTCCGAAGATTCGAAGATCAAAGTCTCAAGATCAAAGTCTAAGATCAAAGTCCGAAGACAAAGTCCGAAGATTCTAGACAAAGTCTCAAGATTAAAGTCCAAGCTAGCAAGACTCAAGACTTATATTTTGAAGTCTACTCACAAGGACAAGCCCAGACGACGTTTATTCCGATCTTATACGATCTTTCTTCTAACGTCCGATGGATATCTTTCTACCGGATTCAGCACTAAACGATCTAAGTTTTATATGGAATATGTTTAGATTCTTTGACGACTTCGCAACTTATATTTGGAAGGATCTACTTATGGAAACCGAGATCCCGATTGTATGGGCGAGCAGGATTGATGGGCTATCAACACTTACCTTAAAGAGCTCGAGATCTCTCTAATTGATTCTGTCCAACGGGTTGATTGGAAGAACTTCTTTGGAAGGTGCCAACGGCATCAAGGCATGAAGAAGTATATAAGAGAGATGCTCTAGTTGTTGAAGGGTGCGGATAGAAAAATTCCAAAGTCTGAAATCTCCTCTATCACTTTGCGATATCATTCTTTGAGCATTACATGTAATCAAAAGAGAGATCATATTGTAGATCTTGAGGAAGTGTAGTAGAGTAATCTACACCGTGGACTCAAGAGCGTGAGATTGTAATCACTCTTATTGATTCTTAGTGAAATCCAGCCTCAAGGGCTGTCCGTGCGGGAGAGTGGACGTAGGCTTGATCTAAGCCGAACCACTATAAATGAGTCTTGATTCTCTATCCTTAATCCTTTATATTGTTATTTGCTTTCATTTGCTGCAATCGTTGACTTTAAATTATTCACATCTTATTTGATTTGAATTGTTAAAATTGCGATAAACACCTATTCACCCCCTCTAGGTGCTAATACTAGTTCTAACATGTCACATTTGATCTCAATACAAGAGTCTTCAATACCAAAGTCTCGTAGTTGTTGTTTTATCCAAAGTATTTGAGAACAGCAACTTCCAAGAGCTACATATTCTACTTCAGCTGTTGAAAGAGCTACGGTACTTTGTTTCCTTGAAAACCAAGATACTGCCTTGTTGCCGAGTAATTGACAAGTGCCAAAAGTGTTCTTTCTATCAATTCTGCAACTTGCAAGATCTGCGTCTGAATAACCAAGAATAGTAAAGTCTCATTCTTTGGGATACCATAGACCAAGCTTAGCAGTAGTTGCAACATATTTAATGATATGTTTAGCAGCACTTAGATGAGATTCTTTAGGATCCGATTGAAATCTAGCATAAATGCAAACACTAAATAATATGTCAGGTCTTGATACAGTAAGATAAAGAAGTGAACCAATGATACTCCTGTATAGTTTTTGGTCGACTTTCTTTCCCCCTTCATCTTTGTCTAGCTTCGAAGAATTTGACATTAGTATGTCAGTCTTCTTGCAATTCTCCAAACCGAACTTTTTAACAAGTTCTGTTGCATATTTTTCTTGATGAATAAAGATTCCTTCTTTCAGTTGTTTTACTTGTAAACCAAGGAAGAATGATAGTTCACCCATCATGCTTATCTCGAATTCATCCTGCATAGACTTGGAAAATTTATTGCACAGAGTCTCATTAGATGAACCAAATATAATATCATCGACATAAATTTGAACAAGTAAAAAGCTTTTACCTTCCTTTTTAATTAATAAAGTAGTATCTACATTTCCTTTAATAAAACCACTTTGAATTTAAAAGTTACTTAGCATTTCATACCAAGTTCGAGGAGCTTGTTTTAATCCATATAAAGCCTTCCTCAATCGAACACTGATCCGGTTTCTTTGAATCTTCAAATTCGGGAGGTTGTTCTACATAGACTTCTTCTTGGATAAATCCATTCGGGAATGCACTTTTGACGTCCATTTGGAATAACCTGAAATTCTTATAGTATGCAAAAGCAAGTAATAATATGATTGCTTCTAATCTTGCTACAGGAGCGTAAATCTCGTCATAGTCTATCTTTTCTTCTTGAGTGTATCCTTTAGCCACGAGTCTTGCTTTGTTTCTTGTCACTTTGCCTTTTTCATCGACTTTGTTCTTGAAAACCCATTTAGCTCCAATAACGAGATTTACCTTTTGGTTTAGGAGTTAATTCCCAAACGTCATTAATGTTGAATTGTCTGAGTTCTTATTGCATTGCTTCAATCCAGCTTTCATCAGCTAAGGCTTCTTCGATATTTTTGGGTTCTATTTCAGAAATAATCGCCACAACACTAGACTCTTCTCGCCTTTTGGATCTTGTTCGAATTCCCTCATTAACGTTTCCAATAATGAGTTCTTCAGGATGACTAGACTTATGATTCCAGTTACTAGACGGTCGATAAGTTGTTGATCTTTTTCTTGAGTTGATTCTTCATCAACAACTTGTTGTACTTGCTTCTTGATTTAGAATTGCTTCAAGGGAGGTAGACCTCGTAGAGTCCGGAGTAGATTACGATTCTTTAGTTTGAATTGGCTAAATTTGTGGGAAGTCTTGAAATTTAACATCCATTGATTCTTCCATGATCCGAGTCTTCTTGTTGAATACTTTATAGGCTTTGCTTGCGTTGAGTAACCAAGAAAGAATCATTCATTCGATTTTTCTTCAAACTTATCAACTAAATCATTTGCATTCTTCAGGATAAAGCATTTACAACCAAATACTTGAAAATATGAAACAATTGGTTTTTTACCTTTAAAAATTTCATAAGGAGTTTTCTCAAGAATTGGCATTAAAAACACTCTATTAATAATATAGCAAGTAGTTGAAACAGCTTCAGCCCAAAACCGTGAAGAAATATTATTTTCAATTAAAAGAGTCCTTGTCATTTCTTGTAAAGACCTATTCTTCTTTTCCACAACCCCATTCTGTTCTGGTGTATATGGAGAAGAAAATTTATGCTGAAAACCAGATTCATCACAAAATTTAGCAAAAAGTCTTGATTTTCAAATTCACCTCCATGGTCTCACGAATGCTTGAAATAGTGTGACATTTTTTCATTATGCACTTTCTTAGCAAATTTCGAAAAGTGAGAGAAAGTCTCGGACTTACTTGCAAGAAAGTAGACCCAAGTAAATCGTGAATAATCATCTACTATTACTAGGCATAACATTTTTCCACCAATTCTTTGAGTTCTTGTAGGTCCAAACAGATCCATATGCGAAGCCGAGCACACGATTAGTGGAAACTTTATTTATTGGTTTAAAATAATTTCTAACATGTTTTCCTAGTACGCATGGTGTGCATAGATCGACTTTAAGTAATTGAGAATAGGTAATCCTCGAATAAGCTTCTTGGAAGAGATTTTAGCAATTTGCTTCATGTTGGTATGGCTAAGCTTTTTCTCGTGCCATAGATTAGCTTCATCTTGTACCGATATCAAGCATTGTGATCTTTCTTGATTCACATCCGAAGATAGATATTTCTATGTCTACGTCTAGTAAAAATTGAGTGAAGTCTTTGCGGTTCCGAGCACGTTCCTTCCCGGAAATTGATCTTAAATCTAGTATCGCACAATTGGCTTATGCTAAGCAAATTGTAATTTAATCATTCCACTAAGGAGACATTATTGATTGATAGACTTCAATTTTTTTACTGTACCCACGACCAATAATCCTTCCTTTGTTGTTACCACCAAAAGAAACTTTTCCTCCATCTATCTGGATAAGTTTTATGAAGCAACTGAATCTCTGTCATATGTCTTGAGCAGCCACTATCTAGATACCATTTAATCTTCCTTTTGATAGTGACTCGCAATTAAGAGAAAATTCAAACTTTCTTTGGTACTCATATCATCTTGGGTCCGGTAGAGTTAAAGCGATAAATAGTCTTTGCCCAATCCTTTTTAACGAGGTCTCCAAACCAAAATGCATTCTTTCTCAAAATGTTCTAAGCTATGACACTTTGAATATTTTATAGCATTTCGGCCAACAGGTTTTACAAAGACTTTCTGAAAATGATTTCTATAAACAACTTTTGTTGATCTTTGTTTGATTCTTTCCTTCACCTTTGGGAAATCAATTAGTGGAATAGTTTGTAAGTCATACCGAGACCTAATTTGTCAAAGTAGGGTCTTTGTATCGAAAGAATCTTATCCAATTTTTCAGAACCATTTGAAAACCTTTTTTGATATATTTGAAATATCATTTTTCAAATGAGTATTTTCTTTGGAAACAGTGCGAGTTTTCTTTCAAGATAGTAAAGTTCTTATCTAACTTTTCAAACTTTTCTTTCCAAAATTTCTCCTGTTGCTTCAATGTAGAATTCTCACTTTT